>JAJKFI010000085.1:892788-902809 GCA_029204185.1 Lerista edwardsae
CCGGGAACACGTGCTGGAGCAGCTCAGTGGGAGCGAGACAGGAGACCGCCAGGGGTGTGGCTGCAGGGGGCCAGCACGGCAGGTTCCGCAGGTGCCAGAACACACTGCGTAAGCCGCCCCCCCCCACGGTCAGCCACACTGGACAGCAACGCAGTCTGAGGGTCACAGGCAAAAGCAGGGAACAGGCCCAGCAAATGTTTCCCGTTAAAACCCAGAGAAGTGCAAACAGAGGCAAGCTGAATCCAGAGGCGGATCTACAGGGAGGGCAGAACTCTAAGTGTTGCAAGAAGCCTGACCCTGTCATGGAACTCATTCCTCTCCCTTGCTGCTGTAGCCAGTAAGCAACGCCAAGATGTTGCTGTTCCCTGTGAGGATTGGCTAAAATGGTGCAGGAGAGGAGTGATTTCCACTGCAAGGTGAGGCTTCTTGCAAAACTTAGAGCTTTGCCCTCCCTTAGATCTGCCTCTGAGTGTCCCAGTTGCTGTACTGGGAGCCACCCGGTTACCAAACTGTGCCAGCCTAACTCCAGGTTCGGATTGCACCCAGAGGCGGATCTAAGGGGGGGGAATCTGTTAAGTGTTGCAAGGAGCCTTACCCTGTCATGTACATCCCTCCTCTCCCTTGCTGCTGTAGCCAGTAAGCAGCGCCAAGATGTTGCTGTTCCCTGGGAGGATTGGCTGAAACGGTGCAGGAGAGGAGTGATTTCCACTGCAAGGTCAGGCTTCTTGCAAAACTTAGAGCTCTGCCCTCCCTTAGATCTGCCTCTGGCTGAATCCACACTCGGAAGCGAAAGGCAGTCTTAAATTTGCCACCGAACGGCCTCTGGTCTCCTCTCTCCTGCCGGTCCCTTCTCAGAACTGAGAGCATCTGGTTGCCAGGGCACCTCCCTGCCTCCCTCCTCTTCCTCATTGGCCAGGAAGGAAAGACGCCACAGGAGGCGTCGGTGGCAGCAGCAGCAGCAGCAGCGCAGGCCTGTTGGCACCAGGGGCAGCCGTCGGCCCACTTGAGCCCATTTTACCCGCACCACGATAAAAATCAGTATTTTGAAGACCTCATCTCACAGTCACAAAAACAAGTGGCTTTGTGACTACCGAGCCAGCTTTTTATGCACCGATTTTTAATCTACAGACGAGACTCAATGCTGATGGCCACTGCAGAGAAGACAGACTCTGCTGATCCCTGGAGAAGCGGGGAAAATCATGCCTTTGCCATCTAAAACTGGTTTGCTAGGGAGTTAGACTGCTGTATTTTGCAGTTCACTTGCCTCCCCCCACCCCGCACTCTCATCTGCTGGGCTCTCGAAGGCTCCATTTTGCAGGCTGAGGCTTGAGGTGGGTCCCAGATCTTGACAAATTGAAGCCGGGTTCCTTAGGGTATCCGCAGCTCCTCAATGCTGAAAGAGCTCCCCTTCTTTTTCCTGTTTTTTGGGGGGGTGTTCTGGGCGCTGGCATGATAGGCAGCAGGCCAGTGAACGTGCTGGGGTGATGCGTGGGAGGGGCTTGATTGTTGCATCGCACCTGCCACAACGGTAGCGTGATGGGCATGGAGACCACATGGGAGGGGACAGTGCGCGCCCCAAGAGAAAATGTGCCGCTCTGTCTTCTGCAGGCCCGAGACTGAAATAACTTCTGCAGTCACGATAACGCTGGCTCCTTAGGCAATAAATGGAATGGATAATTAGCAGGCTTATTTCAAAAGGAACATCACTGACAGGGACAGAGGAGCAATTAGCTTATGATAGACTCCATTCCTCCAGCATCGCAGGACAAAAAGTCTGAATTTCTGGACAGTTCCACTGCAAGGATAAGCAGGTGCCACAGTTCCTCTGCCCCTTCCATGCTCAAAATTAGATTTTTGTTTTGTTCCAGTGATCTCTCTAATGGTTCTGCAACAGCCAGGGCCTATCCTGCCAATCCAGAGAACTCAGCTGTGCCAACAGAGCGTCTACTGCAAGCTATGGTGGGGGCAGCGATCAGATGGTCAGCAAAAGGTTAAGTAACAATAATCTTTCACCTCCCTGTAGGCTGCCTGGTCATTAAGGCATCACTCCAGAACCATGCCAGTTTTTTTTGCAGTCGACATTTGCTGTTGTTACTGACTTCCTGAATTTTTGCTTTCATAACATTTGCTTGCAGTGCCTGTTCTTGTGCTGCAAATATTAATCCTTCAGTTTCCTTCTTGACAGTTCCCATTTGTAGCCACAGCCAATTTGTAGAGTCCACTTTTCCTTCAATTTCTTTCAGGTGCTGTCCATGGGAGAGGCTTATTTTTCCAATTTTCCAATCTTCTATTTACTATTTCTTGTCTATAATCTTTTTTTGTACCAGTTGTTTTCAGTATTTTTTCTTTGTATATTTCTGTTAGCAATTTTTCCTTACTTGCCATGATGTAATCATTAAGTTCTTCTTCTTGTTGTTGTTCTTGTTGTTGTTCTTGTTCTTCTTCTTATTTCCCCTTTACTGTGATATATGTGCTCAAAGGGTGGCTGAGTGGGCAACCAATTGCACTGCAAGGCAGCACCCAGCCCAACCCGCTGAGCAACCCTGAATGCCGCCTCCGGGATGCGACGGAAGCCCTGCGGTAGCTCTGTGGGTGGACCAGGCAACCCTGCGCGGCGAGCAAAGGGGAACACCTGGGTGTGTGTGTGTGTGTGAATGGATGGAGGAATGGAGCTATTGTGCTGGCATGGGGAGAACTGGGGTGGGTCGGTGGAGTAGAATCTGGTGTGCACGACTGACACGGAGCCCCCCTCCCACCCGTGAACCACGCTCCGCTTCCGCCCCCTCCCTGCTCACAAACTGCCGCTCTGCTCCCTTCCTGGGACCAAGGTGTCCTGGGACCTGCATGGGGCTTCCAGCCATACCCAGCGATGGCTTTGTCATGCGTGACGGCAGCGCCACGTCTGCACTGTTGCTGGGCCACTTCAGAGGCCGGACTGCGAGGCTGTTGCAAATGGGCCGCGGGTTCGCGACCGCCTGCTCCACACCACTGTTTGGCATGAGGGCCTGCAGATTTGCTGCTTGAGGATCCACTGGAAAAACTGTCGCAGCAAGTTCAACGTGCTCCACATGCCACGAAGCGCCATGATGTGTTCCTTGAACGACGGTAGTGCTTTACACTGCGTACTGAGTAGTCAATGCGGAGAGTTTCATCTGCCTGCCCAGCTGGTGGCTCTGCCCTGGCTCCAGACGGTCCACATTCTCTCGGGGAACGTAGGAGGAGAGAAAACGATGCATCAGAGCTGCAGCCTAGACTGGAAGGTGCAATAAACAACCGAGAGCCTGAAGCAGAGGCAGATCTAAGGGAGGGCAGAGCTCTAAGTTTTGCAAGAAGCCTCACCTTGCAGTGGAAATCACTCCTCTCCTGCACCATTTTAGCCAATCCTCACAGGGAACAGCAACATCTTGGCGTTGCTGACTGGCTACAGCAGCAATACAAGGGAGAGGAGGGATGTACATGACAGGGTGAGGCTCCTTGCAACACTTAGTGCTTTGCCTTCCCTTAGATCTGCCTCTGGCCTGAAGCTTTCCCATCTCCGAGCCTTGCTCAGAAGCAGGAAGGAGCTGAGCCCCAGTGATGCTTCAGGAAGGCAGGGGGGCTTCAGGGGGCTGCATGGGGGCGAGTGTTCCTTGCAGCGCCCCACAATCATGGAATTCCCTCCCAAGGGAATCGAGATCTTCCTCCTCCCTCATGGCTTTTCGGCGAGGGTCCAAAGCATCCCGGTTTCATCTGGCATTTGGCTGATGTGTGGGTGCTGTCCGAGTGTGGCGTCGCGGCTGCTTCCCTGGACTAATTTATTTCCCCCTCTAAAGGCTTGACAATGTGTGTGAGGTTTTGTTTTGCTTGTTTTTAATGTTTCACCTACTGTTGTGATACAATTTACATTTTATTTTGGAGTTTTGTAAGCTGCCTTGGGCATTTGCTTCTGCATAAGAAAGGCAGGACACACATTTCTCAAACAAACAAACAAATATGGGGGTGGGGAAACAATAGAAAGGAAC
Organism: Lerista edwardsae; assembly: GCA_029204185.1. Taxonomy (NCBI): domain Eukaryota; kingdom Metazoa; phylum Chordata; class Lepidosauria; order Squamata; family Scincidae; genus Lerista; species Lerista edwardsae. Next base: position 896,790 of record JAJKFI010000085.1, read on the forward strand.
AATTAAAAAAACCCACATTTTTTTTCCTGGTTCCCAGCCTGCCGCATCTGACAGCTGAGGAGCACCGAGTGACAGGACTGGCCTTCATTTGCTGCCTGTCTGCCGAGCTCCTTCTTTGATGGACACCCTTTTCTGCGCACACACACTTCCATATTTACAGGTCCCTCATAACCTGGAAGGGACGTGGTGGCGCAGTGAGTTAATCCGCTGTTGCTGGGCTTTCGACCGCAAGGTTGGGAGTTCGAGACTGCGCGACGGAGTGAGCTCCCGTTGCTTGCCCCAGCGCCTGCCAACCTAGCAGTTCGAAAGCACCTAAATGCAAGTAGCTAAATAGGGACCACTTTGGTGGGAAGGGAACAGCGTTCCTAGAGTCATGCCGGCCACATGACCACGGAAGCTTGTCCTCGGACAAAAACGTCGGCGCTACAGGCTTTGAAACGGAGATGAGCACTGCCCCCTACAGTCGGTCACAACTAGACCATTCGGTCGTGGGGAAACCTTTACCATAATGTGGAACCCTAAACTGTAGCTCACTTAGCTTGCGCATAGGGGCAGACCAAGCTTTCATGTACTCTACTTGGCAGATAATAATTGAAACAAAATAAATGAGGCCAGAGACGTCTGAGGTCATTCACAAAAGGTGCTGCTGGCTTCTCATCGGTGTCTTCATTACTGGGAGTTCCATCAGATAATGGCCAAGATGAATGAGAAACCTGATAATGGTTGATAAACATGGAGAAGACGGCGGAAAAGGATTTCTCTTAAAGTTATTGTATGTCCTTTCTTGCACTGAAAGAAAACCTAAACCACTTCTAAGACATTCATGTTCAATTGTCGTTTTGAGCAATCCAAAGTAACAGCGCAATGCAATGTTTGCTCAGAAGTGAGTTCTTCCATGGGGCTTACTACCTGGTAAGTGTATTTTAGGTTTCCAACACGAGTTACTTTATCACACTTGACCTGCTAGCCCTGTTTGCCTATCGTTCTCTAGGGCATATATTCACCTATTTGTCCCTAGGAAAGCCACAGATATTGATAGTTCAATAGACAACTTTGAAAAGAATCCACTATTGTCATATCATTTCAGAAACATGCTTTACGATCACAAATGTCTGTTTATGTATTGAATGATTTTATACCCTGACTTTCCCTCACACTGTGGATGGTGTCATGAGTGAGAAGGCACCCTAACCTACAGTTGTAACACCCTTCAATTGATTTTGTGTCCTTTGAACTGGAATGCCATTTCCATTCATTATAGCACAGGGCCATGCAGGTTAACTCAAAAGGAAATCCCCAAGAGTTCACTCTTGGCCTTGATCCCAGGAAGAACGTGAACAGAACTGCAGCCTCAGTTAATATTCCTAAATAAAAAGGTTAATCCTGGCAATGATAATTAGTTACTGGAATAAATAGTTTTCACAGATACTGAGACCAACAGTGACTTCCACACTTTGCTCTCACTAAAGCTTCACACTTTTGTATGTCAACCATAAAAACAAATACAAACGTTGGTTGCCAAATGAACAAGTGCCCTTAACTGGCATAAGAGCAGCCGGCCTGGGATGCCCATCAAATCTCATTTTTTTTCATTTCCCAAATCTTTATTGGCATAAATACAACAGAAAACAATGCTGACACTAAAAATACACATGTAAATTATAACTTAAGGGTTAATTTGAAAATCTCAAACAGAAATCTAGCCACAGCTTCTGTGATAAGAGGGGAGGAATCACTCAGGAAAGTTTCAGGGGTGTTCGGCTGAGAAGATAACCAGGGTTCTAAAAATACCTTGCGAATAGAAGAATGAGCTGGGCAATGAAAAAGTATATGATCAAGGGTATCTGGAACCAAATGACAGAAAAGCCTAAATCGTTCCTCTTTAGGGATATCTGCAAAACGGCCGGCATGATTCGCTGAGGGGAAAATGTTGAGTCGAGCTAACATGAATACTCTTCTCAACCTAGGGTTAATTAATAGGGAAAAATAATTCAAATGGCGACCAGGGGAAGGAAAAAGACCAAAGAAAAGCGGAGAACAAGTAGGGTTCATATTGGCTGCAAGAACCTCAAACTCATGCTGCCAGAGTTTGGATTTAATAAGGGCATGAGCCTGATGAAGTCCTAGATACTCTGGTTTCCCATCAAATCTGCCTCTTTGCATTCTCACTTCTTTTCCTAGTTAGCATCAGTTAATGCAGAGCATTTGCCCCCCCCCCCTTTTGCTGCTGAAACTCACCTGCGAAAGGGCGTCACCTGTGCTGACTCTCTCCTACCTCTTCTGTCAGAGATCCCGGCTGGTGCAGCGGTTCCCAAACTGCGAGCTGCAGAGAGCAGCAAGAATCCTCACAAAAACCCCACCGCCCTATACAATGTACGCAGTGGTATTCAAACTTTTTAGACCAGGACCCACTTTTTAAACTGGCACTTGTGTCGGGACCCACCGGAAGTGATGTCATTAACCTGGATGTGGTATCATGGCAGAAAGTGACATCATCAAACAGGAAGTGTTGTCATTGTTTTAACTTTAATGTTATTATTTGCCTGTAAACTGTTTTGTGAACTTTATGTTGAAAAGCGGTATATAAATACTAGTGATTGATTGATTGATTGATTGTAACATAATAAAATGACATTCCTGAAATGCAAATTGGCATTCTTGGACTGCAATAATTATACAGCAATGGAACATCTCTGACAGAAAGCACGATTAGGACAAAATATGATGTAAAAGCACTGAACTAAAAACAATTAAAAAAACACACTAGAAAATTTAAATCGTTTACACTCACAAAAGGAATACAGCAAGAGTAAGGTCTGCAGTTTCCAAGATGGGTTCTCTAAGCTCTCCGCGACCCACCTGGCATCAGGTCACAACCCACCAAGTGGGTCCTGACCCACAGTTTATTTTATTTCATTGATTACAATTTGCCTGTAAACCGCTTTGTGAACTTTGTGTTGAAAAGTGGTATACAAAATACTCTTGATGGATGGATGGATGGATGGATTGAATATGCTGTGCTGCTTGAAATGACAACGGAGGAGGTAAGAAGGGAGAAAATAAGCGCGCTGGGTGGGAGGAAGGCATGTGGTTGGGGATGAACGAGAGGAGGTGGGGAGACGGCTGCTCAGCAGGAGGAGCTGGGAATGTTTGTCCCAGATGAGACGGGGCTTCCTCTCTGTTTTCTGGCATCTGGTCCAGCCTCTTTTGTTATGTTTGGGCAGCCGCCCGTTCTGCTTGTTTTGCACTGCTTGTCGGGGATTCCCCCAGGCTCTCCTTCAGGCTTCCACCCCAAGAGACAGGGCTCTATGCTCCCCTTGCAGGCAGATGCCCAACTGGGGAGGCACCTGCCACTCTGACCCCACCACTGCTTTTCTGAACACTCAGTCGTTCAAATTGTTCCATTATCTTTTAAATCAGCGGCTCACAAACCTTTTGAACCAGGACCCACTTTTTAGAATGGCACACTTGTCAGGACCCACCAGAAGCGATGCCATTAACCTGGAAGTGATGTCATAACCGGAACTGAGATTGTCAAGCAGGAAGTGCCGTCTTTGTGACATAATAAAATGGAATGCAAACTGGAATTCTTGGACTGCAGCAATTGCACAACCATGAAAAATCTGACAGAAAGCAAGGTTAGGACAAAATATGATGTAAAAGCGCTGAACTAAAAACAATTTTAAAAAAACAAAAACCCTCACTTGAAAATTCAAACTGTTAAGACTCACAAAAGGAATACAGCAAGAGTCAGGCCTGCACCTTCCAAGATGGCTGCTCTCAGTTTTCTGCACCCCATCTAACAACGGGTCATGACTCACAAAGTGGGTCCCGGCCCACAGTTTGAGAAACACTGTTTCAGATTATTCATAGGCTGCAGTGTTGTTGCCGTGTTGTTGGCTGCTTTGTCTGTCTGCTTGGGGATAGCCAGAAATGGAACTCCAGAGAAGAACAGCCCCCAGCAGCCCCGAGGAAAGGGAATGCGGGAAAGGGGCCCCAGTCACCCTGGTCTGCACAGCTCCCCCCCCCTCAGAGTCCTCCCAAAGGCTCTCTCCAGCTCTGCAGCATGCAGACAGGGTGCGCACATTGAGAGGGGGGAATTTTGCTTAGGAGGGGCTCCTAAGCCTGGTGTCTGTTTCAGCAGAAGGACTGGGAGTTGGCTGCGATGGGGGAAGCTACTGCTTTTACCGCAAGCCAGCTGCTCAGTGCTCGTGTGGACGTCTGGTAAACAGAGTTGCAAACAGAGCTGGGGTGGGGGCTTGGACACATGGAACGCACATCTTTGTGGAGCCACAGGGCATGATGTGCTGCGCGGAACATTTGGACGTGATGTAGCCCTTCTTGCCAAGACTGTTTGCAGTCTGTGTTCTTGGATTTAGGCAAAGCTGCAGTTCTGGACCCCGAGGCCTCTCCGTCAGCGACGGTCCTGCAAACAGACTTTCTGGCAGTCCTGCGGAATAATTGCTGCGCCTTCCAGTATAATAGCTGGGCAGATGGGGGAGGATTTTTTCACTGGATCTAAAAGTTCAGCTCAGACACTGAAACAGGACGCGTGGCAATCGTGCCAGCAGTGCAACAGAACAGGGAACAATGGGAAAGAGCAAAATGTAACGTGGCAATCTCATTACAGACGCCACAAATGCCAGCGGTCAACATATTGAGCATTAGGCAGTTCGCATCTCAACGGCCACAGCCAGCAGGACACAGACGCGCCACCAGCTCAAATCAGTGCTCCGTGGCTGGGCAGCTGCTGCATTGTTTCAGTCAGAGAGATCTTAGCTGAAGAATTTGCCTATTATTATTATTATTATTATTATTATTATTAATTCACATATACACAGTCAAAATGATAAGATCACAAATATCACAGACTGGTCTTTTAATTGGCAATTCAAGCTCTAACCAAGAACCTAAGAATTGTCCAAATATCTGCGTAAGATGTATGATGTTCCCAACAACGTAGATTTTTGTAGGTCAGATGTTCTTATATCATTGATCTTCAAAGTTTCTAGATGTTTTTGTAAATTTTCCGAGATAGATCCAAGTGCCCTGATGACAATTGGCACTACTTTGGATCGTTTTTGCCATAATCTTCCACTTTCAATTGTCAAGTCCCTATATTTTATAATTTTTTTCCAGTTCTTTGTCTTCAATTCAGCTATCACCCATAAGAACATAAGAAGAGCCCTGCTGGATCAGGCCAAAGGCCCATCTAGTCCAGCTTCCTGTATCTCACAGTGGCCCACCAGGTGCCCCAGGGAGGCATGAGACAACAAGATGCTTGCATCCTGTTGCCACTCCCTTGCACCCGGTATGGCAATGTCTATAAGCCATACTTTTTTTCTTTTCAACCACCGTTATATCTGGTGTGTTGTGTTCAAAATGCCGATCAGTTTGAATTCTAAAATCCCATAAAATTTTCACATCCACATTTTCAACAACTTTTTCTACTTGGTGGTCGTAGTAGTTTTTTCATACTTCAAAATTATATTTTCTACATAAGTTCCAATGAATCAAACTGGCCACTCTGTCATGCCTGCACAATTTTACGACATCCACTGATTAGATGATGTACAGTTTCATCAAATTTTGCAAAGAATTTGCAGTCGACATTTGCTGTTGTTACTGACTTTCTGAATTTTTGCTTTCATAACATTTGCTTGCAGTGCCTGTTCTTGTGCTGCAAATATTAATCCTTCAGTTTCCTTCTTGACAGTTCCCATTTGTAACCACAGCCAATTTGTAGAGTCCACTTTTCCTTCAATTTCTTTCAGGTGCTGTCCATGGGAGAGGCTTATTTTTCCAATTTTCCAATTTTCTATTTAGTATTTCTTGTCTATAATCTTTTTTTGTACCAGTTGTTTTCAGTATTTTTTCTTTGTATACTTCTGTTAGCAATTTTTCCTTACTTGCCATGATGTAATCATTAAGTTGTTGTTGTTGTTGTTGTTGTTGTTGTTGTTGTTGTTGTTGTTCTTCTTCTTCTTCTTCTTCTTCTTCTTCTTCTTCTTCTTCTTCTT
>JAJKFI010000085.1:904766-925299 GCA_029204185.1 Lerista edwardsae
GTGTGTGTGTGTGTGTGTGTGTGTGTGTGTGTGTGTGTGTGTGTGTGAGTGTGTGTGTGACATCACTACTGCCCACAATTGTAAGATCTTGGTACTTTTGAATAATACCATCATGTTATATATCACACAATGCAGAATTAACAGCAGAATGCAGTGAAACAAACCGAGCTGAAGTATCTGAATCCTATCAAACGTTATAGCCAAAAACCAGAACAACAAATCACAGCTTCCTTCTGTAACAAAAGGTGGATTTCCTCAACTCTAAACTGACCAATTCTGATTGTTCTGAGAGCCAATGAAGTGCTGTTACGACACCTCGCCTGAAATGGCTCAGCTCTCTGTTCCATGTATCAGGGCTAATACTAGAACTCTTGTTTAGTTGTGTGGGTGTCATCATGTTGGTCACTGGTTTCTTATTGGTTATTGATTTATTGGGCAACATTTATTGTTCTATATTATAAATAAACAAACAAGCCCTAGTGCTGCCACTGCATTTAGGTTGTTCATATGATATTGTAATTTATTCTGTATGGTCTGGTACGGAAGAGGGTCCACCATGGGGGTGACGCACTGACTTCCTGCAGCGGGTGACACAAACCCCAGTGACCCCACTGCCACTACAATATGCAAGTGGTTTTAAAAAAGTGGGGGAAAGGAAAATGAGGAAAAACGAACAACCAAACAGCCAGGTTATCTGGGGCAGCAAAACAGGGGATCAAAGTACACTGCATACAAGAGGCATCGAACAGTGTCTCTACCTTCATCGTTGTCCATGTTATCACCACACGCCATTTCCATGACAACGTTGCATCCCATTCCACTCCAGCCCACCTGGCAGACGCAGTGCCACCCATTCTGGTCAAGGGTGCATCTTCCATTTCCGTAACACAGACCAGGGCAGCCATCTAAAAAAGAAAAAAAAAAACCATAAGCAAACCTTTGGGCTTGTGTTCGCCGCCACTCCCCTTTTTGTTAAAACATACTCCTTTGTAGGACTACACTTGCAAATTCCTCTTGACAAACCATGTCTGCAAGATCCAGGGATTTGTCGCTTGACAGGGTTACTTTCTCAAACCATGTAGTTAACAGGTACTGTTACGCAAAAAAATGCATAAAGACTTACACTTGCGTTGGTGGTGTTGTCATTAGACGGCCATTTCTGGCTTGTGCTGGGCCTCCACAGGTCTCAGAATGACCCACAGGAGCCAACGGAAGCTACGTCGGGTTTTGGGAAGCAAACAGGAAGTAGTTTTCCAAAAACTGGAAGTAGCATCCAGAGGCTTCTGTAGACCATTCTGAGGCCCGTGTAGGCCCCGTGTGGACCAGAAGAGGCCTCTGGGGCCTAATGACACCACCACTGCCAGGTAAGGAATTTTCAGCTGTAAGAAGTTTTTGGCTGAGCTTTGGAGACATGCAGTAAACCAGGGAAAGATGGAGCATCATATATGTGATCCGCCGCTGATTGAAACATTGCTAGGTGACACACACCGGTATTTTTAAAGCAAATGGCCAATGCAAATGTACCGCAATGGTGATGCCACGTTGCTGGGGCCCGGGGGGGGGGGAACTGAGCTTGCCACGGTGTCTGCTGCCCACCCCTGCCATTAAGCACCACCATCAGAACTGAGGGCTTGACCAAGATGGGTCTTTCAGGAGGAGGGTATCTAGTGAATCGCTGAGATGGTTTGGGTGCTTGATCGGGCTCACCCAATGCCACCCTTTGGGGGAAGTGTGCTTTACACAGTTGTGTAGCTAAGCGGGGGTGGGAGGGGTGCATTGCCCCAGGTCCCATGCCTTGAGGGGGTGTCAGGCAAGCTGAGGTTCGGGACCACAGAAGGTCTCCTGGAGGCCTCCAAAATGCACTTACATTTTGCTTTACATTTCCTTATGTAGCAAACGATTTGGCTAGCGTGGAGCATGGATCCTGGCAGGTTAATTCAAAAATCCCCCTGTGCTGAAAGGGCCTAGAACCAGCCTTGGGAGCAGGGCTTACCACCCACACCTACACGGCAGCTCAGAAGTGACCCTCGCTAAGGTCCTTCCATGGGACCAAACTCCCGTTGCAGCCTCTCTGTCCTACGGAGCTTGGCTTCTCCCTGGTTTCACGGAGACTCGTTCCCGCCCGAGTGCCTTCCAGCCGACGCGTCAGAACTGGCTTCGCCCAAAGCATCCTTAAGTGCCTTCACTGTGTGATCTTGATGGGTGAACCCAAATATTGGCAATAAGCTCTGAGCCAGCGGCTGTGACTGAGAAATGAACGCTCTCTGCATTCCTGCAGCGCACTTCCACGGTCCCTGAGCCCGGCGGATGGAATTAGTTGTGTTGGCTAAACCCCTGCTAACTGGACAAGAGGCAGTTTTTCCAGTGGTGTTCCTCTTATATTTAGCAGGGGGAGAGTAACTCCGGGCACAAAAGGGTGCCTCCGGGCACAAAAGGCGGGGTGAAAATCTAATAATGAATAAAATAACTGTCCCTCTTCACCCCTGCGCAGTCTTTCTAGTGGCTGTTGCTGGCGGTCTGCCTTTTTCTTAGATTGTGAGCCCTTCTGGGACAGGGAGCCATTTATAACTTTATTATTATTACTATTACTATTATTACTATTTGCCTGTAAACTGCTTTGTGAACTTCATGTTGAAAAGTGGTATGTAAGTACCTGTTGGCTGTTGGTTGGCCAGAGTGTAGACAACTGGCTAGAGAAGGATAACGTCAAGCACATGGGAAACGGATGCACAGGACCGGGGTCCCCTCGCTGTGACCGTGAGCCACCCCTGGCCCACCGGCATACTTTGACTGGCCAGCTCAGCCCTGCAGAATTAGTCATAAGAACCCCCCCTTCTCCCCCCACCCCTGACCACCACCACACCCTCCGCCTCCTGCTAGGTGAAAGGTTGCTTCTGCTGAGAATGAGGATATGAGAGAGAGAGAGAGAGAGAGAGAGAGAGAGAGAGGGAGGGAGGGAGGGAGGGAGGGAGAGCAGCCAGTGTTGCTTCTGCTGAGAACGAGGGTGTGTGTGTGTGTGTGTGTGTGTGTGTGTGAGAGAGAGAGAGAGAGAGAGAGAGAGAGAGAGAGAGAGAGCAGCCCGTGCAGAATTTGTGCTGGATGCAGAAGGGGCGGAACGACAGGAGGAGTAAACGACTTTGGCAAGAGAGCTTGGAACAGAGGTGAGAGGACCAGTGCACAACAAAGCCGGAAAGACAAGGCCGGAGGTGACAAGGCAGGGTTCGGCTGAGGGGTTCGGAAAGGATTTCCACAGTGTTAACACAGAGGAAAAAGACAGCAACAGATTGATGAAGGAAGAGGCAGAGAATTTGACTGGGGGCAGCCATCCTTGCATGCTCTTAACTGTAGCCCTTTCATGGCCAGCACTGTGTGCCTTATACAGGGTGAGAGGATCACACCTCCTCGTTCAACCCCCCCTCAAACAAACAAAGAAGAAAACATGAGCAAGCAAAGGAGGGAAACCTAAACTCTGCCTTCAATGCGCTGATCAGCAGAGGCGGGGCTGGGACTGGGGCGGAGCCTGCAGGGCATGTGCTCCTGGCGTGATGCCAAGAGGGGGCACATGACAGCCTTTCAGGCTTTGCCCCAGTGATGGAGAGCCTTGCAGGGGAGCCTCCACAGGAGAAGGAACTGGGGGCAAGAGGTGGCGGCCTTGCAACTTCCTCCGTTCCCTGGAGGAGGAGGTGCTGGTGACTTTGCAACACTTGCTCAAGGGGAGCCTCCACAGCAGAAGGGTTGGCAGCGCAACACAGCTGCAGTGAGCGCCTTCCTCCAGCGAGAATCTGGAAGTGACGTCATGTGACACAGTGTCACATGATGTTGTGACCTGTAGGGAGTTCTTTGCCTGGGGAAGCATGCTCAAATAGCAACCACCACCCCCGGCATTCTGAAGCAGGCCAATCCAAATTCAACCGCTTCTGCTTACCACTCTGCCGAGTGTATGGATTTAATCAATGGCTCTTTCGGTCAAGGGGCACCTCCTTCTTGCAGTTTGGGTCACTGGGAGATGCAGGGGGGGGGAGGAAAAAAAAATCCCGCAAAGGTTTGCCAAGTCTCATTTTTCATTTCCAACTCCCAAATTAGCCGCGTGCATTGAACGAGTCGTGAGCTTAATAGAGAGGAAAACTGAACGGTGACCAGTTGAATTGGTGCACCAAAATGAAAATATATAAACCTTTCAGTATTAATTTGCCATCTGCTGATTAAGATAAAGTGCCTCCACTTTATTTAAAATAGATTGTTCCTACCTATGGGAGTGGAAGATCCCTAAACTAACCTCGTCTTCTTATTGAAGTGGCTGCTCAGTAGGTTTCCAGTGAAGTACATACATTTGCAGTTCCTTTTGATCATGATTATTGGGAACGTTATCAGATTATTGAGAACATTATCAGATTATTGAGAACATTATCATGTTCTCTTGCCTTTAGAAAAGCGGGGCTGTTCCTGTTAGGATACAAATCCCCTGTTATTCTACCAGTTAACCCCTGCTAACTGGGCAAGAGGCACTTTTTCAGGTGCCTCTTGAAATATAAGGTGTCCTCTTATATTTAGCAGGAGGAGAGCAATTGTCCCTCTTCACCCCTGCACAGTGTCTTTTCTCGTGGCTGTTGCTGGTGGCGTTCTGCATATTTTTAGATTGTGAGCCCTTTTGGGACAGGGAGCCAGTTAACTTTAATGTTATTATTTGCCTGTAAACCGCTTTGTGAACTTTGTGTTGAAAAGCGGTATTATATATAAATACTAGAGATTGATTGATTTTCCCACTTATTTCTGACCAGCCTAGTTCTCCAGAAACCATTTTGCAATGTTCCAGCATTCCAAGGATGTTGCTGGGTCATGTGGATGCAAAACACTTATTTGCATCTTCTCTTTCCTAAGAGCATCTTCCCTGTGACCAGTAGATAAAGGACCTGACTTTGACTGGCCACTGGTCCCCAAAGGTCACCTGATAATCAAGAGCAGGAAATGGGTAACTTCCTCTTCAGTCCCTCAGGGGGTATCTGGCCAAAGCCCACAGGCCATAAAATCGAGCAGCTCAGCATGAAGTTCCACTGAGACATCAACGGCTCACAGTGTATGTTGCATTCACTCCCTTGGCTGCCTTGGACCATGCACATTGAGAGGGGGAATGTGTCTAGTTTAGTCACTTCACAATCCCTTGCTATCTGGGCAAGAGGCACTTTTCCAACAGATGTCCATCTTATATTTAGCAGGGGGAGAGTAGCTGTCCCCCAGTTTCATGATTTATGGAGGAAAAGACCATCACAGGCTACAGGCCATGATGGCGGGTGCAACCTCCTTGCTTTAGAAGTAGGCTGCCTCAGAATGCCAGAGTCCGGGTGGCAGCAGAATGCAGACATCTTGTTGCCTTCAGTTGTGGACCCAAACAAAGGGCTGCTCAGGGACAGAGAAGGAGTACTTCACGAGCAGCGAGTGCTGGCCTGCGACGAAGTGCCTCGTCCGTGACAAAGTGCCTGGTAAACAAATGAGTTACGCATCTGTGCGAGGAGAAGGAGGGAAGGGGGATCCTTGAAAAGATAAGGTAAGTGTTCTCCTCAAACCTAAGATTAGGTTTAAGGTTGAGTTTATTTTAAGGAAAGGTTAAAGTTAAGTCTGAGTAAATTTTCAGCTTAAAGGTAATTACTGTAAATCCACTGTACGGTCTAAGCAACTTTAAGTTTGGGTAGGAGTGAGATTAAGCTGTGATGTTAAAGTGTGACCTTATAAGTAGAGGAGGAGATTGTGAAGGCCCAGTAGTCCCTCCTTAGGGAACCCCATATATAGGTGTTCTTATGCAAATGCCAGAAGTCTCCGAGCAAAGATGGGGGAACTGGAATGTTTGGTGGCTAGGGAAAACATTGATATATAGTAGGCATAACGGAAACCTGGTGGAATGCAGAGAACCAGTGGGATACTGCCATCCCAGGCTATATACTCTATAGGAGGGACAGGGAAGGGCATGTTGGCGGTGGGGTGGCCATCTATGTCAAAAAAAGGGGTAGAATCCAGCAGAGTAGAAACTGAAGGTGGGCCGGACTCCACCATAGAGTCACTGTGGGTTAAACTACCAGGCCGTAAGAGTGATGTAATAGTGGGGGTGTGCTATCGTCCTCCCGATCAAAAACTTGAAGATGACCTTGAAATGAGGAAACAAATCAGGGCAGTGACCAAGAGAGACAGGGTTGTAATCATGGGGGACTTCAATTATCCTCATATTGACTGGGTCAACTGCTGCTCTGGTCAAGAAAGAGAGACCGGATTCCTTGACGTGCTGAATGACTGTGCCTTAGAGCAGCTAGTCATGGAGCCCACCAGAGGACAGGCGACTCTGGATTTAATATTGTGTGGTACTTGGGACCTAGTTAGGGATGTAAGTGCTACTGAGCCATTGGGGGACAGTGACCATGCTGCGATTGGTTTTGCCATGCATGTCCAGGAAAGAGTGCAGAGCAAACCTGACACAAGAACTCTTGACTTTCGAAGGGCAGATTTCCCTCAGATGAGGAGGCTAGTTAGAAAGAAATTGAAAGGGAAGGTAAAAAGAGTCCAATCTCTCCAGGCTGCGTGGAGGCTGTTTAAAATAACAGTAGTAGAGGCCCAGCGGAAGTGTATACCACAAAGAAAGAAGGGCTCAACAAGGTCCAGGAGGGTGCCTGCATCGCTGACGAACAAAGTGAGAGAAGCTGTAAAGAGCAAGGAAGCTTCTTTCCGTAAATGGAAGTCTTGCCCCAGTGAGGAGAATAAAAAAAACAAACTCTGGCAAAAGACAAGTAAGAAGATGATACGGGAGGCCAAGAAAGAGTTTGAGGAACGCATGGCTAGCAACATAAAGGAGAATAATAAAAGCTTCTTCAAATATGTTAGAAGCAGGAAACCTGCCAGAGAGGCGGTTGGCCCCCTGGATGGTGAGGGAGGGAAAGAGGCGATAAAAGGCACCTGAGGGGGGACATGATTGAGACATACAAAATTATGCACAGAAGAGATAGAGTCGATAGAGGGAAGTTCTTTTCCCTCTCTCACAACACCAGAACCAGGGGGCATCCGCTAAAACTGAGGGTTGGGAGAGTTAAAACAGATAAAAGGAAGTACTTTTTTACCCAGCGGGTAGTAAATCTGTGGAACTCTTTGCCACAGCAGGTGGTGATGGGATCTGGCCTAGATGCCTTTAAAAGGGGACTGGTCAGATTTCTGGAGGAAAAGTCCATCATGGGCTATAGGCCATGATGGGTTGGGCCACCTCCTTAAATTAATAGTAGGCTACTTCAGAATGCCGGGCGCAAGTGAGTGGCAACAGGATCCAAGCATCTTTTTGTCTCATGCCTCCCTGGGTGGGCCGCTGTGAGATACAGGAAGCTGGACTTGATGGGCCTTTGGCCTGATCCAGCGGGGCTCTTATCCCCCTGTTTTCCCACTCCTGAGTGCTGTTCCACCCCACCCCCACCCCGTGATAGGCTCCATTTCAGCGCCAAGCAATGGCCTGGGAGGGCAGGCAGGCCAAACACTGCTCGCCTCTCCACGATGTGAGCCGCCTCATCCCCATCCTCCTCATGTTCCAGCAGCTCTGCACCCAGCAGGGCAGTTGCCCCCTCCTGCAAAATGGTAGACCACGTCTTGTGTGCTCCCTGAGTCGGCATCTGGTGGGCCACTGTGAGATCCAGGAAGCTGGACTAGATGGGCCCCCTTTGGCCTGATCCAGTGGGGCCATGTTCTTATCACTCCAGCACAGTGTCTTCTCCCGTGGCTGTTTGCTAGTGATCTTCATTTTCTTAGATTCTCTTTAGGGGACAGGGAGCCATTTACAGTAACTATTTGCAAACTGCTTTGTGAACTTTTTCTGTTGAAAGACACTATTATATATACTGTTCTTCATCTTCATCATCATCGCATGCATTTTTTCAGCTTGCTTGTAACCTCCTTGTTAGACTTTGCATTCCTTCCACGGACTTTTCCATTTTATTGAAAAGATCTTGTCTTTTTTGAAAAGGTCTTGTCTTGTTCCCTGCTATCCCAACAACCCTTTGGTTTGATGCGGGACATCTTTTTAATACACTCCTTGAGCTTTTAAGTGTTTCGCCTGCTTGGTCTATGTTCACTTAACAGGGCGTGGCATTCCCAGACCCCTGAAATCAAGTAATGCTCTGCTACTGTTTGGTCTCTGCTCCATTTCAGGAACTTGGAGGTTTGTTAGGAACAGGGCAAACAGCTTTCTGTCTGAGCTCCTTAGCTTTGGATGGCATTGGCAAATACTCCCCAATACTCCCAGGAGAAGTTTGTTACTACGGACTGTTGCCCAAAACAGAGCGGCGGAACTTGGAAGAATTTTTCAGCAATTTTCAACAGCAATTTTCAATTTTTCAGCAATTTTCAATTTTCAACCTGTGGACCTTTTGCAGCACAATTGCTGATCTAATCTAACCACAGATCCAACCACAAACTCCACATCTCCACCAAGGGACATGGATGCGGCCAGATAGGAATCCCTGCTTCAGAGATAAGCAAGCACATTTGTGGTTTTCTGCATGAATCTGGCTAGTCTGGAACACAAGAAGAGCCTCACTGGATCAGGCCAAGGGCCCATCTAGTCCAGCTTCCTGTATCTCACAGTGGCCCACCAGGTGCCTCAGGGAGCACACAAGACAACAAGATGATTGCATCTCATTGCCACTCTCCTGCACCTGGCATTCTGAGGTAACCTACTTCTAAAGTTGCACCACCCATCATGGCCTGTAGCCTGCGATGGACTTTTCCTGCAGAAATCTGTCCAGTCCCCTTTTAAAGGCATCTAGGCCAGATGCCATCACCACCTCCTGTGGCAAGGAGTTCCACAGATTAATTACCCACTGGGTAAAAAAGTATTTCCTTTTATCCCAACCCTCAATTTTAGTGGATGTCCCCTGGTTCTGGGGTTGTGAGAGAGGGAAAAGAACCTTCCTCTATCCACCTTATCCATCCCATGCATGATTTTGTACGTCTCAGTCATGTCCCCCCTCAGGTGCCTTTTTTCTAGACTGACGAGCCCCAAATGCGGCAGTCTTTCCTCATAAGGAAGGTGCCCCAGCCCTGTAATCACTTTGGTCACTCTTTTCTGCACCTTTTCCAGTTCCACAATGTCCTAGTTGAGGTGCGGTGGCCAGAACTGCACACAGGACTCCAGATGTGGCCTTACATGAAAGGTCATAACCGACTCCATCTGTAATGCATACTTACAAGGTTGTCAAGATAGCAAAGAAACAAAAACCTTTTTTAGGTTGGACTTGAGGGAAATCCTGAACATAAGCCATCTTGCAAGTTGCCTAAGCAGAGGCTGGTTTCCATAAGCGAGGCCCCATTGTAAATCCTGCTTGCAATTAAAACATTTATGGATAAAAACATTTTGGGACCATCTGATGACACTCTGCCAGGAAGAGCTGTGAAACGGCTGGGGGAAAATGGCATCACTTTTCATTAAAACGGAACAATTATCTTTCTACAGCTGAATAATGACTTCTGAAAAGATCTGCGAGTTCTAGATCCTTATTAGGAATATCATTAGAAAGTAGCCTTAGGGGTTGGAGAGGGGGAGAGAAATGAGCATCTCCAATAATGAGCACGAGAGCGAAAGCAGCAGATATTGGAATTATTTAAACTGTCTGATGGTTTTGGTCTCACAGAGCCTTCTGTTAATGGGTCTGAAGCGGAATGTGCATTTCCGAATGGGGATGTCGGTCGTGTTTCATGCAGAATCATAACATCTCGGAGCTGAAAGGAGCTCAGTCGGAGCAATCAGAGGCCAAGGAGGACAAGCCTCTTTTGCCTCTCTTCTGTATTGGAGGGCATTTCAGTGAGCCCAGCTGCCCTGTCCTTCTGCACAATGAAGGCATGTTGTGGACCCAACCAGCTTAACCTTCAGTGGCACTGTTGAATCTTGAGGAGGCCTGAGGGTGGCGTCTCCTGGGTGTCACCATGTGATGCCAACGTACAGCTGCCAGAGCCAAACCGCCTGGGCTGTTGATTCTTGAGCAACAGAGGTGCAAAACGGCATGCAAGTGGGAGAACATTACCTGAGTGCTTGCTATTGGGAAGAGGAAACCTGCAATCAGCGGCGTCATGCAGCCGGAACGCTGGGCGGGAGGAACGGGTGAGCGGCAGCCCGCCCGTTGCGTACCGCTCCGTTTCGCCGGGGGCGGGGAAGACGGCAAAACGGAGCGGTACGCAACGGGCGGGGGCAGGGAAGATGGCAAAACGGAGCGGTATGCAACGGGCGGGGGCAGGGAAGACGGCAAAACGGAGCGGTACGCAATGGGCGGGCTGCCGCTCACACGTTCCTCCAGCCCAGCATTCCGGCTGCATGACGCTGCTGCCTGCAATGCCTGTACCAATGTCCAGGCAGAGCACCAAGCGGTCCAGCTGGTCTTGAGCTTTGGGGAAGAAAGTGGGCCAGAGGGACAAGGGATGAGCTAAAGGAAGGTGCAGAAGGGGGGAGTTGGGAGGGTGGAACAAGGGTGGAGCGGGGCAGGGGAAGGTGGGGGAAGGGGAGGCTGAGGGGCGGGCCACACTCGGGAGGGGGTTGGGGCAGGCCTCCAGCACTTAGGCCGTATCCTAGCTCCTCTCCAGAGCAGCCTGGAATTGCACGGGGCTGCCTCAATCTGTCCCAGTGATTTCACTGGTGCAGATCCAATAGCTCCACTGTGGTGGCTGTGGCATTACTCGGGGCGAGGGGGCTTAAGCCCCCTTCCTCCAAGTTGCACTGCAGCCGCCCCCTACCCTGCGTTGGAAACAGAGCAGCCCAGATGGCCTGCCTGTTCCCGTGCAGGATGAGACTGGCCTGCTAAATATTCGCACCATTGTAATAGATTGTAATTCACTGTAAATTGTACACGCGTTGCTTTTACTCATCCCGGCGTGGAGTTCAGGTCTCGTTGATCTGCACAATCCAAATCTACCCCCCTGAGCCGAGCAGGCCAAGCTCTGCATGTTCTGAGTCGAGCAACGCGCATTATGGTTACAAGGGGGTTGTTCAATGCTTGAAATTGGCTCCGCTGTTTCCAAGGGCAATTCCTACCCTGGGGGTCTTCCCACCATCTGGCCCGGCTTCTCTGACTCCTGCCCATTTCGTTCTCCTTGGTTAAACATTATTGAAGCCAAATTATCATCAATAGGTCTCACCCTTGAGGCCTTGGTAGATACAAAATTTCCCGAAGCTTTCTCTATTATTAAAACCAGTTTGAATTCGACCACTTCCAGACTCTCCTTAATCCTACTTGTTCTCCGAGTTTTTTTGGTTTATCCCCTGCGTTAGCTAAACCATTTAATTATTTTATTTTATTAACTAAACCAAGTATGCGAAGAGCTTTTATGTTGGCCCGATTGAACATATTTCCTTCTGCCCTCCACTAGGGTCGTTTTGCCAACATTCCATCTGCTGACAGATTATGTCTTTTCTGTCACACTTCTGTTGACTCTCTAGACCACATTTTGTTTAGTTGTCCAGTTCACACCCTCCGACGCCAACTATACTTGGAATTGTGGATATCGTCTCTATCTTTTCTTTTTCCCAATCTTCTACCTATTTTCCTCAGCGATTATTACCCCCCGATTACCAATGCTGTAGCCAATTTTCTTAGTGAGATAATGAACCTAACTCTAACCCTTTAATTTAATAGTTGCGGCTGTTTATGTTAATATTTCTTGTATGCCAATAAAGGTTCTTGAATTGACTTGACTCCTGCCCACCCGAGCCTTACCGATGGTGCAGTGGTCGCCTTCCCATCCAGGGCTGCATTCGCATTTGCCGTCTTTGCACTGGCCGTGCTGCGCACAGTGGGTGTTGCACGTGCGCTCCTCGCAGGTGGGCCCCACCCAGCCTTCTTCGCACTGGCATATTCCTCTGGCGCAGACCCCGTGGCTGCCACACTCCAGAGTGCAGAGTTCTAGGAGAAACGCAAAAGAACCCATGAGCCAGGAACAGAGAGACTTGGAGCGCAACCCTGAGCTACATACATACATACATAATACTTTATTGTTTAACACACAGGTCATTACAATTTTAAAAATACAACCCTAAAACATAAACTAAAAAAATTCTATTATAACAGCTCATAAAAATAAAATCAACATTTTTTATTGGCTTCAACGAATTTACACCTTAACTTTTTGGCTGCTATTGCATAATGTGCCACAGCATATGTTACTTTTACTTGTAAATCCTCTAACATATAGCAAGCCATTTGCTCAGGGGAGTATCCACGTAAAGATTTTATAATCGGATCCAAAAAACGAGATCTAGGATTGGAATAAAGGGGGCAAAAAAGTAAATAATGAAGAACATCTTCAATCTGATTACATCCATAAATACAGAGCTGTTCAAATGGCGGAATTTTATTATATCTTCCTTCTAAGTACGCTGTCGACATCTGTTGGAATCTTAACTCAGTAAAAGCCCTTCTTAATTGTGGGAAAGACAAAAACTCCAAATATGGAGACATTACCTGCTGGATTTGAAGATAGGGATACCAATAAGAAAACTTAGAAGCCCAAAGAGAGGCTTTATCCTGATAAGCTTCCCAATCAAAACACCATTCTCTAAGCTCTTTAGAAGACAAGGTTAAAAATTTGTCATAATCCATGTTAAGCAGGGTAAGCTTTGTAAAAACCTGTTTGGCCCATCCACACAACCCTGAGCTGAGTTAGGCCAGCATAAGCTAAGCCAGCAGGGTTTGGCCAGCACATGGGCCACCGTAATGCGCGTTCGGACCACTCTCGGAGTCAGGGAGGATGGCGCATGTCTGTGTGCTGGCCTCCACGACTCTGAGAGTGGTCCAAACGTATTTCACAGTGTCCCTTGTGCTGGCCTAACTTTGCCGGTTTAGCTTAGGCCGGCCTAACTCAGTTTGGGATTGCGCCCGAAGGCCAGAAAGTCTTCAGAGCTCAGCTCCAGCATGCTCAGGGCGGATTCTTCTCCAGTGTGGTGCCTCAAAAAACATGCACGCATTTTAATGAGCTCTAATTCATATATCCTCGTGGAAAGTCTGCCACACTCCTCAGTGAAGGCAGGCCGTTGAAGAGATGCATGGAATGACCCTGGAACACACATCCTAAAACGAAGCGGGAGGGCAGCTCCAACATTTGACATTTCTTCTGCAAGCCAACCGCTTGCAACTGACGCCGCACCTGATGAAGCTGAATTCACCACCAGCTTAGGAAACAATCTTATGCTGGTTGTCTAAGGGCCCAATCCTTGATTGATTGATTTAGTTTATTACGGTCATGGACCAGTACAAAGCGAATTAAATCAGTACAATTACATGAATGTTAAAAAAAAATAAAAAAAATAAAATTACATAAATGTTAAGATGATAAAATTAGCCTGACACAGTATATCATAAAATATTATACTGACAGATCCTCAATCAGGGGATTTCATGATAAGTTTCTGGATACTTATAGCAGCAGCGAGAAATTTGGCTACACTGCATACAGAAGACAGATTACCATCAGCCAAAAGTAAGTATGTAAGCTGTAGGTCCGATTGTCCTGATAATTTGCTCAACAACAGGAGAATAAATTTGTTTCGGATAGTCTGATAAAAGGTACATCACAGTAATGCATGTTCCGTAGTCTCTATTTCCTCCAACCCACAGGGACAAAGTTGTTCAAGGTGGGGAATTTTTTTATATCGGCCCTCAGAAACTGCTGAGGGTAATACTTGGAAACGGACCAACGAAAATGCCAAGGGCCCAATCCTTTAGCTGCTGCGCTGCCCAGGCAACCGCCGTCGCAAAAGTGCTGCAAGGCTGTTTTGCACCGGAAGTAACTCCGCATGCTGGCACGAGGACATCAGAGGAGCAGCCGGTGGTCAGTAGCACCGTTGTCCGGTGGTGTGACTTTTGGGGAGGGGGAGGGCAGCCCAAGGGGAGGCTAGGGCCTGGGAGGGGAGGGGAGTGGAGTGGAGACAAAGGCAGGCTCTGCCGCCATATCCAAAGCCCCCTCCCTGGCTGGGAAGCCCAACACAGGTCTTCTCGGAGTAGACCCATTGGAGCTGCTGGGGTTCGACATGGCATATGGGAGAGTAGAACTGACCCGGGGAGACCCTGGTGGCTGCCTCGGCGCACACAGGATATAGCGGTAGTTATTTTGGCGCTGTTGTTCCTCTGAGCGCTGAGGCACCACAGGATCGGGCCACTCCTGTAATTATAACAACTTGTAGAGAGGTCTCCGGGTGAGTTTGTGGCTGCAAAAACTGCATCGTCTAGTCACCCCTTTAAAGTCTGATGTATGTTGGCAACAGCTTTCTGATAACTGGTCCAAGACAGGAGAGCAGCCCCGGAACGTACGTCCCAAGGGCGCCACAGGGATCGCGGAGCTGCAGGCCGTCAGAGCTGCTTCAGCTTACCTGGGGGGGGGGCTGAGGGGGCCTCCTGCAGTGTCGGGGAGGCCCACAGCCCCTTCTGGGGGTCCCCCAATGCAGCGAAAAACTGCGATTAGCGCCAGAAGCGAACTTCCTGTTTTTGCGCAAAGGCTCTTCCCTCGGCTCCCAAAAATCTGAGCAGGACCACTGAGGGAACCACTAATTTAGACTGACTTAAGTGGGCCATAAGCTAACCAGTGAGGACAAATGCGGAGCGGATTAAAAGGATAAAAAAAATGTCATAAAGAAAACAAGTGAGTATGACAAGTCACTTCATTGCGCGGCTCAAGTTCATTTCCAAGAGTTAAACAGAACCTTGTTTACTCTGCTGTCAACCTGCCTGACAACTTTCACGTCAATACTGTTAAGTGCAATCTAAAACAAGAATGTCTGTTTTCAAAGAAAATGTCAGCTTGAGGAAAACTCCCCCTTAACAAGCAATGATGGGTTCTTAATCACATTTTTATATCTGCACTGGCAAAATAGTTGTTTCACATACAGAGTACATTGTTTTTGCAATATCTAAACAGAACTCTTAATCAGATGTCTTTTCCTTCTGCTCTTTTCCTTTTGTATAGAAGGCACAACTATAATAAAAAATAGGAAGAGGCAATGATATAAAAGGCGCTGACAGCCATGCAATTTCATGCCATGCATCATTTTGTTTTTAGGAAACGGCAACATTTCCTTCCGTAAAACTCTATATTTATCTGCACAGAAAAACATATTAACAGTCGGTAATCGGGTGATGGAAGCATGCGGCCACACAGACCGTTATCCTTAGACAAAGGACCCTGAAGGACACAGACCTGTCCTGAAAGTCTCTTGAAACAAGATGTATTTGTGATTTTGTCAATAGAGGATCGCCCTGGTATAAATTAAGTTCAGATACGATGTGCCACTCCTATTTTGTTGCCTGAGAAAAACACCGCTTTTGCCTGAGAAATTACCGCTTAATACTTTGACCTCACTGAATAGCAATTATGCTCTTCTTGTTTGGCAATACATCCCGTGCTATATCCCAAGGGACACTCATTTCATGTTGTATATTTTTAAAAAGTCACAATAAAGATTTTTTAAATAAACGTTTTGGAAACCGAACTCTTTGAACATGGAAGGACTGAAAGTACGCATTCAACTGGGACCACTCCACAGTCATTTCACACATGTTCTAGACTCCAATTAATTCTAAAACAAACGATGACTTGGAAGACTTCTTGGGTAGTTTTTCTTTTCTCCGCCCAAAGAGCAAATGAGTTCATCATTCCTATGCTAATCTAAGAAGCATTAAAAATTCACTTTGGATTCTTTATTTTAATTACCTGAGCCAACAAGAAGCTCTGTGAGGTACCTTCTTCATTGAAAGTTTCTACTTGTGCAAAATGGGAAATGCAAAATTAAAGCTAAATATTTTATTACTCCATGATAAGATTCTTCCTGCTAAGTGCTAAGAAAAGATTCTTCTTATTCAAGTGGTGTCCTCTTATACTTAGCAGGGGGAGAGCAATTGTCCCTCTTCACCCCAGCACAGTGTCTTTCTCGTGGCTGTTGCTGGTGGTGTTCTCCATTCTTTTAGATTGTGAGCCCTTTTGGGACAGGGAGCCATTTAACTTGAATGTTGTTATTTGCCTGTAAACCGCTTTGTGAACTTTATGTTGAAAGCGGTATATAAATACTAGTGATTGATTGATTGATTGATTGATTGATTGATTGATTGATTGATTGATTCTCACACAAGCTGAGTACAACTCAGTCAGGACATCTGCTGAAACACAGATGTTCATTTTATAAGCGTGCAAAATTATAAAAAATAATGAAGACAACCATTCTACGCATTTTCATATTTCAATTGAAAACCCTGGGCCACAAGAGCTTCTTAACTTCAAATAATGGGTTCATAACTTCTATCCCTATTTTAATAAACCACACGTAACAAAAATGAGAAATGTATGTCACCAAGCCTCGTTCCAGTACACTTCAAATGAGGTAAGCTGAGAAAGCCAACCTCTCTAGGCATAACAGCTTCCTTCTCAAATTAAGCATCTCTTGCATTTACGAAGGGCTCAGACCTAACCTGGTGTTAGGCTGGCACAAGTCCCTTGTGCCGGCCCAGGAGTGTCGCAAATGCATTTGGACCATTCTCGGAGTCAGGGAGGATGGCGCACGTCTGGGCTGCTCCCTCAGTTTGTGGTTTTTCTTTTTTAAACTGGTCAGTCCAATGTGATGAAAATTGAGCCTCTTGCTCCCAGGGAGGTGCTCCTGACCTTGCCTGTCCTATGCAGCGGCGTCATGCAGCCAGAACGCTGGGAGGGACGAACGGGTGAGTGGCAGCCCGCCTGTAGCATCACGCTCCGTTTCGCCAGGGGCAGGGAAGTCTACTCACAGCTGGTCCCAATGGGTAGATCTGGGCTCCGGAGCCCAGGTCTACCCGCACAATGTTGCGGGGGGGCCACTGGCGCCCCCCTAGATGGCCCCAAGACAGCGCCCAGGGCTCTTGCCCCCCCCTGCCCCCTAGATCCGCCACTGGGTGCCGGACCTCTCAGCAGTTTTACTGTGCAGGCCCAGAACTGAGACGAACCCAGGAGGAGGACTGAATCCCCACATAAGGCTGCACGGCAGGACTCAAACCAAGCTGAGAGGGGGGCAGGCCAGCCCCCCCAGATGAAAGATCCGACACACAAGGACAAGGCCAGGAAATGGGGGGCGGGGAGACGTACAGACCCTGAAAAGGCTTCTCGGAGGTGGAGTGAGGAAGGCAGGGGCTGGGGAGGAGCACTGCTGTGAATCGGGGCAGCTCCAGACGTGGGCGGGGGGAGTGCTCTCGGCCAGAGAACGGCCTTCCTTCGGCTCTCAGCGGTCATCAGACTCTGTGGGTCTCCAGCAGGCATCTTCCGTCTTAGCAAGTAAACTAAAATTAACCACCATGCTGGTCAGCCTCGGGTTCAGCTTCAGGCAAACCCCAGAATCACTGAGGACAACTGCCCTGATCAAAGCTACAATTTTTGGAAAAAAAATCCCTGTAATTTGCCACAGGACGCTTCCTCCAGACGGAACGCCACCGATGACAGGCCCCGAACACAGATTTCGGAATGCAGGGCACGGCACTCCAAAGACACTCAGAACATGAGGGAGTGAGGCTGTGTTGCTTGGTGGTGGACGGCTCTTTGGTTCCTTTTCTTTTTTTAAGTACCAGTGAGCCACGCTTATTTTTCCCAGTTCCACTAAAATTGATTCGCTTCAGTGCAAGTCAAAATGGGGTGGAGTGAAGAGCTCTTCCTTGCCTCCACCCCTGCGCTCAGAGGCGGATCTAAGGGGGGGCAAATCTGTAAGTTTGGCAAGAAGCCTTACCTTGCAGTGGAAATCACTCCTCTCCTGCACCGTTCTAGCCAATCCTCACAGGGAAAAGCAACATCTTGGCGTTGCTTACTGGCTACAGCAGCAAGGGAGAGGAGGGATTTACATGACAGGGTAAGGCTTCTTGCAACACTTAGAGCTTTGCCCTCCCTGTAGATCCGCCTCTGCCTGCGCTTCAATGTGGCACCGATGCTGCGGTGCCCACGTGCCTGGCCTGACTCTGCAACAGGAACAGTGACATCATCAGCAGGCGCATTTAGGTGCTGCCTTTGAACACCTGTGATATCCGGAATCCTATGCCTGGCTGTGAGCCCCACAGAATGTAATGGCACTTGCTTCTGAGCAAGCATGCACAGACCTGCGCCGAACAAACCCTCAAGTCCCATTCCCCCCCAGCTCCACACATTTGTTTTAAAGCTATTGCAACCTGTTCCCAGACTGTGGCATGAAATGAGCTAGATCTTTCAATGAAGCAGAAGGAGTTCCTAAGTAGAAATAAGCAAGAGAGGAAAATACCCGAATGAAGAAATTCAGCATGGGCTGTTGCTGCAGTTGCCTTAACGGAGCATGGAGAGAGGGGGGGCCATCGCGACCAGCTTCTGCACCCTACCTTTGCCACATCGCCACTGAGGATGAGCTTAGCCTTGTTTAGCTACCCAGGTGCAGAGCGGGAAACCCAGACAATCCCCTCTCCCCTCTGAAACGCGAGGAAGGCCACCCCACCGCCCTTCTCAGCTCCAGGGACACCACATATCACTAGGTCAAGCCAGGGCTTTAAGAGAAGCATTTTATAACATAAAAACACCCCCCCCCAAAAGGGAACAGAATGGAATGCCACGAATCCAGACAAGGTGAGGAACACAGTGTTGCCTTCCACTGCCAGGAACATGATGCGCAGGGCTTTCAGGACATCTCCAAGCATTTCCCGGTCAAATACTGTCCCTTTCTGTATTTATCTCAATTATTTGCTCCCCATTTTGTACACAAAGCAGCAACAGAACAGTCAAATAAGATTTATGCTCTGGGCTAAGGGGGTGGGCAAAAGCGTTCCCCGACCCCCTGACAAGTGCAGACAGCAATTTCGTTTCTCTTTCTCCATGACTCATTCTGCAGAAAGGGAAGCCATAGGGAAAAAAGGAGCCCGTTCTAAGCTGGGGATGAATAGAATTGGGAAGGTCAGTCTCTTGGGGCGGGCGGAGGGGGTGGTGGTAATCTGGTAATGGAAAGGGGGACCAGGAAGGTTTCCTAAGCAAATGCTCCAAGTGTCAGTCCTGGGCCATTGGGGGTTTGGGGGTGGGGGGGGGCAAGGGCCCCTAGGCATTTTTTATTTTGCTGCACCAGGGATGAGCCAAACCTCAATCTTAGGGGCGACAGCAATTTAGCTATCCATTGGCCACCACCTCGAGTACCACTGGTTGAGAAGCCCTGCCGAAAACACCACGGGGGGGGAGTCAAATGAGGGGGGACTTTGGAGCTCCCCTGTGGCTTCCTTTCCGCTTCCCACCCCACCTGCAAGCAGGCCCCATGATGAACATGCAGAGTGTTCCAGCCTACATTTTATGCCATTTATTTTTGGGGCGCACAGTTTCGAACAGTGTGCCCCTGATCAAGTCACCACCAGCACCGTTTTCCTTCTGCTGTAATTCATGCTCTCAAAAGTTCATTGCAAAGTTTGCTGAGGGGGTGGCAGGCACTCCGGGCCAGCGATCACTCAACAGTTTTTTTTCTCTCTCCTACAAATCGATACCAAATGCAGACAGGCTGATTAGGGAGGGCGCAAACGCTTTGCAGGCAAGCGGTGTCCTCCGGTCTGCGAGGGAATGGGCTTGGGAGTCTCGTTAAAAGCTTGCCTGACTTGAGGCAATTAGAGTGTTTCTACCCACTTTCCTCCAATAATGAAATCAGGAAGAGCCTTTTCTAATTAAAGACGGTCAATATAGGAATTATTTTCCATTCCAAATTACAGAGGATTCCTCTCAAACCAAGAGCAGTTTGGTAAGGTAGAGCACTCTCCTAACGTGCTAAGGCATTGCGAAGAGTAGGGCATTCAGACAAGCGTCTGGGCCAGCCTTATCCATGGACCACCACTTTGAGTAGCGTTGGTGTACAGCAGGACTCTCCAAACCCTGGCCAGATGACCCCCTCAGAGGGCCCGCAGCAAGCCTCTGGTCCCCTGTGAGGCTGCAATCCTACACACACTTTCCTGGGAGTAAGTCCCATTGACTCCAGTGGCACTTACTTCTGAGGAGGCATGCATAGGATTGTGCTGTGAGTCTCTGGCCGTCCTGGCACAGGCTGCGCCCTCCGAGCTGCCCTCTGAGGCAGGTATTCTGAGGGCCACGGAAGCCGCATGAAGCCTCCGGAAGGCCGAACAGAGTCATTACCTGGTTTGGCCAAAGAACCGGAAGTGGCGTCTGTAGGCCCTCTGAAGCAGCGGCGGCATTCAGCCGGTACGCTGGGCGGGACTTACCTTTGACCGGCAGCCCGCCCGCTGCATAACGGCACGTTCCGCCGCTTTCCCACCCGCTGCTCTGAAGGCCTTAGAGGCCTTAGGCCACAATGCTTGGAACATGCTCTGCATGTTTCCTGCGGGATTTGCTGATTCTGAGATATGTACTCCAGCTCATTTAAGTAAGCTATTAGTGGGGTGGGGGACTGGGGGTCCACTAAAGTGTGTGCTAGATTTGTGTGGTGTGTGTCGGTGGTTGGAGGAATCAGGGAACTTTGATTCCATTCATTCATTCATTCACTCACTCACTCACTCACTCACTCACTCACTCACTCACTCACTCA
>JAJKFI010000085.1:928128-975029 GCA_029204185.1 Lerista edwardsae
TGTGTGTGTGTGTGTGTGTGTGTGTGTGTGTGTGTGTGTGTGTGTGTTGAGAACATACTTTACCCAACATGAAAGAACAGGCACACACAAAGATAAATGGCAGAGGAAGGGAAGGGAAATGAAAGTACACTTAATCCATGCGGGGTGCGGGGAGCAACACATGTGACCATTTAGAATTTTCCTTGGAAATAAGCCAACACACAGTGGCCTGATCTAGACCACAAAAGGGCAAAGTGCTGCAATTCTCCTACTTCCCTGATGCAATCCGAGTCCAGATCAGGCCCCAGGTGCCTGCTATTTGCAAAAGAAAACAGCCCTAGTGGGCTGGCAATTATGCTATTAATGCTGCAAGGCAAACATTTATTTTGGCTAATTAGAGTGCTCTTATCACTCAGTGTCCATCCAATTTTATGCAAGTATTACTCTCCCTTGCAGAGACACATTCAAAGCTCCTCATGCATTCACATACAATATTCATCTATAACAACGTACGCCTAACACCAGCCTTTTCAAAGATTTCGAAAACATTAAACACATTTTGAAATTGAGACTGGCCTGTAAACCCTATTGGAGCAATTCACAAGCTTTGACCTGTTTTCTGAAATCTATTTCCCCTGCATTTTCCCAGCTTGGTAATGTGCAGAATTCTCCCTCCAAACAGTCTAGGTAGTGGCCATCTTCTTATGTCTGACATAAAAACAATTTTTGCTGCAAACAACAAGTTCATAAAATAAGAATTGCTTTTACATTTATCACATGCATGAAGCCCAATCGAATCACTCCTACAAATATTTTTATAATTATAATTGGAGGTGGGAGAAAACTGTGATAACGAAACAAAAGCACATACCTCCACTTTCTGCACTTCTCATTTTATATACCTGCCCCACTCCGAAATCTGCTCCCCCAGTTTTATTTGAGTTTTTTCAGCGGCGTCATGCAGCCAAAAAGCTGGGCGGGAGGAACGGGTGAGCGGCAGCCCGCCCGTTGAGTTCCGGTCCGTTTCGCCGTCTTCCCCACCCGCGGGGGTGGAGAAGATGGCGAAACGGACCGGAACGCAATGGGCAGGCTGCCGCTCACCCGTTCCTCCCGCCTAGCGTTCCGACTGCATGACGCCACTGAGTTTTTTTTATTTGATGGGGTGAGGGGTGCCTGAGTACTAACTGTGGCTGCATCTGCTGACACTACATCACTTGTTTCACCCACCTAGCACACTTGGAAAGTGATTGTAATTTTATAATTTATAATTATAATGTTTTGTGCAAATTTTGAAAAACAACAACACAGACATACCATTGCTTTCTGCACATTTAGCTAGGTAAGCATCAAAAGACAGACAAATAAAACCATGTTCTCCTACCTCAGGTTGTATCTGAGATCACAACTAAAGTATCTCCTCGCTTTAAAGCAGGAGCACTCACACTATGCACAAACACCAGCACCTGTCAGATCCAACAATGGAGTTTACTTTATAGATTCCACTCAGCTTCCCAAGTGTCATATGCCATTTATAGACCCGTTTCTATGGAGCTTCCTTCAGGGGAAGACATTAAGTGAATTTATCAGCTATTTCTAATGCCCTCCTCCAATCTCCTGTCAATACGACATGTCAAATTGATCTCCACAAGCACCGCGGCTGTAATCTCCCTGTAGCAGAGTAGTTGCCTTTGACATGACAAGCAGGGCTGCCAACTTTGACTGAAGCTATTTCTGGAGACTCCCCCCCCCCTCAGTTTGATGCCATCTCATTTAGCCAGGGAGGCCCAGTTAAGATCTCCACAGCTGATTTCACACCTCAAGACTGATGCGGATTCTTGGAGACTCCAAGCCAATCCCGGGTGGCTCAGCAGTCTGGGAGCCCAGTGCTAGCTTGGCCCAGAGCAGGCAGGCCGGCCAAACCCAAGTCTGGATGCAACTGGATGGAGCCTTTGCTCAGCTTCGGCTGATTCGCCAGCTGCGGCCGTACCTGAGCTGTGCGGACCTGGCCACAGTGACCCATGCCCTAGTGACATCTAGATTAGATTACTGCAATGTGCTCTACGTGGGGCTGCCTTTGAAGACGGTCCGGAAATTACAACTAGTACAGAACGCGGCGGCTCGGGTGGTTGCTGGGGCACGTCGGTTTGACTCTGTCGAGCCGTTGCTTTGGCGGCTACACTGGCTGCCGGTTCTGTTCCGGGCCCAATTCAAGGTGCTAGTTTTGACTTTTAAAGCCCTTTACGGCTCGGGTCCGGGGTATTTGAGGGACCGCCTTCTTCTATATAATCCTACCCGTACTCTGAGGTCATCTGGGGGGGGCCCTTATGACTGTGCCGCCACCAGGAGAAGTGAGAGGGGCGGCGGCCAGGAAGAGGGCCTTCTCGGTGGTGGCCCCCCAACTTTGGAATACCCTCCCCTTAGAATTGAGAACTGCTCGCTCTTTGGCAACATTCCAGTGGGGGCTGAAGACCTTTTTATTTCAAAAAGCTTTTAATTGTTGACAGGCTGGCTGGCTGGTTTGTTATATTTTATACCGTATGATCCACAGGGCTTCTTGTTTTTAAATTTTATTGCTTTGTTTTTATTTTGTTTTTTGTATTGTTTTAATACTGTTTTTTAAATGGTTTTTTAATGTTAAATTTCTGTATTTTATGTTGTAATGCCGCCTTGGGTGCCTTCGGGCAAAAAGGTGGGATATAAATCTAATAAATAAATAAATAAATAAATAAATAAACTGTGCTGCTGCCCTGCCCTGCCCAGAATGGGCCGCTTATGCAGCACATTGCAGCGCCTGCGATACTCACCACACTGCCTCCCCTGTTGCTATGCTGCTGCTCTCCGTGCATTAGATTCCAGAGCAGCTGCTACTTACGACATTCCCATTTCCCATAACCTTTATTGGCATATGCAATAAATAGCAAAGCAAATTAATAACACAGGATAAGTAAAGTTCTGAAGGGTCATAGGGAAAGGGTTAATTTCATAACCATAGCTAAAAAACCAGCAACAGAATTAGTGATCAAGGGACAACAATCACTAAGAAGAATAGGGAGGGGATCAGGGAAAGAACTGGAGAAGGAAGATAACCAAGGTTCTAGAGACATCCGACAAAGATGGTGGTGGGCTGGACACCTGAGAATTATATGCCACCCACCTTCCTCGCAGATCTCGCCCTTGTACCCTGGGATGCAGATGCAGATGCCCGAGATGCACGTGCCGTGGCCGAAGCAGGTGGGGTCGAGGCACTGCTCTTCCGGGACGTCACACTCGGGCCCTTTCCACCCGCTGCGACACACACAGTGGCCCTTTTCGTACTCCCCATTGCCACTACACAGCACGGGGCAGGAATCTAAAAAAGGCAAAGCAGAGCAGAGTTTGCGGGGCGTAAGAGGTGCAAAGAGGGCCCTCGAGTCCTTCGTGCTGCTTCGCCATGTCGTTCTCCCCTCACTCTTTCCTGTCCTCTTTTTGCGTCATGCAAGCCTCCCTGCCTTGGCTATTCTGCAGCTCCAGGACAACTCGCTTCACGAGCAGCCTGCAGAATGCAGGTCCCTCCTTACTAGAGGCTGCCTAGCACAGTGTGCAGGGTGAGAGCCAGCGGTGGCATCCAGGCGGAACGGGCCGGTACGGCGTTCCGCTTGTTCCGTGGACGGGCCCGGGCCGCGCTGCCTCTCCAGAGGATGGGCGAGCTGTTCCTGGGCCCGCCTGCCCTCCCGTGTGTCCGAATCGCTCTGAAATGGAGCGATTCCAGGCGCAGGGAGGAGCAGGGAGGTGCAGGGAGGCGTGGCTGCCCTCCGCCATAGGGGCGGAGGGCTGCCAATCATCCGGGCGTTCCAGTTCCTGGCGCGCCCGGATGACATCACTGGTGAGATTGGATGTATTTTGGAGCATTTGCTTGGTGCAGACACACTCCAGAGGAGTGGCCAGAGGAGGCCTGCCTGCCTGCCTGCCTGCCTGCCTGCCTGCCTGCCTGCCGTGCTTCTTTGGCCACTTTTCAATTCTGCTTCAACCTGTAGCTAAACGAGCTGGTCGGGGAGCCATTCCTCTGCTTTGTGCTCCAGTGGTTGGGGGGATCCATGGCCAAAAGGCCTGTGAGAATCCCCCGTGGCGCCTGCTGCCATGACCTGAGAAGCACACCGGCAGGCAAGCTCCCCCCAAACCGAGGCCGGTCCTCCCACCTCCACGCTGCCAGCTACAGCTGCAATGGCGGCCACGAAGGAGGAGGACTCCCCGCTCCGCTGCCCGCTCCCCAGTTGGCGCCCAGCTGGTCAGGCGGTGGACCGGCCCTCGCTCCGCCTTCCAACTCCCGCGGGCGCAGGAGCAACCGCCACAGCTCCATTCTGCGACAGAACCCCCACCAACGACGAAAACGGCGAGTAACTAAATGCGTGGTTGGCCCCCCCACCCGGGGGGACACGCACAACCTCCCCACAACCCAGAAGACCTCCCAGAATGGGAGTACTTTTTTACCCAGCGGGTAGTTAATCTGTGGAACTCTTTGCCACAGGAGGTGGTGATGGCATCTGGTCTTGATGCCTTCAAGAGGGGATTGGACGGATTTCTGGAGGAAAGGTCCATCGTGGGCTATAGGCAATGATGGGTTGTTCAACCTCCTTACAAAGGTGTTGGGCTACTGGTACCGGGTGCAAGGGAGTGGCAACAGGATGCAAGCATCTTGTAGTCTCATGCCTCCCTGGGGCACCTGGTGGGCCGCTGTGAGATGCAGGAAGCTGGACTAGGTGGGCCTTTGGCCTGATCCAGCAGGGCTCTTCTTATGTTCTTATGTTCTTATGTCCTCCAATGGAGGCCTGAAATCCACACCGGGTCAAATCTATGGATCGGAAACCGGCAGACAGTGAGGACCCCCTATGCTGCAGTGGGATACTTTTAACGGGAGCTTATGGTAAGCTGCGCTGAATCTTAGGGCACAATCCTAACCTGGAGTTAGTCCGGCACCGTTAGGCCAGCGAAGTTTGGCCGGCACGAGGGACACCGTAAAGCACGTTTGGACCCCTCCTGGAGCCAGAGAGGCCAGCACTCAGACGGGCGCCATCCCCCTGACTCCGAGAGTGGTCCAAACGTGCTTTACGGTGTCCCTTGTGCCGGCCAACCTTTGCTGGCCTAACTCCAGGTTGAGATTGCGCTCTCAGAGAAATCTGATGAACGCATTTCAAATCAATCAGTCCCGCTTTCTCCTGGGCGCCAGACGATGTGCAACAACCCTTGCCCTCCTGCCGCTCATCACGACTGTTCAGGGCAAGTCAAAGTCGACCCTGCTGAAAGAGGAAGCCTCACCGCGTGCACAGTCGGGGCCCAGGAAGCCCGGGAAGCAGTGGCAGTGGCCGGAGATGCACTCCCCGTTCCCGTTGCAGTTGGTGGAGCAGTCGTCCATGACCTCTGTGGGTGCAAAGAGAAGCAGAGAAAGCATCAGGGGGACTGCGCATGGGGAGGCCTCTTTCCACGCAGTCATGCACGGCTCAGCCCTCAGAACCAACCAGCACTCTCAGCATTCACAGGCAGGCAGCCTGGAATCAAGCATCTGCCCCATGATCCCCCCTAAACTCACCCCTAACTGGTCAGAACAACAAGAGGCCTTTCACCCTGCAATGGACCCCAATGGGGAGTGTTCGCAGCTGCCACGCTGATTAAACTGGCCACCGCAGGAGGGCTTCTCAAGCGCGGAGGCATTTGTGGAGCGAATCCTCATTACACGCCACAGTCCTCCTCTTAGCCCTTTCCGGAAGCCATTGCTAGGGACAGCCTGATGGGAGATTCCCATTGCAACTCTGGCATTCGTTCCGGAGTGCAGGGCGGGGGTGGTGGTGGTCACGTCATCCCCACTTCATCAGCCACGAAGGCTGATGTTTTCAGCCCTTTCCAGTACAGACAGCAATTCTGTTCCCACTATGATCTTATTTTCTGGATGCTGCCCATCGCATCTGCATGATGGGACAAAGCCAAGCGGTGTCCACTCTGTCGTTTATGGATCCGTGTGTCAACAGTGTTGTCAACTCAGTTCTGGACACAGATGCGGCTTCTCACCAAATTTGAAAGCGCTTTACAAACGTATGCATCATTTATGCCTTGGACCGAAGTCTGCATCCCCCTGCAGCCAGACCCAGGCTGAGGGCCTGCTGATCTCCCCCCCAAAACATCCGTGCCCCGCCCTGCAGAGACTCTTCATCTCTTGTTTGAGATACATCATCAGGTACAACAGGTACAACAAAAAAATCTGGTACAACAAAAAAAATCTGACTCAAGGCACAATCCTAAACTGGAGTTGGGTCGGCATAGTTAGGCCAGCAAAGTTTGGCTGTCACAAGGGCCCCCATAAAGTGCATTTGGACCACTTTCACAGTGCAATCCTACACCCCCCTTCGTGCCGGCGCTCTGCTCTTGCGCCGGCCGAACCCTGTCGCGAATGTGTTGTAAAGCGCGTCCACCAGCTATGACGCTGGTGCGACCATCAGCAGTGCCGGCCGTACACCAGTCAAGCACCAGCATCGCTCGGTTGGCGCAGGGCCTCCGCAAGGGCATTCCAGAGGCGTTCCAGGGGCGTAACTGGGTGGAGCGGGTGGAGACGGTGGTTATGATGCGGTTGTGACACAGGACGGCCGTAGTGCCATACGCTAACGCCGGTTCCTGGCCATGGCGGCCCCGATTCAGGCCACTCCCGTGCACGCTCCCCTGCGCCTGCTATTTTGCCGGCGCGGATCCGAGCAGGCCCATAGGGGGGACTGGAGCTTACGCAGGTGCAAGGGGAAACCCTCCCCTTCTCCTGCACATTGCTGCTGCTGCCGCCTCCGAATGGGCCTTTGGATATGGCCCTGCTATGTCGGCCTTACTAGGCCGGCATAAGGTAGGACTGCGCTCTCAGAGACAGGGAGGATGGTGCACGCCTGTGTCTCGCTGGCCCCTCAGACTCCAAGAGTGATCCAAGCATCCTTCACGGTGTCCCTTGTGCCGGCCAATCTTTGCTGGCCTAACCGTGCCGGCCTCACTCCAGGTTAGGATTGCGCCGCCAGTAGACGCCCCTGGGCTGACGCATGCTGCTTGCACCAGCCCAGGGCAGTTGCGCGCCTGCCGTACGTCATGCCTGCGCCTCAGTCGCAGGCAGTGGGCCAAGGCAAGCCGCAGCGCCAGCCCAGGGATGACGACACGGAGCTCGGTGCAGCCAGTGCGGGGGCTTCAGGAGGGTGGGGGGAGGGAGGGAGGGAGGGGGGCAGAAGGTGGGCAGGCCCATTACATGCAGGCAGTGGGGTTGAGTGTGGAACTGGCCCTTAGGCCAGATCCTAACCCCTGTTCCCGGGCCGGACGTGCTGGATCCAGCCGCTTTGATTTGTGCCAGCGATTTGGCTGGCACCGATCCAAGCAGCCCGATAGAGCCAGCTGGGCCTTATCCCTGGGCAAGGGGCAAATGTCCCCATGCCCCAAGGTGAGCACCGGCTGCTGCCTAAGCGTCACTGGATGCACCGCAGGTCAGGTGGCCTGCCTGCTCCAGCAAAGGCAGGATTGGGCTGCCCGCCTGATAAACCAGCAGACAGGAGAAGCCAGCTTCCCACTCATCTCTCCCAACGCCCTTTCAGCTCCCAAGGAAAGCAGCGCTTCTCAGCCTCTACAGGAAGGTTAGAGAAACTGTGTTTGTGGGCAGGGACGAGGGCAGCGACGGCAACTCAGCAACTGCGCCGTTGTCGTGATTTTATTTTTAAGTACCTGGAGGCAGTGGGCCATCCAGAGCATGGGGGGGGGCATGTGGCATTCCTGCTGCTCAGAAAGGCTCTGCTGCAAGCACGACGCACTCCTAGGCTGCGTCGTGAGACTGGAAGTGGGTCACAACCCAGGCAAAGAGCTGTTCTGATTCTGGCCAGAGGATCGCGGGCATCTTTGCACCTTCCAGATGGGCAGCACCAACAGGTACTGTTGAAACCCCTTTTTCGCGGTGGCTGCGCAATAGCGGAGGTGCCATTGCAGTCATCACTGCCGCAGCCCCTCAAGGGGGAATGTGGTGGTTCTGATGTCCAAAGCGGGGGATACAACCAGCGTTGTCATCTGCAAATGAACTACTGGAACGCTGGGAGGGACTTACGCAGGGCTTTGCCGTGATTGGCTGCCTGTCCGTTTCGTTCCGCGGCTGCCCTGGCCTCAAGGGGTGCCTGCTCGCTGGAGGAGACAGGTGGGGGTGCACTGGGTGCCTGGGCAAGCAGCGGGGGGCCGCACCAACCAGGGGCAGCCCCACCTCGAGGTCAGGGCAGCCGCGGAACGAAACGGGTGGGCTGCCAATCACGCGAAGGTCCCTCCCACATCCCTCCCAGTGTTCCGATAGTTCATTTGCGGATGACGACGCTGGGTACAACCCTCAGGTTGGGACCCACCAGAGTAGAGGAAAAGGACAAGCAAATTGGCCTTACCAATTGCTGTGGTCAACATCAGCACCTGTTCCATTTTCTTGCCATCGTTGTAGAAGGCCATGTGCCAAGCGCCGTGGTCCATGTATTCTATGAAGCCCGTTTCTTGCATGGATGTTAAGATCAGGTTCCGGGGGGCAGCGTGCTGAGACTCTTCGGGGTGCTTTGGCTCCTTGTTAATCAGCTGTTTCCCATCCATCAGTTTTACGAAGTCAAACTGAAACGACAACGGCAAAACAAGCAAAATAATCCAACCAAGTTTTATTTCCTACCTTGCCACTTACCCTTTCCAACCCTTCAGAGTTAGTTCTGGCCAATAAAGAACTTTGGAACGTATCCAGCGGTGTCATGCTACCGGTACGCTGGGCGGGAGGAACGGGTGAGCGGCAGCCCGCCTGTTGCGTCACGCTCCGAAACAGAGCGTGATGCAATGGGCAGGCTGCCGCTCACCTGTTCCTCCCGCCCAGCGTACCGGTAGCATGACACCGCTGAACGTATCCTATTTATGTACATTTTACCTATGGGGGGATGGGAGAAGACAGGCACGGCTTCTGAACGGAGCAGAGCTGCTTCCCTGCTGTTCATGACAGGGAGTCAAAATATGCTGGTCATTTTTCAGCCATGTTTGTACATGTACAGAGCAGAGAACAGAACCAACAGCCTGTACCTGCACTGTACGTGGGAATGAGCGTAAGACCTTCTAGTGCTCACACTACAGCAAGCAAGTCTTGGGCAAAAGTGTCTGGATTTTGGCATAGTCTGGACTTGGAGGACTTGGATAAGGACTAATCTACCTGCAACTGGTCCACTGGTGCGGTTAACTGGCCCACTGATCACCAGCTGTCCCAAGGCTTATATTTATATTTATCATCTTCTTTTGGGCAAAAAAAATAAGCTGATTATAGTATTCACAGTTGAATTTCTGATGGTTCTTCTGCTGGACTAGAAGGCCCTTGGCCTGATCCAGCAGGGCTGCTTCTGTTCTTAAGAGGGTGCAGAGAATTCCTTCATTTGCACTGCATAAAACTGGTTCTGTGTGACACTGCCATAAAACAACAATTGTGTGTTGCCTTCATTATGCCTTGTGTTTTTGTGATAGACTGGAAAATAACATGTTCTTGGGTCTCTTGTGTTTGCCTGGGGTGAACGGAACGTCCTACATGGCCCTCCAGGGAAGCAAGCAAGGAAGTAAGCACTGAGCCAGGGCAAGTTAAGAAAAGGTGAAGAAGCCAGTCAATCCCACAGAGAACCTCCACTTCCACTACCGTATCTGAAAGCACCAGTCACCATTTTTTAAAGTACCTGTGTGTGAGTGGGGGGGATATTGCGCCTCCCGTATATCCCCAGCAGAGAGTCCTTTGCCAGCGAGACGTTGAACTTGAGGTAAATGGGGTGGTGGATCATGATCTGGAACCGCCAGAAGAGGCCTGGTGGAATCGTCTGCATCACTTGCTCTCCAATCTCAACATCTCCCGTGTCTATGGCCTGTCCTTTCTGAAACACTATTTCTCCAGAAACAAAGCAGAAAAGAGTCTGCAGTCATTCCAAAGGCACAGGAGGAAGAGTTTCTTAAGATTAAATATGGATTAATGGGTTGTGGGAGGGAGGAGTCCATTGAGTGACGTGTAAAAACCCACTCTAAATACTGAAGCTCAACGACTTTGGCCACCTCATGAGAAGAGAGGACTCCTTAGAAAAGACCCTCATGCTGGGAAAGATGGAAGGCCAAAGGAGAAGGGGGCGGCAGAGGATGAGATGGTTAGACAGTGTCACCGAAGCGACGAACATTAAGTTGGGCGAACTCCGGAAGCTAGAGGAGGACAGGGAGGCCTGGTGTGCTGTGGTCCAGGGGGTCGTGAAGAGTCGGGCACGACTTAGCGACTGAACAACAACAACAAAAACACACCCAGTTGCAAGGAATCTTCTGCAAGTACATAAGTAGTGCTACATGAATGTGACGTGGATTTGTTTATTTATTTGTATTTGTTCACATTTTATGCCACCCTTCCTCAAAGGAGCTCAGGGGGGTGTCCATGATTGCTTCCCTCCTTCTGCCCTCACAACAACCCTGTGAGGCAGGTGAGGCTGAGGAGAGTGACTGGCCCAAGGGCGCCCCGGAAGCTTCACAGCTGAATGGGAATTTGAACCTGGACCTTTAAGTCCGACTCCTGACCCAGGACACCATTCGGGCTCCCTTCACCCCTCTCCGATAGGGAGGCAAGGGGCAGAGGCAGATCTAAGGGAGGGCAAAACTCTAAGTGTTGCAAGAAGCCTGACCTTGCAGTGGAAAACGCTCCTCTCCTGCACCGCTTTAGCCAATCCTCACAGGGAACAGCAACATCTTGGCATTGCTTACTGGCTACAGCAGCAAGGGAGAGGAGGGATTTACATGACAGGGTGAGGCTTCTTGCAACACTTACAGATTTGCCCCCCCTTAGATCCGCCTCTGGCCTCCATACATTAACAATATGGTAGCCTTCATGCATTTGATTTCAATGACTCCTCTATGACTGGTTGCCGTTTTGTCATTTTTGAATGAGCCACAGTAGAACCATGCGCTAGCATCACTTCATCCTATCAGAAAAATGAACACAGCCCCTTTGCGGTGTGGGGTAGGGGTGGGGTGCCCACTGGTCCTCCACTGTGCCAGTGCCATCGCTTCCAAAGCATGAACTTTGCCCACCGTAGCTCCAGCTCCAGTAAAGCTGTACCAAGACACATGCACAGGCAGAAATGTCCTTGTGTAGTGAAAAATGCGGAAGATCACCCCGAGGAAGCAGGAGATGGTGCCAACAGGGACCCTTGGGCTAAGTATATGCAGGGTCAACCCCAGAGAAGTACCCTTGGTGTAAGTAAGGACAGGATCGACACCAGGGAGGCAGCTGAGGTTGGGCTGCACACAGCTGTCCTCTCTTAGAGGCTTGCAGCCAGGATACAAGGAGCACCTGGAGGGAGGAGAAGTGTGGGTGTGTAGTAGGAGCAAACTATAGTGGAAGTAGAAGCGGCTGGACTGACTGACTGACTGACTGACTGGCTGGCTGGCTGGCTGGCTGGCTGGCTGACTGACTGGCTGGCTGACTTAACAAACTGATAATGGACTGGACAACAGACTTTGCTTACTGGACCATGGACTAGCTTGGCGAACTGGCACATTGATTGATACCTGGACTGACCTTTGGACTGGCTTGTGGATTTCTGGACCTTGCTTGGACTCCAACCTTGAACTTTGCTCTTGATCCTTGGACTTTGGCTTCCAACTGTGTGGACTGGCGTGACCGCGGCAACCGAACAAGCGAGCCAAGAAGGTGAGGTCTACTTGTATTTGCTCCACTTCCGCACCAGAACTGTGTACAGGGGAAACTAGCCAGCCCAAAGTGGGCAACAGGGACCCCCCCCCGGGCAGAACAGCTCATCACCCCAGTTTCAAAGACTTTTCCCATGTTGTCTTAAGGCGACTTTTCACAAGTATTTAACCAGAAGGAGAAATTAAAGATGAACAGAGATTTTTGCAGATACTGACATGCAATCAGTAGTGTCAATTGCATCACTTCCCTGCATTAACTCCAGAGGTCAAGGACACAATGGAAGTGGGGGTCAGCACTGGTAGCCTTTGAATGAGGCTGTAACTGCCTTGTTACAAGAAGAACTTGCCAAGAAGACTCTTGAGAGTCCCCTGGACTGCAAGGAGATCCAATCGGTCAATTCTCCAGGAAGTCAAGCCTGATTGCTCCCTGGAAGGACAAATGCTGAAGCTGAAGCTCCAATACTTTGGCCACCTGATGAGAAGAGAGGACTCTTTAGAAAAGACCCTCATGCTGGGAAAGATTGAAGGCAAAAGGAGAAGGGGGCGGCAGAGGATGAGATGGTTAGAGAGTGTCACCGAAGCAATGAACATGAAATTGGGCGAACTCCGGAAGCTAGTGGAGGACAGGGAGGCCTGGCGTGCTGCGGTCCAGGGGGTCGCGGAGAGTCGGACATGACTTAGCGACTGAACAACAACAACTGCCTTGTGTTTGTGTTTGTGTGTTGTTGTTGTTTTTACAAATGCTTAAAAGAGCTGCTGAGAAAAAAAATATTGTATCGGATGATATTATTCAAGCAGGACAGGATGCTGTTATGGAAATGGCGCATTTTTGGCAGTGCTGTCCATCAACCACCCTCTGCCGGTAAGTCCTATGGCTCTAGAATGCCAAAGCACAGTGTACTCTCTCAGTGGGTGGGTTCAAGGCATCCCCAAACCAGCTTGACTCTCCCAATAACTCTGTTCTCGCATACAAGATTATGTGGAATACTATCACATTATACATTTCTCTAGCACTCTCTGTGTAAAGTGCTTCAGAGACCTAAATGGGCTGCTTGGATTGTGCCTTTTCAGAGTAGCCCCATAGGACAGGCAGAGGCATTACCCGAAATAAGGTGAAACATATCCCCTTACTTTGAGGTGACCTCTAGTAGCCACGGCCGGAACTATTTTTCTCCCTTCCGTTCTTCTGAGTTCAGTTGTGATGTGAACAGTGGGGGGGGGGGAAGGCTTCAAAAGGCCCTTTGCACTACCAGATCTCACACTGTGGTCCCCGGGAACAGCAGTGCTCAGTCTGCAGCATTTTCCCAAATGGCACTGACTGCTGTTGCAGATGCAGGGATCTCTGCGATTCGCTGTCAAGTGTATTTCCTTGTTTGGTTTTAGCAATAACATCACAAACCTCAGCTAGAAACACAGCGGCAAGATCTACAACATGATGACATGCAGCCGTTTTTCATGCCACCTCCTCTTGACAGTGTGCAGCCCCATTTATTCTATCAAAATCCTCTCTAGCATTAACTGCCCAATAGACAAAAGAAGGCACTTTATATGTGACCACCATTACACCAATAACACAGGTTTGATTGGCCTCAAAGCAATTCTGCCAAGGAAAACAGAGAAAGCGTCTCTGTGAGCTGTGCAAACAAGAGTACGGCAGCAGAGAAAGTGCCAGATCCTCCATACTGCCTGCACTGGATATGCAGAGTCGTTACTCGTAAGGAGTCTTTAGCACAATATTCTGCAAATCCTATATTGCACAATGGCGGGACACAGAAACCTTTCAATATTACGCAAAACCCATTTTCTACCGTAGATGCGTTTGCACAACCAATATAAATTGGAATGCCAAAAAAAATCTGTCCCACCAATTTTTCTGGAATTTTCTTCTATTGAAAGTGGAGAGATGAAAGGATAGTTCTGCCCAGTTCCCAGAGTCTTAGAGTCATCCCACTGTATGCCCCCAGAGGGCAAAGGTCAACATTTCAGGGAAATTTGGGCCTTGGAGTTGCTTGCATGGTATTGCCCCCCTCCCCCACTTTGGCAAAAAAATGAAACTTCTGCATATCTTTTATGGTTAGAGAATAGACTTCAT
Source organism: Lerista edwardsae (assembly GCA_029204185.1). NCBI lineage: Eukaryota > Metazoa > Chordata > Lepidosauria > Squamata > Scincidae > Lerista > Lerista edwardsae. The sequence continues at coordinate 941,906 of JAJKFI010000085.1, forward strand.
AATCCACTTGGTTTTCAATTCCTCAGAGCGCAATCCTAAACTGGAGTTAGGCTGGCACAGTTAGGCCAGCAAAATTTGGCTGGCACAAGGGCCACCATAAAGCCCGTTTGGACCACTCTCGGAGTCAGGGAGGATGGCGCATGTCTGTGGACTGCCCTCTCTGACTCCAATCGTGGTCCAAACATATGTTATGGTGTCCCTTGTGCCGGCCAAACTTTGCTGACCTAACTTAACTGTCCCTGCTATTTCACACCCAGTGCTGTAGAATGATGGCTGAAAATGTTTTCTAAAACAGCAATGCTTATTGTTTTCCTGACACCCCCCACACACACTTTAATGCATCTTGCCTCCCATTTGAAACAAAAAAAATATTTTAAACAGCATTTAAAAAGTATTCCTCGTACAGATGCACTCGCCTGCTTTTTCTGCACATCATCTTTCTAGCACCTTGACAGCAAACACAGATTCCTAATCACTGGCCTGTTGCAGCTTGAAGGAATTGAAAATCTGAGCAGTGAAGCGCCAATTATCTTCCCAGGGAAGCTCCCATGTGCTGATCATCACTGATTCCTGAAGCAATCAATCTCATTATGCTTCCCTGGCAAAGACCAGCCATCAACAGGGCAACTCGCGCTTTAATCATCGTGCAGCCTATTAAAAGTCCTAACTGAATGCCACGAATCAGACTGCTCTGAAACCCTAACCCGAAACAACTGCAAAATGGAATTGCCATTCCCAATTATTCATCGATATACATTTTTCCCCCCCCTTCAAATTCTCACCAGCCAAGAACTCACAAGCTACCACACAAAAAATACTGTTTTTCTCTGCTTGGAAATAAAAGTACAGCGAGCAAGTAAGACACGACCCCTCCCTCCGGCTCCTTGGCAGAAGCAGCGCAGCTTTAAGGGCAGCCTGCATGACGCTTGGGCTCTCCCAGCACCGCCTATCGGCAGTGCCACTTCCGCTGATGCCCCACTTCCCAGCTGCTGGTGCTGCTGGAGAGAAGAATTATTACAGGGGCCACATAAAGAGCTACTATGGACCTCATTCAGACCTCATGTGTGACATAAATGACAGGGCAGAGAGACTTTGTTTGCCCAAGTGATGCAGGCATGCACTTGCGTTACTGGGGGGAGGGGGATGCTAAAGATTGCAGGAGCCTGACCTTCTGAGTAAAGTGGCCCCTTCCCCTTGCCTTCAGAGCCATTTGCAGCTCAGAGAACACAGCCTCCAAGCCAGCTCTCCAAGCAGTGAATGGCTCTGAAGGTGGGGGAGGGAGGCACTTTACACAGGAGCTCTGCCCCACCCCCACCCCCAGGAACACGATTACAGGCCTGGCATGGCCATGAAACACCCTTTCCTCCTAATTCTGAACGTCCAGTCAAAAAAGGTTTTTTAAACCAAAACTGATTGAATTAGTGGCAGAACTGAAGAGCAAGAGAAAAAGCTAGATTCCCCCAAAAGACAATTGAAAAGAATGGAAGCTTGTTAGATGTCCAAAAGCCATAGCAGTAAGCTCAAGTTCTCAGCAGCAGAAGAGCGTATCAGTGGTATACCTAGTTGGGCGGGGGGGGGGGGTCAAGCAGGCCTGCCAAGAGAGGCTCTGAAAGCCAGCCAGTGTCTGTTTACCCAAGAAAGAGCAGGCAGTTCGCATAACTACCTAATTTCATTGAGACGGGGACCTGAGAAGTGATGCACACCTGCATTTCAAAGGAGGGGGGCGCTTTGCTCAATAGGAAGAACAGTCAAGCCTGGGTTTTGTTTTTTAATTGCAGCTTACAGAAATTTCTTTGTGCCTGAAAATGAAGCATTTTTCTCCTTGTCCTTGTCACAGGTCAGGGAAGGAGAAGACCAGAGGAGCACCAGGCAGGGAGGAGAATGCAAAGGGACTGTGGCAAAAGCACTTCTCCTTCCCTGCATTTTTTCAGCCTAACAATGAATCGTCCTCCTCCCCGGCTGCCATGTCAATCAGGCAGGCAGGAAGGCTGCTGCTGGGTCTTATAGTCGGCCACGTGGAGCCCGGGAGCAGAATTCGGCTGCTGGAGTGCAGGGAAATCAACACAATCGTTCTCACTGAATAAAGTTACTGAAACGACTCTGCATTTCTGAGTCAGTGGCCTGACTTGTGAGTAAGGGGTCGAGCCATTGACATGCTAGATTCGAGTCTCATGAGAGTCAGGCCAAAACGACTTAAAACTCAAGTCATGACTCTTTTTTCCTAACACTGGCTGTCGGAGACGCATTTTGTCTAGTTTTATATTGTGAGTAGGTAATAAGAAAACTGTAGGTAATTAGGATACACTGCTTCACTCTTGCTGTATTTTTTGACGTATGTATCTATTTTACTATTAGATCAACATTAAATATATCGGAGAAAATTAACGATGGAAAAGCAATATCCCTGCTCTCCCCTGAAGGGCTGCCCTTGGGCCAGTCACTCTCTCTCGGCCTTCCCTCCCTTTGTTCCCTAATCAGCGGTGTCATGCAGCCGGAACGCTGGGCGGGAGGAACGGGTGAGCGTTGGGCGGGCTGCCGCTCACCCGTTCCTCCTGCCCAGCGTTCCGGCTGCATGACACTGCTGATTAGGGAACAAAGGGAGGGAAGGCACACCTATGTACACCATCATGAGTTCCTTGGACAAAGGGTGGTATAAAAAGCAGGGGGAGAGATAGAAGTTGGAGGTCAGATAAACATAACAAGAAGTGAATTTAAGCTGAAAATATCATTTCTCCCCAGGAGTGCCTTATGCTACTCTGAATGTCTCCTTGGCCCCTGGGGAGTTCTGGCACCCGGCCCAAGCAGAGTGTTGATCACTGTGTCAACAGCCCCAAGGGACGGAAACACACCACACAGAGCACACCAACACGCCTAGCAATGAGGCTCGGCTTGCGAATCCGGAATGAGCAAAAAGAGAACAGCCAAGGAGAGGAGGGAGGCAGAGTTGCTTCTGCTTGTCTGCCTGCAAACCTTGGAAAGGTTGGACCTTGTTGTCCTTGGGGGAGCTGCTCCCAGAAGCCCCATGGATGCCGAACCTGAGGAGGGGCCCACAGAGGACCTTCAGACATGACCAGAAGTGCCTTCCAGTTGCATTCGGAGGCATTCCGAGATGTGGGGAAGTGCCCTTCCAAGGTCCAGGGATGCCACATGCAAACCCCCCCCCCCGTGCCTCAGAGCACCTCTGGGTGCAACTGGAAGTCCACGTCTTGAGGTCCTCTGTGGGTCCTTCAGATGTGGGTTTGGAACCTGTGTTGGGTCAAAAGGAGGACCTGTGTACACACCTGGTTTAGTTCTGTTGTGAGCCAGTTCGGTAGACTTCAACTGCAAAGTGCCATGGGTCTGTCTGCCCAAATGCATGATATGGGACACATGGTGGACCTGGTGTTTACTACAGGGTGGTGGATGGTTATCTGGATGTGGTGGAGATCGAGATCACACCTTCGGCAGGGGCAGGTCACTTCCTGGTGGGGATCAGGCTCACCACAGCTCTTCAGAGGCAGGGTCCACATTGCATGGTCTGCCTCCAGAGACTGATGGGTCCAGGGGGATTTCTGAGGACTGGAGGATTCTCTCATTGCCAGAGCTGGCCACTCACCCAGTGCCCCAGCTGACCTCTGGAATGAGGAGATGGCCCGGGCTCTGGGTCAGATAGCGCTGGAGCTGCCCAGAGACAGCAGCACGCCGTTGGCAAGAGGAAAGGTTACCCCTCGCAGGCACTGTGGGGATTCTGGGCGTGGCGAGAGGGAGTTCCTGGGTGGGGGAAAGGGCAGGGCGGTCTCTTCAGGGGTGGGTGGCGGAGGCCTTGGAAGTCCGACACGGGGTGCTCGGATCACAGCCGGCAAAATAGCAGGTGGTGAACCAAGAAGCCCCATTGCAGGAGGTGGGGCTGCCGCTTGGTGCAATGGTAGCCTTTCGGCAATCGCGGCCGGGCAGTTCTGGAAGCATGGTCACTTCGAACATGTGCACTGTGTACTTCACATTCTACTATGATGGGGCAATATATTTTTTTTTCCAGGAAAGCCCTTTTGTTGTTGTTGTTCAGTCACTAAGTCGTGTCCGACTCTTTGTGACCCCCTGGACCGCAGCACGCCAGGCCTCCCTGTCCTCCACTACCTTCCGGAGTTCACCCAATTTCATGTTCATCACTTCGGTGACACTCTCTAACCATCTCATCCTCTGCCGCCCCCTTCTCCTTTTGCCTTCTATCTTTCCCAGCATGAGGGTCTTTTCTAAAGAGTCCTCTCTTCTCATGAGGTGGCCAAAGTATTGGAGCTTCGGAAAGCCCTTAGTTATTAGTTATTAACTATGATGGATAATGACCAAATCTTGGTTGTTATAAGGCGTTGTCTTCGGCAGGGGTCTCCAAACTTATCAGTATGAGGCCACATAATATATTTTCCACATTTTTGCAGGCCCAAAAAATCAAGTTTTATAAATGAATGAATAGGTTTTACTTGAATCTTTTTTGGTAATCATCAGATGTGATATATAATGAGTAAAAAGGCCAAACACCAGCAAATGCTCTGACCGAAAACCAAGTTGCTGTGGGCTGGATAATATCTTGTGGTGGACTGAATGTGACCCTGGGGGGGGGCAGTCTGGCAACCCCTGGTCTTCAGTATTCAGGCTAAAATGGGTGGGAGGGAAGTGAAAATAAGCACTGACAGGTATGCTGTGAATCACCTTTGCTTCCATCCCCCTCCCCCCCTTGCTGGATTAGAAATTACCAGGTGAGGGGAGCAATGGTAAAGGGGAGCTACAACTTCCTTTCTCCTGATTGTGGGCTTCCCCAAAGATGGGTCACTTGGTGAAAAGTAGGTGCTGGCCTTGGTGGGCTTTTGGCCTGACCCAGCTGCAGGGCTTTTCTTATTTTGATCCATTGGCATCACACTTTGATCCACTGGCACAAATTAGGCCAGCAAAGTTTGGCTGGCACAAGGGACACCGTAAAGTATGTTTGGACTACCCTTCGAGTCAGAGAGGCCAACTCACAGACATGCGCCATCTTCCCTGACTCTCAGAGTGGTCCAAACGCGCTTTGCGGTGGCCATTGTGCTGGCCAAACTTTGCTGGCCTAACTTGTGCCGGCCTAACTCCAGGTTAGAATTGCGCTCTAAATTTGCACGCACACACACATATGCCGTGTCCAGGATTTGCCAAGCAGTTCCCAAACTGGGGGTCTGTGGCCCACCAGTGGCTCACAACCTAATTTTTGGCGGTTTGCAAAACTGACATGGTAGATTAGGATATGAATCAAGGGTTAAACACTCTGCTACTTGTGAGGAGCACTGTTGTCCAATCACAGTTACAGCCATAGAGGCTTCAGAGGCTGGTAAAATGAAACTTTTCAAAGGTGGGTTTTGATGCTAAAAAGCTTGGGAACTCCTGGCCTTCACTCATGGGAACGGCCAACCAGCTGTCCACTTGTCATCAGAGGGGTGGGGAAGAGGTGCCCTGGGAACTTCAGATCAGGGCTTTGCCCTGGGCCCCAGCAACCTGCCACAGACAGCGAACACATCCATAGACAGACACATGCAGACCCACATAACTTGTACCTTTCCTTTCTGTTTTGTCTGACACTTTCCCTCCGATGGGTGTGTAAGTCGGATCCATGGACTCTGCGCCCCTGGGCCCCTTACTGATTCCATTCTCATACAGCTGCCCTTCAACAGGCTGCAGTTGCCAAGTGAGGCCAAATAAATGTACTGCTGCAAAAAAAAAAAAAAAAAAAGGTAGGAAGAAAGAGAGGGAATGGAAAAGAAAAAGAAAAAGAACAATTAATTTATGCCCACCCTGTATGGCACCTTATTAAATGAAGAAAGAAGGGGAAAAACCAGCTTTTGCAGAAGTCAATTGTATATGCCTGTGTTTGGAATAAACTGGAATTAAAAATATGCTAATTTTTAAACTAAATGTTTAATTAGTTTCCACACTTTGGAGATCAGCCAACACTGGATGATGAATTTTCTGGGCAATTAAAAGAAATGCTTGCAAGGCAGAAGACAATGTTATTGGCAACAGAGACAGTGCACAGAAAGTTCTCATGCTGCATCTATGGGAGAAGTGGCATGTCATGGTAAGCTTTGTCACAACTTCTCCTCGAGCTAAGAGGGCATGAGGCACCGTGGAGAAGCTTCAGGTGGGCGGAAGGGGATCAATCCTGCCATGACCCCCCAGTTTCCCCCTGTATCTCCTGTCCTGATAATTGCTTATTCCCCACTTTGGATTCCAGATCTGTATTTCCATTGCAAACGTATGTCTGAGTTCTGGGATGCAAAACCAGAAAAGCAGCTGGTGACAGGGCAGGTACCGGCGAAAAGAGGCAGGGAGAGGTTAATACCATCCTCTTGTACAAAGCTTCAAACTGTTTATTATTAATAAACTATAATAATAATAATAATAATAATAATAATAATAATAATAATAGTAATATATTATTATTATTATTATTATTAACAACAAATACGTCTTTTCAACAACAACGAAGTTCACAAGGCGGTTTACAGGCAATGTCAAATCATTAAACGACTCCCTGCCCCAAAACGGCTCACAATCGAAGAAGAAGCATAGGAGGCTGCAGATGTAATCCTCGGTCTACCTAAGAGACGGATTTCAGGGCTCTGGAATGAGTTGAATGAGATGTGAAAGAATAAAAATAAACGGGAGTGACAAAGGACACACTTTTGGAAAGTAAAAAGAAGAATATTGAAATGCGCGCAAAGGAAAGGGGGCCGAGACAGAGAGGGAAACGCGTCCCTGCGTGGTGTTATCACAAATACTGATATGCCGCATTCAGGAAAGAAAAAAAGAGCCAGAAAATGTTTTGCACGGCACGAATAATAATCCGATGGATTTGCCTACAGGGTTCTGAGTGATGCGCCTCTGTCCACGCTGGGTTCTTGAGCATCTGATCCGGAGCTGTTTCTTGCCTCGTCACCAGCTGCTCCAGACTGTGTTCTTGACGCCCAGCCTTGAGCATTGTGATGCTCTTTTTGTCAGTTTTCCACCCCCAGCCAATAATATCTGCAGCTCATGTCATTTTTTTTGGCCTGCAAACATGACACCCTCCCCAGTGGTGCACCAAGGTCTTGCGCATGTCCCATTGTGTTCAGTGGGCACCTGGGGCCCATACATTTCTGGCACTGCCCGTGACCCCCAGTCTTAAGAAGTGCCTCATACCTCCAAGGAATTCCCCCCCCCCCGCTAAAGGCTAATCTGCTGCAATTAAGCGTAACTTTGGGCTCTCTTTCTTCCTTGTCTTTCCTTCCCTTATGCATATGTCTATTTAGATTGTGAGCTTGCAGGCAGGGATGTCTCACTGCTCACGTTGCGCATCTGCAGTGCCTCGATTTTTTAGGTGCTTCCAAAGCACTAATATTAAACGACAAATAGTGCAGTCCTATGCATGACTACACAGAGATAAGCTACTTACTTCCAAGAAAACATTTACAGGCTTCTGGCCAAAGACATTCTAAAGCAGTGGTTTCCCAACCTGGGGATTGAAATCCCCAAGTACCATATTTTAAAAATCCTCTCTCCTTAACGGGGGTGGTGACAGGATGTGACGGCCAGTGCAAGGCCTAGTAACTGTCTTACATCCTGTGTGCCTGTCAGCAATTTTCTGCGTGTCTCTCAGAGGTGGGGGAGTCGTCTGCATGCCCACTGAGCAGTTCCCGTGAGCAACAAGAGAAGCTGGACGCAAAACAAAGACTTTAGCCGTCGTTGGCCAATGTTATGAGAAAGGGGCAATAAGATGCTGTCCACTTCAAAACCAAACTATGTTTATGATTAGGTGTACCAGGAAGCTTGGTACTCTCTGCCTAATGAGGGAAACCTCTCCCGTTGACCCTCTTCTTGGCAACAGTCCATTCTATCATCTATAGAATGTGACTGGTAAGAAGCCTTTTGATGATGAAAAGATCTCCTGCTTGTTATCGGCCAACCAATTATCTGTCACTGGTGAAAGATGAAAGGAACCTGGGGCATCTATCACTGTGCTGTCAACAAGTTTGTTTCTGCCAATTAGCACTGATTTCCCAATAAGCAAGCACCTAGCCTACAAAACCCTCTGTGTTTGGCCATTGTTTTAACCCTTGAGCCTTGTGACAAATGCAAGAGGCTGTGTAGCTCAAGGTGGTTGCTTTACAATGCTCTAGGACCGCATCTGTCGAGTCGCTGTCTGATGATGACTGAAGTTCCATGCCTAGAAAGACTGTGTGCAAGACTTTTGCCTGTGCCTGGAGATGTCTCTGGAAACCTAAAGGTGCTCCTGTAAGTTAATGCTCTTGTTTTAGAATAGAATTTCCAGCCCCCTGATAAACTTTGTTGCTCTTCTCTGAACCTGCTCCAGTTTGGCGGCATCCTTCCTGAACTGAGGTGCCCAGAACTGAACACAGTACTCCAGGCGAGTACGGTGGAGTAAAGCGGAACCACAACTTCTCGTGACTTGGAAGCTACGGTTCTGTTAATGCAGGCTAAAATTGCATTGGCCTTCTTTGCAGCCGCATCACAGTGCTGACTCATGTTCATCTTGTGATCCACTGCAACTCCAAGATCCCTTTCACATGTTGTGCTGCCAAGCCAGGCTTCTCCTATTCTATACCTGGGTCTTTGGTTATTTTTGCCCCAAGTGTAGAACCTTGCATTTGTCCCTGTTGAACTTCATCTTATTCTTTTCAGCCCACTATTCCATCTTGTCTTTCTGAAGGTTCTTACTGTCTTCTATAGTTTTGCTCCTCCTCCCAGTTTGGTGTCATCCGCAAATTTGATGAGGTCCCCTTGTATCCCTTCATCCACGTCATTGATGAAGATGCTAAAGAGAACCGGGCCCAAGACAGAGCCCTGGGGCACGCCACTTGAAACCATCTTCCAGGTCGAGGCAAAGCCATTGACAGTCACTCTTGTGTACGGTTAGCCAACCAGTTGTGAATCCACCTGACAATGATTTAATCCAGCCCATATTTTTCCAACTCACTGATTAAGATGTTGTGTGGAACCTTGTCAAATGCTTTACTGAAGTCAAGATAAATCACAGCATTCCCAGTAAGCTAGTCACCCGATCCAAAAAGGAGATGAGATGTGTCGCAAGATTTGTTTTTGACAAATCCATGTTGAGTTCTGTTAATCACAAAGTTGTTGTCTAGGTGTGTTCAGATTGTATGTTTTATCGTTTGTTCCAATATCTTTCCCGGTATTGAAGTCAGACTGACGGGCCTGTAATTTCCCGGGTCTTCCCTCTTCCCCTTTTTGAAGATTGGGACCACATTAGCCCGCTTCCAGTCTAGAGGCACCTCCCCTGTCCCCCAGGATTTCTCAAAAATGACTGCAAGTACATCAGAAAGTTCCTTTAGCGCCCTAGGATGCAACTCATCTGGTCCAAATGACGAATTCATTCAGGCTAGTTAGGTGGTTTCTAACAAGTTCCCTGTCAATCTTAATCTGCATATCTGTGCTGCCCGGGTGTTCATTATCTCTGTGAGGATGTACACATTTCCCCCTGTTGGCCACAGATCCAGCATCCTCATTTGCACAGTCCTCCTTCTGAGAGAAGATGGAATGGACACAAAGTAGGAGTTGAGCAGCTCCTCTTTGTCACCAGGCACTAATTGGCCGTCATTATCAAACCGCAGTCCCACCCTCTCGTTTCCCTTTCTGTTCCTTTGGGCATAGCCAAAAAAGCCTTTTTTGTTATTCCTGACATCCCTAGCCAACCTCAGCTCATACTGAGCTTTAGCATTTCTGACCCTTGCTCTACAGGTCTGGGTTACCTGTCTGTACTCCTCCCTCATGATCAGTCCCATTTTCCATTTTCTGTACATGTCTTTTTTAATCTTCAACTCACCACTAAGATGCTTGTTCAGCCATCCTGGCTTTTTGATGGCCATCTTTCCCATTTCTTTTTCATAGGAATTGTTTTTGACTGTGCCTGAAGCAGTTGCCTCGTTAGGAGCTCCCACCCATCTTACTACTACTTTGACCTCATCAACCAATTCCTCCTCATTGGTTAAGATCAGGTCAAGGATGTCCTCTCCCCTTGTTCCTTCCTCTATTTTCTGGAAGATGAAGTTACTCTCCAGACACAACAAGAATTTGTTGGAGCTCCCATACTTGGCCAAGTTAGTCTCCCAACAGATATCTAAATAGTTAAAGTCCCCCATTACAACTACCTCATGTTTCTTGTAATGCCCGTAAGTTGTTTCAGGAAAGCACCATCCACCTCTTCCCCTTGGCCTGGCAGTCTATTGTAGACGCCCACCACAATGTTGCCTTCGTTGCTGTTCCCCCTAATGTTTACTCAGATACTCTTCACAGAGCTATCATGACCATCTTGGATTTCTGAGCAGGCGTATATACAATGCAACATATAATGCGACCATATCTGGTTTTGCCACATCTGTTCCTCCTGAACAACTGGTAGCCTTCCATTTGCACATTGCAATCATGAGAGTCTCCAGGTTTCAGTTATTCCTAGCAAGTCAAATTTACCTTCACTTGCTAGAAGTTCAAGCTCATCCTGTTTATTTCCCATGCTCTGTGCATTTGTATATATGCAACGTAAGCCCTGGAGGCTATGATCCAATGCTCCCTCCTCTTCTTTGGTTAGTCTGGGTTTCTCCAAGAACTTCTTAGTTACACCGGTTTCCACTTACCTGCAGTTTAGGCTTCTGACTGACATCTCTAATCCCCCCCCCCAGCCTTCAGTTTAAAGCCTTTCTGATCAGGCTTGCCATGCTTCCACTGAAAACATTCTTCCCTCTCCTTGTGAGGTGCACCCCATCTCGTGCTAGCAGCCCTTCATCAAAGAAGTGCAGTCTGTGGTTCCAGAAGACAATGCTCTCCCAAAGACATCATTGGCGTAGCCAGTCGTTCACCTGGAGGATTCTTCTCTCCCTCTGAAGTCCTCTGCCTGTTACTGGGCAAAATGATGAGAGGACTACCCAGGTACTACCCAGGTCCTGCACTCTCCCGCCCAGAGTCTCATAGTCTGAAATGATCCGCTCATAGCTATGCCCAGCAGTATCCTTCCTCCCTACATGGATGAGCAAGAAGAGATGGTGGTCTGTAGGTTTAATCAGCTTTGGCAACCTCTCAGTCACATCCCGGATCCTGGCACCAGGAAGACAGCACACCTCATGAGCAAGTGGGTCAGGGAGGCACACAGCAGCTCCAATGCCCCTAAGCAGAGAATCGCCAACAACTACAACCATCCTCTGCTGCCTCTTCTTGGGCCAAGATTCCCCTGTGCTTCCTGGTTCCATCAGCTGAAGGATTCATCAGAAGATCTACTATCTGAGAGACTTCCTCCTCCTCTAGTCCTCTCATGTTTTCTTCCAACAGTGCAACCAGCTTGCACTTGCTACATGTGAAGTCCTCAGGGAAGAGTGTGCAGACGAGTCTCTCCACCTCCAGATGCTCTGCCTTCCTTTCGCTGGTGGAGCTGAAGATGTCCTTCCTGCTGGGGTTCTTGCAACTTGGGGTGAGCGCCTCGCTCAGCTGTCCCCTTCTTCCGCAAAGCCTTCTGGGGGAGTATGCAGATGAGCTGCTCCACCTCCAGATGCTCTGTTCCCGGACACCCTCCAGTCCATTGCCACAGGCCAGAACACCAGAGGTCACCCACAGATGATGGCGCCCAGACTTCCGTGTTCTTCTTGCTGCCGCCGCCACCAAGAAAATAAGGAAGGGTTTCTACAGGGCTTCCTATTATGTCCCTGTAATCAGCAGTGGTGGCAATGAGAACCCAGGAGTGATGGGCACCATCACCTATGTCCTCAGTAGGTTCCCAACCCTGTCTTAGAGGGTTTAGGTGGTAGGTGACCACTGTTCAAAAGTGTCTTTTAAGCACTGAGCCAGCTGTCACCTGCAGATGCACCTCCTAAAACCAAAGAACTCAGTGGTAGTCCCTGGCATCTCCAGGTAGGGTGGGGAAGAAGAACTGTCCCAGGCCCTGGACACGGCCACTGAGAATCAGGGAAGGAACCACTGACCCAAGGGGGACCAAAGGTTTGAGTCAGTATAAGGCAGTTTTTCTGTGTCCCTAAGAGACGGCCCCTCCATCTTCAAGAATGCCTCTGCTATGCAAGCTCGATGGAAGGAGCACCCTAATGACAGCTGTGCAAATTCTGTCTGCCTTTTAAGGCCAGAATTAAGTTGCTTTGCACTTAATGTGACAGAACAATAAAACTGGGGCTAAAATACCAGGGCTTGATAAAACGATGTAAAATAACTACACTGTGCTGTGTTGGGAGGAAAAGGAAAAAAAAACATCTCTGACTTGTCTAGATAACAGATTATTTATCTTACAGTCCATGTCATATATTTAGAAAAAAGGACTACAAAACTATACAAGGCTTTGGAGGTTTTTCCCCTCCTCTCTCCCTCTCTTCTGGTGTGTGTGTGTGTGTGTGTGTGTGTGTTTTGCAGATTACGTTTTATAAACTGGATTAACTCACCATCTGCTACAGAGCCAATGATTAAATTGAATTTATTCTTATCTACCTTCTGTGTAAGCACAGATTGTCAACTTGTGTTCGGCAAACTTTGGCAGCGAACAAAATACGAAGCTGGGATGAAACACAAGCAGCTCCCTGCAGCTGATCGGTAAATAAATAATAACACAAATCCATGCAGGGTCTCTTTATCGGGTTTTACACTATTTATCTTCTGTGCAAGATGGAGATGCTACCAGTTTCAGAGCCTCCATGGTCCATGGACATGTCCCAGATCCTTTTTCATTGCCTCAGGAATATTTTTAGTGGACAAATGATTCATAATCATAATCAATAAATAACTGTAAGAAAAATGTTCAATTTTCAATGTGCATTTCCCGAATCATTTTCACTGGGAGGAAGGCAGGATGGGCGTGCAGCTCTCCCCAAGTGGATGCTGGCAAGGAAAGGCTGATGGAAGTTACAGAACCCTGGACAGCTCCAGATGTCCCACTTGGTTTGTGAAGGACTCGAAGAGGAAGAGACAGGAGTTTGGCCTGTCTCTAAACCCAGATTGTCCGACTGGATGTTGGTGAGGCTGATTCTTTGAGGAGCTCTGTCCAAGTGGGCTCCAGCCACAGACCCTCACAGGCCTGCGAGGGTTGGAAGCTGGTCCTTTCAACTCAACTGTTCCCTCTTCTCTGGATGGCACTTACGTTTGGGCAGAACTCATGACCACAGCATCCCCTTATTTGATGAGGCACCATAAGCTGTGATAAGGCCCCAAAGTATCCAACAGTAGCACCTATGGATCTCATGGGGATCTGGATGTAGCAGCCTTGTCTAACACAGTGGGGCAAGCAGGACTGACGGTCCTCTCGTTGTGCACAGAATGTACGTCTGTGACTTTTACTCAATTCATGCATCAGATTAATTGGTTAAAGACATATCTGATGACAACCAGGTTCCCAACGAATTAGGCAGCAGCAGCAGATTTTGTTAAAGAAGCATTTTTAAAAATAAATAAATGAGAGACTCCATCTTAGAAGAGGCATGTGATCTCGCCATCACAGAAGTGAATGCCTCTTTTCAGGTGGCATCTCCTGTGTAAGGTTTGCTCATACAAATCACCAGAACAAAAACAATTCCTTTTCCTTTAATTAATGCAAAAAATAATATAAAAATTAATAGATCAATCCTATCCTGCCCCACCAGCTAGCAGGAGAGATCAGGAGGCTTGGGAAAGGTGAGGAGCAATATTTTACTTTACTTTCTTGTAAGCCCCCCAGGTGGCAATGAGTCTCCTCGAATCTGTGCCAGCTCTTGCAAATCTGAGGTGATAAAGTGGGAGGGGGTTGCTGGAGGGGATGGGTGTGTGCTGTCGCTTGCTGGCACGTCAGTCCCACCACCATATGGGATTCTACCCTGGTGGCAGGACAGAAGCATGTGGCTCTATGCGCTTTTATAAGCCCGATTACGATGGCCGGAAAGCACATCCTACCACCGGAATGTTGGTGGCAGCGGAGAAAAGGGATAGTGTTGGGCCACAAGTCTATGGTCACAGATAGTAGACTGAATTTAACTGGCAGTAGATGCATTTAACTGGGTAACAGTCTGGCATGATATTTTATGTGGACACACATATGCCCTTATTTCCACTACCAGCCAAGCCAGATTTTTAGGATTGTGTCAAATTCAGGGCATTAAAAGATTTGCATAGAGGAGACAGCCGGGGGGGGGGGAATCTCTACCGTGTGAGAGACACACAGGAGGGATTTAAATAGCAGGCAAAAGAAATTTTGGATCAGATAAAACATTTTAACCAAATGAGGAGCCAGCCACTAGTGCATTGTGCAAAGGGAACGGGGAGAATTATGCCCTTGAATCTTTTTTTATGAAGAACTTGGATAAAGGTTTGGAGAAGGTGCAATAAATCCTGCCTCAGTTATGGGGTTGGCTGGAACTAGATTATCTCTAAAGTTCTTCTGCGGCGCTCCAATCTTATGCCCCAAGTGACTTGTAAATATTTGACTCTTTAAAGAACACACAGTGGCTTATTTCCAGGCACAGTTTTGCCAAGGCAAACTGAGAAAACAGCTTTGCAAGTAAGGCTTTGATCCTTGGCAATTTACTCCTCACAAATCCCTGTCATTCACTAAAGTAAAACTTCTAATAATACAAGAGAGCCTTTGCTGGGGGACAACCCCTCTGGCATCTGCTCTTTGGTATGTCTCTGCCTGCCTAGCCAGGGGTTGAAGGCAGAACCTAAATTCTATGGGAAATGGCTTCACTGCTACCTTGGGGTTGTTGGGAGAATGGTTTGAAGCCCCTGGTGAAGCCTCAGAATCCTGTTGTGGGGAGGGAATTATGCTGCCCACAATTCTCCACCAACCTGTGCTGGTGTTCTTCTAAAGTGGTCAGGTGGGAAGGATGGTGACATCGGGGAGGTTCTGCCCGACCTGGCCAGTTGAAAACAGGCTGCAGCAATGCAGGAGGTGGTGGCAGAAGTGGGATGCTCTGGGGCCCAAGTCAGGACAACGAAAAGGAAAGGATGAATTGCAGAATTTGGCACTGCTCTGGGGGCTGCCCCAGCTTGGACAAAGCCTGTACTCAGCCTTGGCAATGATGCTGCACTAATTCTCAAGCAGCATCCCTTGTCTTGGGATTCTGCATCCTAACACCCTGGCTCGATGCCACAGGCATTTCAAATCCACCCAAGCGTGACCTCTGCTCCAAGCAGGGTACAGATTGCTTCAGCGTGACAATTTAGCTTGGCACAATTAAGAAGTCACAAACATGCAAGGGCAAATTTTACAATTCAAGCTGCAACATCTGTTAGTGCCAGGACCAGACAAGCATTAGGAAGGAACTGTGCACTTCGCTTGCAGTTTCCGAGTAAAAAAGAGACTTTCTTAAGTACCCTGGTAGTGTCCAAAATACAAAACGGCCATATCCTTTAACAAGGTCTGAAAATGAGATAAAATAGGTAACAGACTGAATGTTTACTGGTCAGGCTAAGGAATAGGAATGGGAACTTGAGTCGCGAGCGTAGGATTTGAGTTGTGAAAATGATGGTTTTTCATGACTTGTGTTGGACCCGACATCACTGACTTGGGTGCGACTCAAGACTTGTGGCCAGTGATGTGGAAAAGAGTCGTGACTTGAATTTGACTTGAGTCCTGACTCACTTCACTGTTTTGTCTACTTACTTTTTTTTCCTCCCTGGGATGCACCTAATTGACATCATCTCTAAAAGGGGCTCTCTGAAGATGAGCCAGATTATATGGGAGAAGACGGTCTCTCAAATACACTGGCCCCAAGCAGTAAAGGGCTTTAGGGTCAAAACCAGCGCCCTGAATCAGGCCAGGAAACTATAAGCTCTCTCATAGTTTCCAAAGCAGCTGTGTAAGTGGGATATTGATTTGAGTCTTGTCTAAGCAAATAGCTTAGGTGGAAGGTCATGGCAAGTTGTGTCAGGATGCAGCCCTTAGAAGCTACCTACTGACCAGCTTATTCTTATTTCATTACAAACAGAAATAACACAGAGACACTGAACGTAATCTGCCAGAAGGGGACCCTTAATTTTCCCTGCCAGGTATATTGTTTACCCATGGGAGGGAGAGGAGCTTGGGGGGGGGGAGGAATTTTGATCAGGAAAAAAAAAAAGACACAAGAGGAAAGATTCTGCAGCTGCCCCAGTTCTTGCACTCAGATGTTCAGTGGGCCTCCTCCCTCTCCAGGCTACATTCAGAGCCCAATTCTATGCACATCTATGCAAAGGTAAGTCCTATTATAGTCAGTGGGTCTTACTCCCAAGTGGGCGCAAAAAGGGTGGCAGCATCAGGCACTTTTATTCCAAGCCCTGGCTTTTTTCCCTAGCAGAAGAGACTGTCAGGCTGCAGGAAAAGCCTTAAAGGAATTTTGTAGCTTTAAGGAATCGAGTTCTGCTAGTGACAGCCAGCAGGTGGAACCATCACCCACCTGAAGGCAATCACGGTTTGAGTAGCATAAAGAGAAGAGTGAAGTGAAGCTACCTCAGCTAGCTAACTACTAGCCCCTGGCCTGGCAAGCCAGCTAGTCTAGGTAAAACTGGTTTATACTAGTCAGTGTGCAATGCTAGTCAGTTAAGTATGTTATCCACTATGTCTATCTGTATGGTGGAATGTTTCTGCTAAAGCTATTCTAGGCAGAAGGGAAGTGAGGATTGTGCGTTGGTGTATCTTGATAAGTTATCTAAGTCAAGTGTTTCTTGCGAAGACACAGAGAACTGCTTTGGATTATGCTTTGGACTATGCTACAGGTGAACATCTCATCAAGTACTTTGCTACGTTTGTCATCTGCTGTATGAACTGTACTTGTTTGCTGCAAACTGCACCCTTTGTGTTTGATTCTCTTGAGGAATCCTTATTTTGCTTATAAAGGAAAGCCGTAACACTTCTGCATTGTGGATTTTGCCTCTATTTTTGTCTCAGTCAAGAACACAGTGGATGTTCAGGCTGAGCAAGTAGGTTTTTACAACTCTGCTTCTGTGTACTTGGAGGGCTTACGCCACTATAGGCTTCCGCTAGGGACTAGCAGTCCTAATAGAGACCCCGCCTTTCTTCACAGGATGCCTAATCGATACGTGGAACTGACCACCTCTGAGATGCTCTCTGAGACTCCAGCACTCCAGTCTCTCCAGATGCCCAGAAGCCAGCCCCAGGGGAGCAGACACAGAGCAGACAGCCTGAGCAGAGGCCTCTCATCACCAGCCCTCGGTGCCTTGGGAAGCCCTGGGCTAGCCCTTCCTGCGCTGTCCTCTCCCCTCCCCCCTCAGCTCCACCTGGTCCAGCCATGGGGCTGAAGGGCCCGCATTGCCCCAGAGGAGGAGCAGCCAACCTGAGCCTTGCTAGCCTGAGGTGCAGTGGGAGGACTGGACGCTCAACCCCAGTGCTGGCGGCTGTTCCCCGGCGAGGACTGCAGTGGGACATCTGAAGTCCCAAGGATGCTGCAGCCAGTCTGGAAGTGGACAAGAAGCACAGCTTCTCCCCAACTTGCAATGCCTCTTCATGGTTTCGGACATTGGAGTCTTTTCTCAGCCCTGCCTGGAGTGTGCTGCTTGCAATACCCCTGGCTTTTCCGCTGAACTATGCGGAGCTGGAGCAGGCTCCGATTGCGCCTGAGGCGGGGTGGTGACGGAAGACGTCGCTGCGCCCTCCGCACAGCCTTGCCAAGCGGCCTGCTTCTGGAATAGCTTATTTTGGAGCGTAGCAGAGGACAGGGTGGGCGGCCAGCCCGGCTCTGCACCGCTTTTTGCCGCAGTGCGCCCCTGTGGGCATGACACCTCTGGGTCGATGGCCCTTCCCCATGTATGACCTGCTCTATCAAGTCGAACACAGATGGGCTCCTCTGGCTCAGTTTTGTCATAAGAACATAAGAACATAAGAAGAGCCCTGCTGGATCAGGCCAAAGGCCCATCTAGTCCAGCTTCCTGTATCTCACAGCAGCCCACCAGGCGCCCCAGGGAGGCATGAGACAACAAGATGCTTGCATCCTGTTGCCACTCCCTTGCACCTGGTACCAGTAAAACACTGCCAGTCAGTGTCTCGCACTGACTGGCAGCAGCTCCAGGTCTCAGGCAGGGTCTCTCCTGTCACCTGCGACTCAATCCCGGGAAGCCACGAACTGACCCTCCAGACGCAAAGCAGAACCTCTACCACTGAACAACTATTGCTCCCACTGGATGTCTTGAACAGATATACAACTTCAGTATCACATTCAATCACGTTTGGTGCCTTTTCAAAAAAGCTCGACCTTTGGCCTACCTCCTGGAAGCCATGAAGTATCAACAGCAATAAAGTGCCACTCAAGCAAGCTTCGCATAGGCAACCACCACCCACCAAAGAACAGGAGGAAGAGTCATCCCATCTAGGGAGCTTCCAGTGGCCCCCGCCAGCCGTTCACAACTGGCTCCAGACCAACAAGCAAACAAATCCACAGCTATGTCACATCCAACTCCTTCGTTTAAAAAAAAAATGCAATCTAAGGTACATGCATTCTGGCACAAGAAGAGACAGACAAAAAAGGTGCAATGTTACAAATGCAGAGATTGCAGTCCAGCTTTCCGCAAAGTCCATCACGTGGTCTTCTCATTGTCATCCTCAATATAGCACCATCAATGTATGTAGCATGTTATGTAGAGAGAAAAGTCAGGCCCTGTGAGGCTGACAATCTAGATACTGACATAAAGGAGACTCACAGCCCAATCCCGTCTCCACCGGCAGCTGATGCACAGCCACCATTACAGCAGCAGGAAAGCTCCACTGCACATCACTAACCAAAACAAGGTAATTTAAGAAGAAATTGGGGCACAGTTTCAACGGAAGTCAACCAGAGTCTCCCGCTAAAGCATGCACGCACCATCATTCTTCTGCTAACTGGGCACCCACATTTCCTACTTTCAGCACTTGCTCAGGTCCTGCAGAGGGGGCAGCCCATGTTGGATCTGTGGGGGCCAGCCAGGGGTGGGCCTTGGCAGTGGCAGTGGCGGCAGAGGCGGCAGCAGTGCACAGAGCCTATCCCCCTTTCCCAGGCTGGGCCCACTCCTGTCTCTCCCTCTGATGTATCCCAGCCAAACAGCAGCGAAGGGTCTGAAGAGACCCACTGGTTGCAAGGCGGCCCACAGAGAGGCAAGTATGCCGTATTTGACTCACCTCGCCTAGGCCATCTGGTTACCGCCCTGTTACAGCCAATGGAACGGCAAGAGAGCGCACTCCACGTTGAAAGATGGAAGGGGAGAGAGAGGAAGTGAGGTGAGAGGAAGAGGGAGCTCCACTGCGGGAGACAACAGGCGGGGTGCGGGAGACGGAGGCGGCCCTGAGCACTGGGGAAACTGGGCAAAGCAAACGCTTCGAAGCCAACGTTGCTGGCAGGATCTACCTCAAAATCCTGAGCTGTGGCCATTGTTCAAATTGTGCAGCCAAAACACAATGGTGGCAGCAGCACTGCCAAGGTCCACCTGAAGCCAGGTGTGCTCCACTTTGGGCCCCACCCCCACCCCCGCTGAATACCTCTGATCTATGCTAACTGGACTGATCCGTTTCCTTCCCGTGTTTCACTTGCTTCTGTTGCCTCCTGCCCTATCGCTTGCAGCAGTGGTGTCATCTACTCTCGTGGGGACGGAACGCTGGGCGGGACTTATGTTTGATTGGCTGCCTGCCCGTTTGCTTCCGCCATCCTTCCTGCTTGCCCAGGCACCCAGCGCGCCCCCCACCCATCCCGCCCGTGTCCATCATGGAGCTGGGCGAGCAGCAGTGGGGCGCGGCGACCGAGGGCAGCCCGCGTGGCGGGGGGAAGGAGGCGGAACCGCACGGACCGGGCTGCCAATCAAATGTATGTCCCGCCCAGCGTTCCGTCTCTGCGAGAGTAGATGACACCACTGGCTTGCAGTCCTGATCCAGCACATGGAGAGCTCTGCTCCAGAGCAATCCTTTCTCCTGCCAAACTTCTCTCTTTTACAACAGGACCAAGGGCAGCCAGGAACTAAGGAGGGGTTGCAGAGTAGGCACAGGGCAAGCCTCTGCTTGCCACCATTTTCCCTTTGTTCATTCTTTTTTTCAGAACTGTTTCTCGGAGTTGCGTTGGGACAGCCACAGGTTGGCCACCCCTGCCTGCCAGCCTCTGCCAGCCTTCAGAGCGAATCCCCCCAGGCAGCCGCCATAAAGCCGGAGAGAGCAGGAGAAACAAGCATGCAACGCTTACCGATGACATAGGCCAGCAGCAGCGCCAGTGTGACGGTGATCGCGGTGGCACTCAGGGCCGTGCACTTCCAGTTGCAGCATCTGTAAGGCTTGTGAAAAGAGAAAGCTGGTCTAGAAAAAGTGCTCCTGGGAAGAGGCCGGGGAGGTGGCGAGTAAACAGTATTGGAAGTTAAAGGGTAGTTCTGACTGGCTGCGCTGAAGATGGCCGAAGACCCAGATCCGTGCTTAAAGAGGAAGTGCCTGCGGAGAGAAGACAGAGAGCCAGGTTGTAAAGAGCCGGGTTAGCAGGCAGCACAAGGAAGCAGTCACAGATACACAGGGCGGTTGAAACACCTTTGCTGGCAGGAACAATCTACGCACTAGAGGAGGGTTCACAGTGGAAACAGCAACTTGTCCCTTTGTGCCCCATCAGGCATTTGGGGACACGCGCAGTCCAAGTGTGCCTTTTGCAGCTCCAAAAATAAATACACATCTACCGTATTTCCCCCAGTATAAGACACATCTTTTTCCCAAAAAACCGGGGGCTAAAAATTGGGTGCGTCTTATTCAAGGGGTGTGCTGGGCAGCGCTGCGTTCTCCGTGCTCCTGCTTGCCTTAAGAGCCGCCGGCCTCCCGCTGGCTCTTGCCTTAAAGAGCAGCCAGCCCCAAAAATGTATTTTTCAAATTTCTGGCCCCAAAATTAAGGTGCGCCTTATACTTTGGTGCGCCTTATACTTGGGGAAATACGGTAATTGGTTCCGAAGTGTTTATTTGGCCACAGTCACATGACAAAGATGCACTGCCAGCAGCGTAGCAGCTTTCAAAGGGCAGCGTTAGAGGGCATCTGTTCTTACAGCCCAGTCCTATACCGGCCCCACGGCCCCAGCGCCGACACAAGGGTGCCAGTCGGTGCCCTTGCATCAGTGCTGGTGCCACTGGGCCAACGCCACCCGCTTGCATCGGCCCAACGGCGCTTTCAGGATTGCGCCCTGCGATGTACAGAAAGGAAAGAGCCATTACATCAGCTGAACAGCCTTTCGGGGACAGGAGTCAAAGGAGTGCTGTTAGCTCAGCTCACGCTGGCCTGTCCCATTAATGAGCCTTTAAGCACACATTTTCACCAATAATGGCTTTCAGGTAAGCTTAGCGGCAAGCTTAGAGGCCAAGTGACGCCTAACTGGCAGCCTTCAGCGGTGAACCGGCAGGGGAGCTGCCCCAGAGTCCTCTCACCTGCTTTGCTCTGCCTGTTCCCTGGATCTGACGACCAGGAGAGCATAACATAGAACAGGAAGTGTGGAGGAGAGGAGAGGAGAATGGTGGGCTAGAGCATCTCCTTGCTTCCACACTTCCTCTCCCACGCTGTTCCCCTCTTCCACCTCAAGTTGAGGGAGAGGAAAGAGAAGCAATGGAGGAGATGGCTGAAGCGCCACCAGGAGAAGGGGAGAGGCTTTTGGCACATCACCTCAAAGGCCAGGATTCTGCAAGCTGACTTTATACAGAGCAGGGTAAAGTACTGCATGGTGAAGCTACACTTGCAAGCGAACTTCACAAGTATGCAGACCATCGGGCAAAAACACAAGGCTCTAGAAAATGACAGATGAACGTCATCTTGCGTTTCTCCAAAAACTGCGCTCCACTCAGCACAGTTGCAGCCTGATCCAATGCAGATGCATCCCAAGAGTGGCTTTGGGCTTGCCAACTGCCTGCTTGGTCCTATCTGGCATTTGGCTGGCAGTGTCTGCTTGCAACGCCTTAAGCTACTTTTTTAGTGGCACACAGAGCGCAATCCTAAACTGGAGTTAGGCCGGCATAAGCTAAGCCAGCCAAGTTTGGCCAGCACAAGGGCCACCATAAAGCATGTTTGGACCGCTCTCGGATTCAGGGAGGATGGCTCACCTCTGTGTGCTGGCCTCTCTGACTCCGAGAGTGGTCCAAACATATTTTATGGTACCTCTTGTGCTGGCCAAACTTGGCTGGCTTAGCTTATGCCTGCCTAACTCAGTTTAGGATTGTGCCAACAGTGACTGCAGCACCTAAGCTAAACGTAGTTTCAGACGCTCATGTCTTTCACAGTGTGATGCAGGCAATTTCAAAGCAAATGAAAGGTGGTTGGGTGGGTGGATAGACAGATGAGAGAGGAAGACAGACAGAGAGCAGGACAGAAGGACTCTGAATCTTTGACCTTGGGAACATACTCCTACGTATTCGATGGCTGAGTCCCTCGTTTTAGCTTGAACCCACTGGGCAGCTTGAGAGGCACCTGGTCACATCCTAAAATCTGTTGCAAGAGACATTTCTCCTCTTCATCTGCCTAGACTGGGGAGCATGTGGCACACCCAGCTGTCAGGAGGCACTTCCAAGCATATTTAACAAGAGGATTTCTTCCTTTTTCTCCCTCACCCCACTACGGTGGCTTTCATGCAGAGGCCCACAAATGTCACTGCCAAGCCAAACTGTGACACTTGGAGGATGCTCCAAGGTACGCCAGGACAGGTGGGGGAGGCTCCTCAGGGACTTTGTGCAGGGCTTCAGAGGCACTTGGAGGCAATGAACACCTCGACACAGCACCAGAGAGAGGGGCTGCCCCTTCACTTAAGTCTGGAACTTGGGGGGACGGTGGGATCTCTTCTCTAAACTTGCAGTGAGCAACAGCGGATAGCCTCGACTCATGGGCAGGAGGTGTGGACTGAGGGTTGAGCTGTCGGTACTGCCTGAAGCTGAGCAAGAGAATCTTTGGCTGGGAGACGGAAGGCCAGGCTGGGACAAGCTGCAGTACCTGTTGTGGCTGAATGGAGCCGCTGTGAGCTGAATGGCCAGTGTGGGAATGTGTGAGAAGGCCAGCCGGCAAAAGAACAGAGTCGTACGACCCTGAGGACCTGTCCAAGCTCGTCTTACGATTGCCTGCTGCAGCTGGATGGCGAACAGCCAGAGGAGAGAACCGCACTGTGACGGCTACATCTGGGACTGAGGATTTGGTGAATCGCCGAATACTGTATATTTGTAAAAAGCTCATTGAAAAGTGGTGGAAAAATTCTGCATGGGATGGTTAGAGTCGACAGAGGAATATTCTTTTCCTTCTCTCGCAACACCAAAACCAGGTGACATCCACTAAAACTGAGTGTTGAGGGAGTTAGAATGGATAAAAGGAAATACTTTTTTTTTTACCCAGCGGGGAATTAATCTGTGGAACTCCTTGCCACAGGAGGTGGTGATGGCATCTGGCCTAGGTGCCTTTAAAAGGGGATTGGAGAAATTTCTGGCGGAAAAGTCCATCGTGGGCTATAGGCCATGATGGGTGGTGCAACCTCCTTAGAAGTAGGCTACTTCAGAATGCCAGGTGCAAGGGAGCGGCAACAGGATGCAGGCGTCTTGTAGTCCCGTGTGCTCCCTGAGGCATCTGGTGGGCTGCTGTGAGATACAGGAAGTTGGACTAGGTGGGACCCCTTTGGTCTGATCCAGCAGGGCTCTTACGTTCTAATGTTAACTCTTTCCCACAGGATGTGGTGATGGCATCTGGCCTAGATGCCTTTAAAAGGGGATTGGACGGATTTATGAGGGGGAGGACTGCATCACAGGTTACAAGCCATGATGGGTATGTCCAGTCTGAGATTAGCTGGTTGCTCAACCTGAAGGCAGGGTAGGAATGTTTTGCTGTTATCCCAGTTGGCCATGGATGGCAGCTTTTTGCCTGTCCCAGACTGGTGAGGGAGGGACAGTGTGTTCAGTTGCTTTCATGACTTAAAAACTGGTCACTTGTGTTTAATGTAGCTAAACCCAAGCCTAGTCTGGTGTCTTCACTGGAGGGTGTGAGGGTAAATGCCAGGTGCAGGGGAGCAGAGCAAGGTGCAGGCTTCTTGTTGTCTCGTGTGCTCATTGAGGCATCTGGTGGGCCACTGTGAGAAACAGGAAGCTGGACTAGATGGGCCTCTGGCCTGATCCAGCAGGGCTCTTAGATGATTCTGTTTTATTTATCTCATATTTCCCTCAGAATTTTACCTCAGAAATTTACCTCAGAATGCCAGATACCAGGGAGTGGCAACAGAATGCAAACATATTGTTGTCCTGTGTGCTCCTTGAGGCATCTGGTGGGCCAATGTGAGAAACAGGAAGCTGGACTAGATGGGCCTTTGGCCTGATCCAGCAGGGCTCTTCTTAAGTTCTTAAGCATATTCTTATCTCTCTCCTTATCCCTGTTTCCAAAGTCAAGCTGAACGTTGCTTCGGATCTGAATTATGACTCGTGGCTCCAGATCGTGTGTTTAGAGCATCCCACCATCTCTTCAGAAGGCGGGGTGATCCCGTTCCGAGGCGGGATGACTGGACTGCTAGGCTGTGGCCACTGGCAGCAGCACCAGACACAACGCTAAGAAAGAATAACTGCCACCTACACCTTTGGTGCTCTCCACAAACGAATACCTGAGAAACACACAGAAGTTGATGGGAAGACACTGGTTGGCTACATGGTTGGACAGATGGAATTCGAAGCCTCATGGAACCACCATCGCAACTAGCCAGAGTAAGGGAACAGCTTTATGGGGACCAGCGACAAAGGAAGAAGACACCACACAGTGAACCTTCTAGGTGTTTACAAAGTAACACAAACTGAATGACTGTCACGTGACTCAGATTTCAATATATTCTTCCCCCCTTTGTTTTTGGACACCCTCCAATCTATTGTCTGTGCAGAACTTCTAGGTCACTGTACCCGGAGTTGATGCTTTCGAGGGAAGGCTTTTGCAAAAAGAGGGTCTTACATTTCACTTGGCACGAGGGAAGAGACATGGTCCTCCTGAATTCTGGTGGAAGGCAATTCCACAGCCGAGGGCCAGCAAATCCCCCACTGACTTCTGTGGGAGCGAGATCAGGACCAGGAGGCGGAATAAGGAGAGAGGATACGAATAAATGCTTGTTGGTGTTTCCCAAACACAGTCTTTAAAATGCTTTAACAGTCGCTGGATACAAGACTTAGTTCCCTCTTTCCCTTTTCAGGAGGAGACACTACTGGGTTTTTCAGCATCAACAGACATGGTTTTGGTACGTGCAATACTGACGGCTGTCCGGGACACACCCTTCCAAGGCATCAGAGTTAAAAGGCTACAAAAGAATGAACTGAAAGCTGTTCATAAGGCCACCACAACTTACAATCCACAGCCAGCCATAGTTAGAGGAAGGTTTTTAAGTGTTGCTTCACAGCTGAGTGGTAGCAGCTCAAGCACAGAAAGGAGAACAGCACTATGATGGCTTAAGGAAATGTGTAGGTAATAATGCAGTGGTTTTTAATACAGCAGAAATTTTGACAGAGTTAAGCAGTACAGATAAGGACGTCTTCCTTTTGTGTAGTGGTTCCCAACCCTTACTCAAAGTCAGCACAATGTACTCTTGTTCTATTCCTTTTATGAGTGTTAACGGTTTGAATTTTCAAGTGAGGGTGTTTTTTAAAATTTTGTTTTTAGCTCACTGCTTTTACATCATATTTTGTCCTCCTCTTGCTTTCCGTCAGGCATGCTTCATGGTCGTGCAATTGCTGCAGTCCAAAAATGCCAGTTTGCATTCCAGGAGTGTCATTTTATGATGTTACAATGACAGCACTTCCTGCTTGTTGATGTCACTTCCTGCCACAACATCACTTCCAACATCACTTCCAATGACACCACTTTCGGTGGGTCCCGACATGAGTGCCATTCTAAAAAGTGGGTCCCGGTCTGAAATGTTTGAATAGCACTGCTTTAGGAGATGCATGCTGCATTCGGGGGCTGATGTCTTTGCTGACGGGGTATGTGTGAAGTCGGCTGATGTCCCCTTCCCTCTGCATTTTCCTGCACCCACTAAAAATAGACCCCTGCACAATTCTTATCGTAAGAATAGATTTCAAGGGGATTGCACAGGAGGAGTCGGAGGAAAGCGTCTCCCAAGGTTTCCCGGGACGCGATTCCAGGCCGAACACCACACCCTGTAATAACAATAATAATAATAATAATAATAATAATAATAATAATAATACTTGGATTTATATACCGCCTTTCTTAGGTCACCAGATTTCTCTAATGACTATAACTCAAGGCGGTTTACACAGGCAGACTTTATTTGGAAACCTGAAGGTTTTTACAATTTATACAGAAATGTCCTATCTTCCAAGAACTACACACATACAGATGGATCTTTCTGGATTTAGTCCTTCTTTCTGGCCACCCGTTTGTCTTCTTGCTGGCTGATAAACGGCTTCCCTGCTCCCACCAGAGAAGCGGCTGAACATCGTCACAACTCCCCCTCACACAAGGCAGCCGGAGACAGCTCAGCTGTTAATCAGTTGCAATTTACAAGGTCTGCCGCTCACAGAGACTTCCGGCTGTCCCGAACTGGCGACCTTCAGATTTTCAGCTCTTACCTTCAGGCAAACGGAGGCATTAACCCTCTCGACTAAATCTTCTGTACCCAGCAGCACACCAGGATCACCACCACTATTCCTTCTTCTGCACTGATAGAATAATAGCATTGGAAGGCACCCACAAGGCCATCTAGTCCACCCCCCTGCCTGCAGCAGGAAATCCTCCTAGAGTAGGTCCAGCAGGTGCCTGTCGAGCCTCGGCTCGGGGGTCTCCAGTGAGGCCACTGCCTCTCCACTGCTGCTCCACTGTCAAACTGTCCTCACTGCCAGGAATTTGTTCTGGATGTCCAGCAGGAATCTCTTGCATTTCGGACTCCTTGGACCTTGTTCTACTCCCAGAGGCAGCTGAGAAAATATTGGTGTCTTCTTCCTTCCACCTGGCAGCCCTTCAGCCTTCTCTTCTCCAGGCAGCAGACCAAGTTCCCTCAACCTTTCCTCCAGGGCTCTTCTCCAGCCTTCCGATCGTCTCCGCTGCACTTCTCCGAACCTGAGAATTCCGCATCCTTTTTGGTGCCCAGAGCTGGACCCGGGTGAGGCCTTTCCAACCAACATGGAAAAGAAGGGGGGGTGACCAGTGGTGTCATCTACTCACCAGTAGATGGTACGCTGGGCGGGACTTAGCGTGATCGACAGCCCGTCCACTCACTTCCGCTTTCTTCGCGCTCCCCGCGCGGCTTTCCCTCACCTCGGAGGGGGCGCCTGCTCGCCCAGGCACCCGGCGCGCCCCCCACCCACCTACCCCTGGCGAGCGGGCACTGGGAGGATCCCTCTCAATGCCGGCAGTGAGCCCCACAATTTGCACCCTCCGCACTCCAGCACAGTCAATGGGAACCCATTGAGAGAGAAGCTCATTCCTACAGAAATCATTTTACAGGATGCAAAATGGCAGAGCATCCTTCCTGTGGAATAGAAGAAACTCAGAAACATTGCAAGTTTGTATTAAACAGCCCCCCTCCTCCATTTCCATGAGTCATCAGATTTCCCCCCTTTCCTTGCACTCGGCGGAAATTCCTCTGCTTCCGCCAGCTCAGCTGCGTTTCGAACACAGAGGAACGATGTGCCTTTTTACGAGACAAAAGAACAACTCCGCGGTGAGTTATAAAACTCAGTTAATAAGCCTATTAATAACCATCTATCTAGTGTAACATTCCTTTAGAGATTTGGGGGTAGTTGGAGAAGTAGCCCAGCACCCGGAACAGGAAACGTGAGAAGCTGAAGTGCTTGGGCTTAAACTGACAGCAACGCCAAGCAAGGTGGACATGATCCAAAAGATTCTCATGCGCAGGAGAGGTTCTGCTCTTGCACTGTTTCAGTAAATATTCTTCCTATATACAGCCAGCAGTTAGCCCGGTTCATGTTAGCCCGATTCAATATTTTTCCATCTGCGTCCCATTTTGGTCGATTTCTGCACATTCCTCGTGACGAAAGGCTTTGCCTCTTCTGCAAAGAATCTCCGGATACACTGTTTCACATCCTTTTCAGATGCCCAGCTCACTTTTCCCTCCGTAACCACCTTCTAACTCCCTGGATCTTGTTTTTTTTCCTGTTTCTAGTGATTCTATTCTTTCGGTGTTTATGAAGGATGACAACGATTCTTTGACTTTAGCAGTGGCCAGTTATCTGTATGAGATTCTCAGAAACACTCCAACTAACGTGGTCTAGATTGTTTATGTTTATATGTTGTTTTGTGTGTCTTACTTTGTTTATGTGCTTGGTTTTATTTATTGTTAGTTTTTTTTAGCAGTAATGCCAATAAAGGTTTCAACAACTACAGCCAGCAGTGACAGCCACGGATGCCATCGCTGTTCCAGCACGCCCTCTGAGCTTGCCCAGCAGTGCTTGCCCAGCAGCAGCTCCCAGGAGATCGGGAGTCAGGCCAGCTGGACGTTCATGGGCTGCACGGGTACCCTTGGAGAGGAGGTGTCGGTGTTAAGAACAAAAGAGGAGCCCTGCTGGATCAGGCCAAGGGCCCATCTACTTTTAGTATCTGGCAGTGGCTCACCAGCTGCCTCAGGGCACAAACCGAACCTGGGCCTGGACAGGCACAAGTTAGCTCAGCAAAGTTTGGCCGGCACAAGGGACACCATAAAATATGTCTGGACCACCCTCGGAGTCACAGAGGCCGGCACACAGACGTGCATCATAAGAACATAAGAACCTAAGAAGAGCCCCGCTGGATCAGGCCAAAGGCCCATCTAGTCCAGCTTCCTATATCTCACAGCGGCCCACCAGGTGCCCCAGGGAGGCATGAGACAACAAGATGCTTGCATCCTGTTGCCACTCCCTTGCACCCGGTACTCTGAAGTAGCCCACCACCTTTGTAAGGAGGTTGCACAATCCACCATTGCCTATAGCCCACGATGGACCTTGGATCATCCTCCCTGACTCTGAGAGTAATCTAAACACGCTTTACGGTGGTCCTTGTGCTGGCCAAACTTTGCCGGCCTAACTGTGCCGGCCTCACTCGAGGTTAGGGTTGTGCCCTCATTCCCACGGCTCTTCTTCTTCTTCTTCAGTGATCATTACTGGGAAACTATTTATTCCACAATGATAAGTTACAAAGAGGAGAAGGCTCAGCATATGATGATCTGAAGTTACAGGGCCAAAATTTAGCAATGAAATCTACAAATCAAAAAATTATTGTCAAAAACCCCACACGATCTCTTTTTAGTACACCACCTCCGTAATGAAAAATGGCTGTGAGGCTTGTCATAGTCAGGGAAAAATACTAGTGATGGGGGCCATCAAAGAGAATCTCTAAGCCTTGACGTGCCTTTTTGAAAATGCAGCCTGTCCTAAAAGATGTCCGAGTTATTGTTTAATTAGACAGAAAACGGACACGTACAAGAGACATGTCAGAACAAGAGATGCCCAGCCAGAAGCTTTTGAAAAATAAAGCAATGCAGCAATTCTTTCAAGAATAGAGTCTGGAAGATGAACAAAAAAGAGCTTCAGGAATAAAGAATCATAACTAAAGTCATAACCCTATGTACAGTATATCTACTCAAAATCCCACGGGCAGCGCAATCCTAGCACGACATCGCATTGATATAAGGGGTGGAGCGCCAGCGCATGGGTGCCAAGCAGCACCCCTGCGTTGGCATTAATGCTCTGAAGCCGACGCTGCGAGCAGCATCGGCTTCAGAGCGCTGACAGAGAGCCTCCCTTGTGGCAACCAAAGACAGTTGGCGCAAAGGATTCTCTGTCCTGTTTCTCTTCCCTCTCTCAAACACCAGAACCAGGGGGCATCTGCTAAAACTGAGGGTTGGGAGAGTTAAAACAGATAGAAGGAAGTACTTTTTTACCCAGCAGGTAGTTAATCTGTGGAACTCTTTGCCACAGGAGGTGGTGATGGCATCTGGTCTGGATGCCTTTAAGAGGGGATTGGATGGATTTCTGGTCCATCGTGGGCTATAGGCAATGATGGATTGTGCAACCTCCTTACAAAGGTGGTGGGCTACTGGTACCGGGTGCAAGGGAGTGGCAACAGGATGCAAGCATCTTGTTGTCTCATGCCTCCCTGGGGCACCTGGTGGGCCGCTGTGAGATAGAGGAAGCTGGACTAGATGGGCCTTTGGCCTGATTCCAGCAGGGCTCTTCTTATGTTTTATGGGACAGGGATTGGTGGGAGGGGGGAGGCGGGACTTGGGTGGGACCTGGGCGGGCTTGGGAGATGGCCATACTGCCATATCCTGCCCGTCCACGAGGCCCCAATTCGGACCACGCGGTCTCCTCAGATCTGCGCCCACGTTTTAGCGGGGAGCACATAGGGGAAGCTGGAGCCTCCCCCACAGCAAGGCAGCGCGTGCTGCCTTGCCATGGAAGGCTCCAGCCGCCCCCGATCCAGCGTCGGAAATGGCGCTGGCCAGCCGGCCTTGTCATTCTGGCGCTGAATTGGATTGTGTCCTGAGTTAAATAGGATTTACTCTCAGGGAAGTATACATAGGACTGTAACTTAATGGTCCATGTGATGCTTTAAAAGGTAAAGGTCAAGGTTTCCCCACGACCGAATGGTCTAGTTGTGACCGACTGTAGGGGGTAGGGCACATCTCTGTTTCTAAGCTGAAGAGCCGGTGTTTGTCCTAACAAGTTTCCATGATCATGTGGCCGGCATGACTATACGCCAAGGCACATGGAACGCTGTTCCCTTCCCACCGAAGTGGTCCCTATTTATCTACTTGCATTTTTAGGTGCTGTCAAACTGCTAGGTTGGCAGGAGCTGGGACAAGCAATGGGAGCTCACTCCATTACGTGGTCTCAAGCTCCCAACCTTCCGGTCAACAAGCTCAGCTCAGCGGTTTAACGTGCAGCGCCACCATGCCCCTATGCGATGCTTTACAGCATCACAAATCACCTGCCGAAAGCACGTGGAACTGTGCGCTTCTGGGCTGCTGCCACAGACAGCGGGGAGGACCGCATGCGCAGTGGAGAAAAGGAGCCCCCCCCACTACACCAGGAAGTCAATGGGGTGGGCAGATCAGAGAGGGGTGGGGAACAGCGAGGGGTGTGTTGGAGGCGGGAGGGGCGGCACACAGTGTGGGGGATGCGCTGGATGCTGTCCCCCTCCAGAGGTGCAGATCAGGCGCAGAACTGAGGAAACCCATGGGAAGGCTAGAGCCTCCCCTGGGGCAAGGGTGCGAACTTGCCCTTGCCCCTGAGAGGCCCCCCAGCGCACCATAGCTGCGCTGGATTTGGCGCAGGCCTGCTGGCCTCGCTAATCCAGTGCAGTCTAGGATTGCACTCTTAAGAAATTTACAGTCCTCCCTCCCTGTGTAGCTGCAGTGGATGCTACATTTTTCTGGAAGAGTCAGCCTATTAGGTGCCTCCTTCTACTCCATACTGGGCTGAAAAGAATAAGATGAAGTTCAAGAGGGACAAATGCAAGGTTCTGCACAAGGCACAGGTACAGAATGGGAGAAACCTGGCTTGGCAGCACAACATGCAAGAGGGATCTTGGAGTTGCCATGGATCGCAGGATGAACATGAGCCGGCAGTGTGACGCAGCTGCAAAGAAGGCCAATGCAATTTTAGCCTGCATTAACAGAACCGTAGCTTCCAAGTCGCAAGAAGTTGTGGTTCTCTGCTTTACTCTGCATTGGTGCGACCTCACCTGGAGTCCTGTGTTCAATTCTGGGCACCTCAGTTCAAGAAAGATGCAGCCAAACTGGAGCAGGTTCAGAGAAGAGCAACGAAGATGATCAGGGGGCTGGAAAAAAACGCCCTTTGAAGGAACTCGATATGTTTAGCTTGGAGAAGAGAAGGCTGAGAGGGGATGTGATAGCACTCTTCACATATCTGAAGGGCTGTCACAAGGAAGAAGGTTCACATTTGTTCTCACCTAGTAGGACAAGGTCCAATGGGTACAAACTGCAGGAGAGGAGATTCCAGGCACTCTGCTCCAGCTTTCACCTGGCCAGGCCCTGCGACCTACACCCCCAAAAACTCAGAAGCACATCCAAAGCCACTTTGGGTCCCCTTAGGGGGAGAAGCGTGGGATAATCATAGAATCCTAGAGTTGGAAGGGACCTACAAGGTCATCTAGTCCAACCCCCTGCCTGCAACAGGAAATCCCCCTACAGCATCTCCAGCAGGTGCCTTTCAAGACTCGGCTCGAAGGTCTCCAGTGAGGGAGAATCCACCACCTCCCTCCAGTGGCAATCTGTTCCACTGTCGAACCGCCCTTATCGTCAAGAAATTCTTGACGAAAAATTATATATTTAATAAAAATACCTTAAATAAATAACTAAAATAAATATTTGGGAATCTCCCACAAAAGTACAATAATGAATCTCTCTATGTAAAGGTGGGCAGGGAAGGGGGTTGGTTTTGCCACTTGAAAACGGCAGCACAGCAAGAGGCAGGCCAGGAAAATGGGGAACGTCTTATATTACTTCTATGAACCGGCAGGAAAACCCGTCTCACTTAAACACACAAACCATCACCAAAGAGACAAACGTCTTTCCCTCCAACCTCCTTGGTCCTGCTAGCTGAGTAAACTTTTAAGTGATGGCTCTCTTGTATTTAGCAACAATCCTTCTCCCCCCCCCCCAGCTAGGGTCTTCTTGTGCTTGTGGAACTCAGGTGCTGCCTTTGAAACTGTTATAAGAGCCAAGAAGCAGCATCTGGCTTAGCAGGTAGCAAAGTAAGACATTTGCCTAGGGGCATATGTTACTGTCTAGGACATGGTCTTTCTCAAGGGCTGCCTAAGGCAAAACGTAGCTAACCTTACGATAAGGACACAATCTTATGCAAATAGGTCTGGGAGGAAAACACCCAACTGAACACAGTGGGAGCTACTTCTGAGTAAACATGCATTGGCTGGCATTCAAGTAGAGGGCTTGCATTTACTTGACATATTTTTAATTCTCATTGTTTTACACGTTTGTTTTGAAATGAACCAAAGAGTTTGGGATGAAATGAGTCAGATCTTTACATGATGTCTAGTAACTGTCAAAGTGGAAATATGCGGGAGGAGAGAAGATTTTGCCCTCCCCAGCAGCAACGGGAGCACAGTTTGGAAGAGCTTCTGAGCTCACGACTCTCCCTGGAGAACCAGGTGGCCGTGGGGGCCGGGGGGGGGTGTTTGCCAAGTTTCAG
>JAJKFI010000085.1:985029-1003496 GCA_029204185.1 Lerista edwardsae
GGCGGGCTGCCGCTCACCCGTTCCTCCCGCCCAGCGTTCCGGCTGCATGACGCCGCTGCCGCCATCCCAATGGGCTACTCGGATCGGCGCCTGCTACGTAGCAGGTGTACATCCGAGCAAGCCGTGCGGCCCGAATCAGGAGCTGGGGAGCTTGGATGCGGCACGGCCCAGACTCTCAAGCGTGGCTTGGAATAGTTTAAAACAGCCTTAGAAACACGAGTGGATGTTTATAACTGATCTCACTATGAATAGTGAGATTAAAAAATGAAGAAGTTCATCGGAGCGCAGCCCTGCGCATCTGGCTGCAGCAATAAGTTCCATTTACACCCAAGGTCTGCCCCCCCCCAAGTTCCTGAGGCCGAGGAAACGAAGTAAACAAGTCAGGCCATAGATCATGACCTGGATACACTGGCAGCTGCCTTTTTGAGGAACATTTTAGGAGTCCCCAACATGATCCGTCTTTCAACTCTAGTATTGGAATTGGGTGCTCATCTCCCATCCACCCTTGCATGGTCCATTACATTCAAATACTGGCTTCGCTTACTTTTAAACCCCAATCCCAACTCTCGGTTATATGACCTACTCAGAGACAACTTTTCTTCCAAGTGGCTTAAACTGATCGAGACCAAACTTTTGTCTCTTGACTTGAATCTTGAATCCCAAGCGATCTAGGAATTCAACAGGCTCATGCCCTTATTAAACCTAAACTCTGGCAGCATGAGTTTGAGGTTCTTGCAGCTTGAGGCAAGCATGAGTTTGAGGTTCTTGCAATCTGAACCCTACTTGTTCCCCGCTTTTCTTTGGTCTTTCCCCTTCTCTTGGGCGTCATCCGAATTATTTTTCCCTACTAATTAACCCCAGGTTGAGAAGAGTATTTATGTTAGCCCGATTTAACATTTTTCCCTCAGCGAATCATGTCGGCTGTTTTGCAAATATCCCCAAAGAGGATCGATGATGTCTTTTTTGCCATTTGGTTCCAGATACCCTCGATCACATACTTTTTCGCTGCCCAGCACATCCTTCTATTCGTAAAGTTTTTTAGAACCCTGGTTATCTTCCCTGCTGAACACCCCTGAAACTTTTCTGAGTGATTCCTTCCCTCTTATCACAGAAGCTGTGGCTAGTTTTCTGTTAGAGATTCTCAAATTAACCCTCAAGCTATAATTTGTATGTGTATTTTTAGTGTTAGCATTGTTACCTGTTGTACTTATGCCAATAAAGGTTTGGGAAATGAATGAAGTAAACAAGTCCTTGCTGAGAATGATTGGAGGGAACGACTTGGTCACCTTGTTCCATCTCCCTGCCCCCTTCCTCTCCCCAAACGACCCCTTCACTGCGCCTCCTCCGCAGTCGACCATCCAAATGCCTCTGCCGGCACAGCAGACTCACGCCTACGCACGGAGACACGTTGATCAGTGCGGCTTCTTCGGAGACCGACACTTTCCTGCTCAGGTCCAGCTCCACACCAGAGCTCCTCCTGCTGAGGTGCTCGCCCCTCTTGCCTGTCCGCCTCAACTGCCCCTCAGTGAGAAACTTCCAGGGTCCACTGTCAGATTTGTTAAAGAAGAAGAAAAACCCAGAAGGCCAGGAGGGGACCTAACCTGGTTGACTGCTGGCCTCAGGCCCCGCCTCTTTTGTACCCAGGTGTGCTAATCATACATCCTCCCCCCCTTCAAGGTGCCTCATATGCCAGGTGCGTCATGGGAGGGGGGCACAGGCCACCACTTGTACCCGGGCCTTCCTTGCTGCACTTCCTCTCAGCACTGAGGCTGGATGCTGCCTCCTCCCCGTGGTGTGTGAACAGGCACTATGGCACGGGGGGTCCTGGGTCCCAGCCCCTCGGTGTAGGTTGTCCATCTCCCTACCAGAGAGGGAGGCCTCTGGCAGCTTGGGGTCTGCTGTCCGAGGTTCCCCATCAGGCGGCCTGCCTTCCCCGGGCTGTTGCTGCCTCAATGGTGGGGCGAGGGGAAGGGAGTCAAGTCACTCTAGTCCTTCTCCCTCCCCTCTGGCAGAGCCCGGCACTGTGGCCAGCGGATGCACAGCTACGAGTTGCTCCGTCAGACTGCCCGCCTCATCACCAGCCGGCCCTTTTATTATCCTCAGGCAGCTCCACTCCTTGGCTAGCTGAGTGGCTTTAACCCCCACCTCGTGACCCAGTGGGGCTCCAGTCCTGCCAATCTCCCCGGCGTGGGGCTCCTGCTCTTGTTTCTCCCGGCAGCTGCATCGGCGGCGGCTGGACCTGAGCAGCGCATGCGGACTGGGCTGCCTGTGGCTGTGTTTGGGCCGCTCCTTAGGAGCTACGCTGCTGCTGCCGCCCACCAGCTGAGCGGCCCAATCCTGACCTACATACGTGCAGGGGGGCCACATGGCCTCCGCTGCATCCAGAACTGGCAAGGGGGAGGCAGGAGGTCCCCTCAGGGTCTCCTCCTGGTAAGGGGATATTAAAGGTAAAGGTTTCCCCACGACCGGATGGTCTAGTCGTGACCGGCTGTAGGGGGCGGTGCTCATCTCCGTTTCAAAGCCTGTAGAGCCGGCGTTTTGTCCGAGGACAAGCTTCCATGGTCATGTGGCCGGCATGACTATATGCCAAGGCGCATGGAACGCTGTTCCCTTCCCACCGAAGTGGTACCTATTTATCTAATAATAATAAATAACGCAAGTATATATATACACCGCCTTTCTTTGGCCATTAGATTGCTCCTCTGGCTTTAATTCAAGGTGGTTTACATGGGCAGACTTTATCTCTAAACCCACAAGGGTTTGTTTTTTTTTACAAATTACAGAGAAGTTCTATCTTTCAAGAACTACAAACAATATACAGAAGGAACTTTTGTGGTTTAGTCCTTCTTTCTTGGCCACACCCTTGCCTTCCTGCTGGCTGATAAACGGCTTCTCTGCTCCCACCAAAGAAACAGCTGGCCCAGCACAACTCCCCTCTCACAGGCAGCTGAAGACAGCTTTTATCAGTCGCACTTCTCAAGGTCTGCTGCTTCCGGTGTTGTGGAACTGGTGACCTTCAGATCTTATCGTCGGGCAACGGAGGCTTTAACCCTCTCGACTAAACCTTCTGCCACATTTTTTACGTGCCACAAAATCTACTCACATTTTTTACGTGCTTTCGAACTGCTCGGTTGGCAGGAGCTGGGACAAGCGACGGGAGCTCACTCCGTTGCATGGAACTCCCAACCTTCCAGTCGGAAAGCCCAGCAGCAGCGGTTTAACCCGCAGCACTGCCACGTCCCAGGAAAGGGGATATTAGCCTCAGCTTAATCCAAGCATCTCCCTGTAAGGCTGGCAGGCCCAGGCCAGGAAGAACATAAGAACATAAGAAGAGCCCTGCGGGATCAGGCCAAAGGCCCATCTAGTCCAGCTTCCTGTATCTCACAGCGGCCCACCCCGGGTGCCCCAGGGAGGCATGAGACAACAAGATGCTTGGATCCTGTTGCCACTCCCTTGCACCCGGTACTCTGAAGTAGCCCACCACCTTTGTAAGGAGGTTGCACAATCCATCATTGCCTATAGCCCACGATGGACCTTTCCTCCAGAAATCTGTCCTATCCCCTCTTAAAGGCATCAAGACCAGATGCCATCACCACCTCTTGTGGCAAGGAGTTCCACAGATTAACTACCCGCTGAGTAAAAAAGTACTTCCTTTTATCTGTTTTAACTCTCCCAACCCTCAGCTTTAGCGGATGCCCCCTGGTTCTGGTGTTTTGAGAGAGGGAAAAGAACATCCCTCTATCGACTCTATCCCTTCCATGTATAATTTTGTATGTCTCAATCATGTCCCCTCTCAGGCGCCTTTTTTCTAGACTGAAGAGCCCCAAACGTTGCAGTCTTTCTTCATAAGGGAGGTGCCCCAGCCCCGTCATCATTTTTGTCGCTCTCTTCTGCACCTTTTCCAACTCCACTATGTCCTTTTTGAGATGCGGCGACCAGAACTGGACACAATATTCCAGGTGTGGCCTTACCATCGATTTGTACAATGGCATGATAATATTGGCTGTTTTATTCTCAACCCCTTTTTTAATGACCCCAAGCATGGAATTGGCCTTCTTAATTGCTGACGCACACTGGGTCGATACCTTCATTGAATTGTCCACCAGCACCCCAAGATCTCTCTCCTGAGCTGTCACAGACAGCTCAGAACCCATTAGCCTATAGGTAAAGTTTTGGTTTTTGGCCCCAACGTGCATCACTTTACATTTGTCTACGTTAAAACGCATCTGCCATTTGGCTGCCCATTCCCCCAACTTGGAGAGATCCTTCTGGAGCTCTTCACAATCCTTTCTGGTTTTTACCACCCGGAAAAGTTTAGTGTCATCCGCAAACTTGGCCACCTCGCTGCTTATGCCTGTCTCCAGGTCATTTATGAACAAGTTGAAAAGCACGGGCCCCAAGACAGA
Source organism: Lerista edwardsae (assembly GCA_029204185.1). NCBI lineage: Eukaryota > Metazoa > Chordata > Lepidosauria > Squamata > Scincidae > Lerista > Lerista edwardsae. Next base: position 989,436 of record JAJKFI010000085.1, read on the forward strand.
TCCCTGGGGCACTCCACTTTTCACCTCTCTCCATTGTGAAAATTGCCCATTGACCCCCACTCTCTGTTTCCTGGCCCTCAACCAATTCTGGATCCATAAGAGGACCTGCCCTCTTATTCCCTGACTGTGAAGGGGGTTAGGGTACGGCAGAGGCCTATTCCTGCTCCCTGCATCATCCCCTCTAGCTGCCGGCTGCTTGCCTGCCTACCTCGCTTCAAGCTTTCTTCTTACAGCGTCTGGTTAAAGCAAGATACAAACTATAAACAAAGGTAACAGGCACGGAGGGCTCGGAGACAGGGTTCCCCCGTATTCATGGCTTACTGTTTCTGCAGGGGGCCCCAGGATTTGGGGCACGGGTGCCTGCACTGCACTGCACTGCACTGCACCCACTGTTGCTAGTGGGAGCTTTAGTCAGGAGGGGTGCATTGCATTATGGGAAGTTAAAGATGGCAGTGGGAGCAGCCCATTCCTCCGCGTCTTTCAGGAGCCACCACGGACCTGGGGGCTCCACTGGGAATGCTCACTATGCGTCAACACCCAACTGATAAAGAAACGGGCGGATTTTGTACTTTTCTCTTGTTGTTTTTTTTTTTTGCTAAATTAAATTTTGTGTTGCTTTTGTGAACGTCCTTCTGCTGATCGTCAACACCCGCCAGTTCAAAGCGGAAAAAAATCTCTCTTCTCTTTCAACAGAAATAATAAAAATAGAGTCCCTCCAGCAGCAGTTAATTAATAGATGTTCCTGGCATTGCTTTGTAATTAATTAACTTCAAATTATTTCTAAGCCTGGCTTAGGCTCTAATGGAATCGCTTTCATATCAGATTTGAAGAATTTGAGAATCACAGACTGTCTCCTCTGCATCCGAAAACAAGGAAGTAATCAAATAGTCAAATAGTTGGTGCACCAACTACAGCCATGTTTGAGTCCTGACCTGGCCACGGTGGTCCATGCATCAGTGATTTCAGGGCTGGACTACTGTAATTCGCTGTACATAGGGCTTCCCTCGAGAACAGTGCAGAAGCTACAGTTAGGACCAAATACAGCAGCCCGGGGAGTTACAGGGGCTAGACAGATTGACTCAGTAGGACCACTCCTTCAGTGGCCCATTCACATCTGATCTCAAGATGATGGTACTGACCTTTAAGGCCTTTATGCTAACTGGGCAAGAGGCACTTTTTCAAGTGGTGTCCTCTTATATTTAGCAGGGGGAGAGCAATTGTCCCTCTTCACCCCAGCACAGTGTCTTTCTTGTGGCTGTTGCTGGTGGTGTTCTCCATCCTTTTAGACTGTGAGCCCTTTTGGGACAGGGAGCCAATATTATTGGAACTTTAATGTTATTATTTGCCTGTAAACCGCTTTGTGAACTTTGTGTTGAAAAGCGGTATAGTGATTGATTGATTGATTGATTGATTGATTGATTATGACTTAGGCCCAGCCTACCTAGAGGACCACTTTCTCCCATACATACCAGTTCACCCTCTTAGATCAACTAAAGGGGCTCTCCTTCAAGTGCCCCCTCTGTCCCAAGCGAAAGGGATGGCAGCTCAGGGTCGAGCCTTCTCTACAAATATGGAATTCCCTTCCAGCAGAATTAAGAACTACACACTTCCCTCATGGCTTTTCAGAGCGGGCTCAAATCATACCTATGTTGTCTGCCCTTTGGATGATGGTTGGCTATCTGCCCTCTGTCCCTCTGGAATACTGTCATAGTTTGCTTATTCTCCTGGTCAATTGTATTCTCCCCCCCCCCCCCAAAAGGGCCTGATAAGGAGAACTGAGTGTCACTTTATTTTTGAACATTTTCTGTGTTCATGTTAAATGTTTTTGTTGTTGTTGTTTTTAATGCTTAATTTATTATGGTTACATTGCACTTTTTTGTTCTCTGTAAGCAGTCTTGGGCATTTGCCTTGGCATGGGAAAGGTGGGTATAAATTCTCCAAATAAAATAAAATAAGTAAATAAATAAAATAGTTCATTCCTGTTGAAAATGCACGAGCTCTCGGGTGCCTTCTGGGTAGGCTGTGGCAGACTGACGCGGACAGTCCAGGAAAGGGCAGCTGATGTCATCAGAAAGGGTCACCCACACCTTTCCTCTCGTCTGGTGAGAGCTCAGTTACTGGTTGTCAAGAAGCCAACTGATCTGGCCAACTTCAGCTCCGCTGCACCTATTCAGAGGACCCGACGCAGACCCTTGACACCAGCAGTCCGTGAGAGAAAAGGGGGGCAACGGCAGCTCTCTGGTCTGGCCTCACTGAAGCCGAGATCTGCCGCTGGGCACGATCCAGTCACAGCTTTTTTTCTGTCCCTACATTACAGCAATACAAATCCCCCAGAATATGAAGCAAAGGATCTTCCAAATGTGCCATACATAGTTCTCCACAAAAAAATAAATGTTTTTTTTAATGCAGAGAGTTTATAAACTCTAATTAAAGCACATCTTTAAAATAAGCAGCCCTCAAAAGAATCAAAGTGGATTTAGTGCATGTTGATGTTTTCTGTTTCGTTGAGCTTTCTTTTTAAAGGAACAGATGCATCACCAGCAGTAACATTATTATTTAGGCACAATACTTGAATGTTTTACGTGAATTTCCTCTAGGGGTCATTAACGGAGGCCTTCCCCCCCCCCACACACATATGCTATTCATTCTTCACACTGTCGATGCAAATAAATAGTGACATTAAGATTTACCATGTAATAATACAACAAAATCAAAGCAATGATTTACTTTCCTTATGAAATCAATAAATTCACATAGCTATTAAATGTTGCCTTTTAATTCTTGCGGGCACATGTACTCAGTTCAATGGCATCTCACATAAATTATCCCAAGAGACATCCGCAGCAGACCCTAATTTAATTTATGTGGCTTTAAAAGACAAAGAGATATTTGGTGGGAGACGATAACAGTGTCGTGCTTTTCTGCTTTTTGTTTTGTTAAACCAATGTTGCTACCAGAAAAAAAGAAAATAGATGAACTATGAATGTTGCAAAATGTCTACCACAGTTTATATCTCATTGTAAAAGTTTAGCCAAGTGTTATGGAGCACCATCCCTTTGGGGTGAATTCTGTCAAGCGTTGCTGTGAGATTTCCAGACACTTTATGAAGACACCTCTCTTTGCATTTCCAAAGCCTCCACCAAGGGACCAAAACAGGGCCAAAATGGGACCAGCTGCAAAGGAGAAGAGGATTTCTGGGTGTTTGCTGAACTGAAGGGGCCTGCGGATGTTCAGCACCTTCAAGAACAAAAACGTGGAAGGGGCTGGGAAGGAAAACCCAACATTTTTCTTCATAGCAGGACTTTAAGCTTTGGTCATGGGGCGAACTCCGAGGTTCCTAAACTGTGAGCTGTGGCTCCCTGGGGACTCTGGGAAACCGGCCCGGGGAGTGCAGAATCCTTGCCAAAGACCCACCTCCTCATACAGTGTACAGGATTGTAGCCCTGAGGGGGAGCCGCAGCCAATGGCCCAGCAGACCAAGGGAGCTGCCAGTCGAAAATGGTTAAAGGGAGAGATTCCAAAGGGGACGTCCAGTCCTCTGGTTGGTGCAGAGGGAAAAATCAGCTGCTGTGTCGCTCTCAAGCAAGAATAAAATAAATCGCCAGCCTTTAAAGACAGAAATTTGAAAGAGAAAGAGCAGAGCAGACTCGACACGAAGAGAAACAGGGAGAGGCAGGAACAGAGCAAGAGCACAGCTGGGAAGCTGAACAAGGAAGGTGACAAGGAAGGCAAAACGGCCTGAAGACTCCCACCCCCGGCCACCCCCCATGCCCACCCCCCATCAGCCAGACTCAGGACAGAGGTCCGTCCCCCGATCCCAGCCCTGAGGGCGTTCGGCGGGTCTTGCTCACAGGGGGATCTGCACGCTGCAGTACTTGCTGCATTGCAATACGATGGTAAAGAGGGATGCCAGTTGGATGTTGCATTCCACACACACACACCTGGGCCTGTTCTACTGACCTTTCAGTAGTTCTTTGGGGAACTTTTTGTATGTCTCAAGTGGGAGCTCAGGTAGTCCCAGGTCCGGAGTGCAGAGGGGGTTAGGGTTAGGGTTATTATTATATATACATTATATGTTATAATATACAATTATAATATATAATTATGTTGTTGTTCAGTCGCTAAGTCGTGTCCGACTCTTCGCGACCCCCTGGACCACAGCACGCCAGGCCTCCCTGTCCTCCACCAGCTTCTGGAGTTCGCCCAATTTCATGGTCATCGCTTCGGTGACACTGTCTAACCATCTCATCCTCTGCCGCCCCCTTCTCCTTTTGCCTTCAATCTTTCCCAGCATGAGGGTCTTTTCTAAAGAGTCCTCTCTTCTCATGAGGTGGCCAAAGTATTGGAGCTTCAGCTTCAGGATTTGTCCTTCCAGGGAGCAATCAGGCTTGGCTTCCTGTAGGATGGACCGATTGGATCTCCTTGCAGTCCAGGGGACGCTCAAGAGTCTTCTCCAACACCATAATTCGAAAGCATCTATTTTTCGGCGCTCTGCCTTTCGTATGGTCCAGCTCTCACAGCCATACATCGCTACGGGGAAAACCATCGCTTTGACTATGCGAACCTTTGTTGGCAGGGTGATGTCTCGGCTTTTGATTAAGTTGTCTAGGTTCGCCATAGCTTTCCTCCCAAGAAGTAAACGTCTTTTAATTTCATGGCTGCAGTCACCATGCAACCATATAATTATACATTATGTTTATTATTACATGTATACAATATTATTATATGTATATGTATGTATTATATGTATTATATGTATATAATAAGTAGCATACAAGTAACACTGCATACCAGCCAAGCCCATGCAAGCACCCCCTCTGCACACCGGACATGGGATTACCTGAGCTCCCACTTGAGACATACAAAAATCATCTCCTTTCAAGAAAGTTGTGTTAGTAGAGCAGTTTGGGGGAAAAACAAACCCATCTCATCTGAGACACGCGTATCAGGGCAGTATCAAACCCAAATGTTGCAGTAACCAATTCATAAAAGGGAGTACCCAGGGAAACATACTTTTTTCATAGAAAGCCAGTCAAGAAAATATTTTTAATGAGAGCACAACTATTAAAAGAATGCTCAAGATGCTGTAATTATTTTTCATTTCTAGAATTGCATCACGATGAAGCTTTATGATCCTATGGGGATTTTAATGTTTATGCATCGCGACGACGGCACTGACTATTAAAAAGAAATTTGGCTGACATTTTAGGTCTTTTGTTGCCAGTTTTAATTGGATTGTTCATCAAGCATCAACTCCCCTGTTAACTGCAAAAACTACAGGCCAACACAAGCTTACAGTAATGTCTGTTTAATGATTTCATCTTGTCACAATGCCAAACTTCATAGGGACATATGCATGCCTAGTTCTATAATTAGATAATTGGCAGCCAAATAAAATGAATAATGAAATTATAAAATAATAAAAACGAATACAACTCCACGGAACTCTGCATTTGATAGAGAGCACAGCTCCAAGGGGGTTAAACAATACCCAACTATTCAAGATGGAAGCTCTGAGAGAGAGAGAGAGAGAGAGAGAGAGAGAGAGAGAGAGAGAGAGAGAACTTTGCAAACTGTGCAGCCTTCCAAGACAGAATACAAAAACAACCACTATTGTCAGCAGCTTGCAGTGAGGTTTGCAGTGAGTCGAGGATCATCGGCAAGATAAGCCTTTTGGTTTGTTTATTACAGGAGTCCTTTTGTCAGACTTACAGACATTTCTGTGATGGTTCCTGCTTCTTCCATGGAGAATTCTTGGGTGGACTTGCCAGAGCAGTCTCTGCAGGGGTCTGTGGTGCTGAAAACAGGGCCGGGGAACCCATTGGGGAGGCTCCGCAGGCTTCGAAGCTGCGCTGGAGTTAGTGCAGGCCCGCCGGCCTTGCTATTCCAGGGCAGTTCAGGATTCGCTCTATTTAGGGTACATGCCTAACTTGCGCTGGAACGGCCAGACTGGTGGGCCTGCGCCATATCCGGCACAAGTTAGGCGGCCTCCGGCCCCTCCCTCGCCCCAGGGTGGGCACCAGCTGCCCCAGTGAGTTTGCTCAGAACTGCGCCTGCTGCTCTGAGCAAGTGCATAGCCCGAGGGGGGGGCACGTGGCCTGGGGCGGAGGCCTGGATGTGGCTTACTGGCCGCAATGTAATGCGGCCAGAGAATATGTATGGGATAATCTTAGCTAGTTTTATTTATTGATTGGTTTTTAATGTCATCAAGGCCATCCTAGTTTTAGTCTATGTATTGATTGGGCAATGTTGCTTTTCCTCTATATTTTTGCTTAGAATAGTAACATTTGAGAGTGCCTTATTAGTGAATCCTTAAATTTTCTGGTTGGTGTTTAGTGTTTTTTACATGATAGGCGACTATGTTGTACTGTGTTTTGCTATGCCAATAAAGGTATTCTCTCTCTCTCTCTCTCTCTCTCTCTCCTGTCCGCAACCCAGACCAGTCCCCCTCCCCGGGCCGGCACGCCTACCAGTCCGCCCAGCCCCACCCAGTTCCTCCCACCCGCCCCCCTCCCCACTCCCAGAACCTCCCTGCGCCAGCTGGGTTCGGGTTTCATGAGAGCGGCGCTGAGGTGCCTCCGCCTGGTGCGCTTGAGCTGACGCCGCTGCTACCGTCAGCCCAACGTCACTAATGTCCCCGGCTCCCGAGTGATGGGCCGACACAAGCACATGGTGCTGGTCAAAGGGGCATCACAGGATTGCGCCTTCAGGTGAGTAATTACATGGGATGGGGCAGTGGTGTCATCCAAATGATTTAAGAACAGGTACTCACTTTTGATGGGCACGTGTCAGGACCCGCCCACCGGAAGTGACATCATAAGCCAGAAGTGATGTCGTGGCAGGAAGGGAAATAAAAAAGCCCTTTTTGAGGCCTCAGATGATTTTAAACTGACCCAACAGTTGCAACAGTATTCCACAGCACCCCCAGAACATGTGAAGGAGGCCTGGCATCATGTTAAAGTGACCCAACAGTTCCAAAACCCCAGAGCAGCTCATTTTTCAGTGGCAAGGCAAGGCAAGGCTCCGCTCGCTGCCTGCCTGCCTGCCTGGCTATGAGAACATGCAGGCAACTCAAACATGCAGGAAATTCAAATGTTGCAGGGGGCGGAGTCGATGAGTGGGCAGGTGAATGGGCGGGGCCAGCCGTAATCCTAGGAACCGGTACTCGCGTACCCCCGCGTACCCCCTGCATGACATCACTGGGATGGGGGCGTAAATACAGTGCGACCTCAGTATCCGCTGGGATTTTGTTTCAGAGCCCCCCATGGATACTGGGGTCACCAGTATGCCCTTCTATATGATGCAGCTCTTGTGAAAAGTTTGGAGACCCCTGTTCTATATGAATAGATAGAGGCGGGTGGAATGTGAGATGTTATGTTCCCCCCCCGGGGGGGCATATTTTTTAAAATTACAATTATAAATCACTGTAAAGGTGTACTAGAGGTAGGTGATACAGGTGGCACAGTGTCAGCAGGTGCGTTGCATATCTGCAGGGGTATACAGAACATGTAGAAGTGTTAGATTTATTTATTTACTTACTTTGCAGATTTGGGTTGTTGTTGCTTTACAAAAAGCGAGAGTGCAGAAAGCATGTTATGTGCTTTGCTGTCACCAAAAACGAGCACTTCTACAAACGGAGCAATATTTGTAAAACTCCATTTGGAACAATGGTGCAAAAAATGGAACATAGCTGAGTCCTTGGTATAAGAGGAAATGGAATCTTCTGGCTGCTCGGAAGAGAAGCCCACGAGGTCCAGAAAGGTGGCTGACGACGGAAGTGGCAGGTAGTAGCGCAGTCAAAAGGGGGGTGTCGTCAGTATTGCAGGTGCTGCCAACCTGTCACCGGCCCCATTTCAGAGCGGCTCCAGTGGCCAGCGGGAGGGGCCACTCCCACGGCGCACTGACGGTGCCTGCAATACTTACTACACCCAGACATGTCATGTAGCGGGTACGCGGGGGTACGCGAGTACCCGTTCCTAGGATTAGGGCTGGCCCCACCCATTCGCCCGCCCACTCGTCGACTCCGTTGGCGCTCCACTCCGCCCCCTGCAACGTTTGAATTGCCTGCACGTTTGAGTTGCCTGCACGTTCTCAGAGCCAGGCAGGCAGGCAGGCAGGCAGGCAGCGGAGCGAGGGAGACCGACGGCAGCAGCAGCGTGAGCAGGTAGGCTGCCTGGGGCTCCCTCCCGAGGAGGCGCGGCGGTTCTTGGGGGCGGTTCCTGGGTTCCGGCTATGACCTCACTTCTGGTGGGCGGGCCCCGACACAAATGCCAATCAAAAGTGAGTACCTGTTGCTAAATCATTTAGATGCCATTACTGACTACACCCCCACAGAGCTAAACTCCTGCTGGCAAGTTGAGAGCTGCCTTGCCTCTTGCCTCTTCTTTCTTTTTGAATTCAGGGAGGAGGAGGAGGAGGAGGAGGAGGAGCACCCCCAGGTAAGAGAAGGCAGCCTCTGGCATGTTGCCTGAGACAGGGGCCCGCTGGGGTGCGATGGAGCTGACCTAACCCCGATGGACGGACGCAGCCTTCCAACAGCTGGCCGCAGAGTGGGCTGCCAAATCCCACTCCTGAAGTGCTCAGCCCACCGTCTTCTTCCAGCTGCAGCCTTGACTCTCATGAGCCAGATTTACTCCCTGAACCTTTGTTGACGCGTCTCCAAGTGTAAGTGGAAGTGTCCGGAAAGGACCGAGTAACTGAAAATTGACAAAACTCCTAAGACGCAGGCTTTCCCGACCTTCCGCAACAGGAAATCAATTTTAGTGCCTTTCATCACTGCTTGGAAAGCACATCTCAGAGGTTCTTTCTTCACCTGATTTCACATCGGAGAAACTATCCGGTGGCTGCAGATTTTGTTTCGAAGAAACCAGACATGGTGTGTTTTAACAACTGGTGGCAAGAGGAGCTCGTTGCTTCCGTAGTCTACTGCAGCGGTCCTCAACTACTTCCTTCTCTGGAGCCCTCTGGACGCCTAAAAAGAGTCTTGGGGGAGCCCCAGAGTAAGACGTGGTGGAATGCCCAGCCCAGTGCCAAATACTGGTGAAAAGTCAGACCAGGATGGAAATGAGGGAGGAGTCCAGTGATGTCATGCAGGGGGTACGCGGGGGTACGCGAGTACCGGTTTCTAGGATTACAGCTGGCCCCGCCCATTCGCCCGCCCACTCGTCGACTCCGCCCTCTGCAACGTTTGAATTTCCTGCATGTTTGAGTTGCCTGCACGTTCTCAGAGCCAGCCAGGCAGGCAGGCAGCGAGTGGAGCCTTGCCTTGCCTTGCCACTGAAAAATGAGCTGCTCTGGGGTTTTAACATGATGCCAGGCCTCCTTCACATGTTCTGGGGGTGCTGTGGAATACTGTTGCAACTGTTGGGTCAGTTTAAAATTGTCTGAGTCCTCCAAAAGGGCTTTTTTCATGTCCCTTCCTGCCACGACCTCACTTCTGGCTTATTACGACGTCACTTCCGGTGGGCGGGTCCCGACACGTGCCAATCAGAAGTGAGTACCTGTTCTTAAATCATTTAGATGACACCACTGGAGGAGTCCCGCAACTGAGGAGGCAGGGGCAAGCAAACTGGGCAGGAGGCACATGGGGGCCACTCACAGTGGGCTTGTGGAGCCCCTGAAGTCTTTGGGAGACCCCTGTGAGAAGGCACCCGGGAGAGGCTTTGAGAAACAACTGTTCTATAGCGCTGCACTCTTCTTTTGCAATTCGAGTCTTGTGCCACAGTGGAGGCCAGCAGTTCCCAAAGGCCGACTCCCTGCTGCTGGAAATTGTTCCAACTGGTGCTCCGAGTGCAGGTTTTCCATCTCCCCGCATAGCTACATGGGCAATGGCGCCATTAGTGCTGCATACGCTGCATCCCTGCCATGTAAGCATAGATCAGGCCAAGGGCCCATCTAGTCCAGCTTCCTGCATCTCACAGCGGGCCACCAGATGCCACAGGGAGAACACAAGGCAACCAATCAACAGTATTGATATACTGCTTTTCAACACAAGATCCCTGCATCTAGTTGCCACTCCTCTGCATCTGGCATTCCAAGGCAGCCTACATCTAAAGCAAGGAGATTGCACCACCCATCATGGCCAAAGCCTACGATAAGAACATAAGAAGAGCCCTGCTGGATCAGGCCAAAGGCCCGTCTAGTCCAGCTTCCTGTATCTCACAGCGGCCCACCAGGTGCCCCAGGGAGGCATGAGGCAACAAGATGCTTGGATCCAGTACTCTGAAGTAGCCCACCACCTTTGTAAGGAGGTTGCACAATCCATCATTGCCTATAGGCCACAATCATTGCCTATAGCCTATGATGGACTTTTCCTCCAGAAATCTGTCCAACGCACTTTTAAAGGCCAGATGCCATCACCACCTCCTGTGGCAAGGAGTTCCACAGATTAATTACCAGCACTGACCAGAATGGCTCTGATGGCAAGTAGGGAGGGGCTGATTACATGGCATTTTGTGGTGCCTGCAACACTTATTGCACCACCACCACCACCCCTGTAGCAAGACTGCTGACTGGCGCTTCCTGAGGCAAGTACCTTACTGGATCCCACAGGCAGGTCAGCTCTTCCCAGCATCCAGAAGATTTCCTTTTCATTTCATTGCTTCAGCTCCTTTTTTGTACCAAGGACCCAGATTTTTAATTACAGTATTTGTATACCACCGAGTGGGCTGCCAGCCTTCTTGGGGATCCTCCCCAAGGCCGAAAGTGTAAAAGCCCTTGGGCTCCCTGGTGCCACAATCGCAAATGCTCCTCTGAAGCGGGAATCTTCTGAAGACCCACCAATGTGGGAACTGCTGGTATACGTTAGTATGCAAGGAAGTCCTTCTACAGGGGATGTGCAGAAAGCAATTTCTGCCCAGTACTAGAAGTTGACAGGACAAACAGTAGATAACCCTGGTGATTGGCAAGGTTTGTGATGGTGTGTGTGGTGCAGAAGCTCGTGGGGGGGAGGTGTGCTCCTCTCTGCTGCTGGAACATCACATCCAGCAGGGTCACACCAGAGCAGTGCTCCAAAACTGTCTCTGGATTGTGTGCTCTACTGCCTCCATCTAAGCCCCCATGTTGTGGAGAAACTGCCCTTACCCGTCATTTTCACTAAGCACGTCAAAGCCAGGCTTCATACAGCATGACTTTCTCACTAGGGGAGCATTTTTGGTGGTCAAATGTTGATAGCCAGTTCCTCAGATGGCCTTCCAGCAGATAAATTCCTGACTGGGGGGGGGATGCACAGCTGTCCAACTTAAGCAACTGGAGTAAACTCTGCTAATACAGTCATGTATATGTTATCCATCTGCTCTGTAATTCAGGTGTTGCAGAGCCCAAGCCTATCCAAATCTGCTGCACTGATGCAGTTGTGCCCACAGCTTGCTCCAGGGCAGGTGCAGTCACAAAGGCCCCCTCGCGGTATTTGTTTCCTCACCTTGGGAGTGCATTGTGGCTGTATAGATGTTGGAAAGATGGACAGGACTGGTCCCAATGTCCTATCACTTGATGTTCAGGGTGTGCACGTGCGTGTGTGCGCACACCTTACAATTGGTCCTCTTTCTTTTACACAACTGCAGTCTTTTTGGTCATTGTGCCAAATTCCCTTTCTGCAGCCTTATGTCCACAGACTAACTAGCTTCCCTTTTATCCTCAAACAAACAACTCAAAACACCCTAAGCCCAACCACCAAGCAAAGGCAGAAACACCCTTGTGTCAGTCCGGTTGCCTACTCAGCCACACCTTCCTCCTCCAGTTGGTGGCTCCAGGGGTGTGGCAGCCACACAATAATTCCCCACATTTCCAATAGCAACCTTAGTGCCAACAGCAATCTCCAAGAGTCCTCTGTTCAGTCCATTAGTCAGTCACACAATCAGATCAGTCCAGCCATCCAAATCAGTAGCCACACTTCCAAACTCCTTCCACCTGTCTCTACACAACCTTTTCCCACCTCTGCACCAAACGTCCTGCTCCTACACCCACAACACTGCTCTTCCCAGGAGCCACTTTTATCCCCAGGGCCCTTGTTAACCCCAATTGGATGCAGCTGTGAACAAGCTGCAGGCAAAGGCTCTGGGGTTAACCCTGTAATCCCTGGTTGACAAAGGGGCCGCTGCTGATACTATTCCCTATCTCCTTAGGGTGATCTTCCGCAATTTCCATAACAGTCACGCTGAAAGTTTTTATCTCTCTCTCCCCCTTTCTCAAAGCCCCAGTCCACAGCAGGAAGAGTGATGATGCCACTCTAGGAATCTTCTGTGTACTTCTATCCTTTTAACCACGTTAAGGCGCCTGAGAGGGGACATGATTGAGACATACAAAATTATGCACGGAAGGGATAGAGTCGATAGAGGGATGTTCTTTTCCCTCTCTCAAAACACCAGAACCAGGGGGCATCCGCTAAAACTGAGGGTTGGGAGAGTTAAAACAGATAAAAGGAAGTACTTTTTTACCCAGCGGGTGGTTATGTTCTTAACCTGTACCCAGCTCTTCTTATGTTCTTATGTTCTTACGTAGACTCCCAGGCATTTGGGGTATTCTTAAAATGATTTTTTGTTACCTTCCTCAAAAATGTTGCATGTCTCTCTGGCAGTCAGAGAATACCCAGAAACCCCCACTTTTGTGGTGGGTCTGTCTTGGCTGCAATCCTATTGGCAGAGGGACAAGGGAGTTAGAAATGCAGATGAACGGAGGAGGATGACAGGCAGGAGGAGGGCGGGATTATCCCTGGAGCACTTCAGTCCACTAGTTGGGGCAAACATGCAAATGAGGCCTGAGCTGCATCTGGTGCCGCAGCCACATTTGGAGAATCCGAACGGGACTTGCAAGCCTAGCCTGGCCTCGCCTCCAGGAGGCTGGCTAGTTGGGGCTGGGGGGCACATAACAAGGACTCCATGTGCGCAATCGTTGCAGAATTGACCTTTCTGTTTACGGCGTCTGAAGGATTGTTAAGAACAACCATTTTTGGAAAGTAAATGACCGCATGTTTGCATATATGTATTTTAACCAAGCCATTCTTGAAGCTTCATTGACCCTTCAATGGCTGAAATTAAGATTAAGGTATTACATCACCACTGCAAACGCCATTTTTCAACCACGCAGATATGCATACTTTTTGCCTTACAGCATTCAGAATCTGATTGAGATGACAATAAAGTTTTATGGGACATGAATCACGCAGAGCTGAATATCCGGCACTGCAGCGTAGCTACATTCCTGAGAGCAGTTAATCATATTTTTCTCCCGAAATTTACTGTTTGGGGTATATAAGTACATTTTATCCCTCAGAGGAAAAAACTTTATCTGGAAATATTTCAGACGAAAATCATAAAGTCAAAATGCAGCTGTTAAACCCCTGCATATGTAGGAAAAGGGGTGGGTGGCTGTCCCTGAAGAGTTCATGAAAAACCTTATTCAAGGCCAGGTAGCAGCACTGAAGGAAGTTAAATGGCAGCCCCAGGAACCACCATGAGGTCGGGGGGCGGGGGAGAGGAGATGGAAGTCCAGCTTTGGAATGTTTCCCTGTGGTCGATCACCCATCTGCCCATCTGTGAGTGCTACTAGCATATTGTAATGCGCAGAGGTGCCCCCATATCATAGCCACGCCCACACAGTACATCCCCTTTAAGAATTTCAAAAATGTACAAGAAATGTACTAATAAATGTTGGAAATGCGGAGTAGCTGAGGGAAGTTATTACCACATGTGGTGGACTTGTTCGAAAGCTAAGAAATTCTGGCAGAGAATACAAGGAATGTTACAAGAAATATTAAATTTTAAAACTCCACTCAAACCAGAAATATTTTTACTAAATATTCTAACAGAAATTCAAGATGTAAACAAGAAACATATTATTATTCATGTTATAACAGCGGCCAGATTATCATTTGCGCAAAAATGGAAAGACGAAGAAACCCCAAATTTGGAACAAATAATAGGGAAAATGTATGAAGTGGCGGAGATGGACGTTTTAACAGAAAGATTAAGAGACTGCAAGATAAACAAGATTAAACAGCATTGGAAAATGTTTTATGATTGGATAGATACGCAATGTTGAATTGTAATGTAATAAAAGATAAAT
>JAJKFI010000085.1:1003896-1023866 GCA_029204185.1 Lerista edwardsae
ATATTAAGATATTTCATATAAGTAAAGAAGATTATGGATACAATGATTATGAAATAGATAGCCTTAGAAACATTATTTTTAATTGGATTGATATGTTTAAGATACTATGATACACTGCAAGGATTTGTCCTAATGTGTTTACCTATGTTTAACCTACCCCTTTGTTTTCTGTAACCCTACCCTATCTTCTCTCCTAAAAAATAATAAAAATAATTTACAAAAAAAAAGGGTATAATTTTGCAGAGTCAACTTTGAGTGTGTTCGGTAGAATGCCTTCTCCTTCAGTCAATCCTGGTCTGAAATGTGTGGCATTCAGAGCGCAATCCCTGCCTGGGAGCGTCATGCCAGCATCTCTTTCTGAGTTGGGGGGGGCAGCACCCATCCTTGCACTGGCCTCCCTGCGCCAATTCCAGACTTTGGCCAGTGGGGGGGGAGGTGTTGGACGAGGGTGGCCAGCAGGGGGCTTGGGGAGGGAGGGGGAGGGTGAAGTGAAGGCTGATCACAGGGTGTGGGAGGGAGGGTGGGCCCACGGCTGGACTGGGCTTGGCAGGGGGTGGGACTGGCCTAGGCTGGATCCAAAACCCTCGCCCCTGGCTGAACTGGTCTGACACGGGGCAACTGGATTTGCATCAGTGATTCGCTTGTGAAAATCCAAGTCGCCCTGTTGGGGTAGCTGTGGGCAGCGATGGGATTAACAAACGACCTGGGGGAACGCTGGGCGGGACGTACGCGGAACTCCCGCACGATTGGCTGCCCGTCAGTTCCGCCCTGCCGCCTTCCCCGCCGCCGCGCGGGCCACCCAGGCCTCGGAGGGGGCGCCTGCTTGCCTGGGGGGGGGCCCGGGTGCCCAGGCATGCAGCGGTGGGGCGTGCCAACCGGGGGCAGCGGGCCCAGCCCTGTGTGGCCAACGGGGACGGCGGCAGGGTGGAACAGACGGGCTGCCAATCGCGTGGGCTGCCAATCACGGGCTGCCAATTACGAGTACGTCCCGCCCAGCGTTCCCCCAGGTCGTTGGTTAATCCCATCACTGGCTGTGAGGAAATAATTCCTTTACTCTAGGCTGGGCTGCAGCCAGCCCCTACCTGGATATGGGGCGCATGTTAGGATCGGGCTGCCCAAGGTCTGGCGCAGGGCTTCTCAAGCTGTGAAAGTGAGTGGACGGGCCTTGGCTGATTCGTCATCGGCAAAAATGGCTGCGAGGTCTGGAGCACGTCCGGCAGAGCGGAGGCATGTCAGGCTGAAGGAGGCCGGGGAGAGAGGAAAGAGGAGACTGGGCCAGCCAGCTGGGAAGGAACACTGGCGGGGCTCCATCCAATTGCCCAGAGGGATCTGAGTGCACGCGACAATGGGCCGATGATTTCTAGGCAGCATCCATGCAGTTGAGATGGTTACCATACTGATGCATAATGATGGTGTTTGGTATAACTCCATTCATATCTGACAGTCATTCACAAAATGGCAAGATGATGGCACAGGACTCTTAAAGAATAGTAAACAACCTAGAGCTAGGGAATGAGGAGGTCAGAGCTGAACAAAGAAAACTGCCAGAGTTCGGAAAGCATGGAGATTTTGGCGCTTCAAACATTCATTACCATGCCAGCGTATAAATGGGATAAATAATATGATAGATTGATTTTGGCAGTCATCACATTTGAAATGTCATAGGCTGTCATTTGTCAAATACCAAATACCATTTCCTATTACCTATCAGATGTTGACAGATACTAAATACCATTAAATGTCAGCTATCCAGCATGGTCAAATAGCATCACATGGCAAATATCAAATACCATTGGTCATGCACAGATGGTGAAGGCACTGGCAAATATTCAAGCATTTGGAGAAGAGCTGGATAATTGTTTGGAATCAAAATTCGTGGAGGATATGTTTGGAGGTGGGGGGGTTAGAAATGAGTCAACTCCTTAAACAAGAGAATGTGTAATATTGCTCCTCTATCTACCATTTTTCCAAGGGGGCATAATGAATGCATCACAGTGGAACACATTGGCCCAACATGTCGGGCAAATGGAATACAGGCATCTCTCAATTTACACTGTTTTGATTTACACGTTTTTGAAATAATGCACTTAATACTTGAATCCTAATCAACACATGCCCAATGATTAAATACTGTACAATGCAGTAAAACTTCCTGGGTTCCCACATGTTGGACCAGCAGCACAGACATGCGCAATGTTTCGTGCATATTTTAATGTGACACCATGTCCGAAATGCTTCCACCTGCCTTGTCTGGGGAACCTAAAGCTAGAAAGGCATGAGAAGCAATTGCGATGTGAAATTAGATGTGATCGAGTGCCTTCAGAGGGAAGAATGCGCATTGGATGCTGGCGGTGTGCTTTGTTTATGTGAGAGTACTGTGAGTAACTTTTGAGACAGTGCTGAAAAGACAGAGAAAAGTGCTCAGTCAGGGACATCTGCAAGTGCAAAGAAAACCTCTTTGCTTGGAATTCTATTATGGGACATGTGGAGCAGATGCTGAGCATATGGATTGAAGATAAAAATCAGTGCAATAGCATATTACTAGCCCAGGCAAAAGGGTGCAAAATCTTTGAAGAACAACAAATGGATGAAGGAGGCCCAGTGAAGCCATTCAATGCTAGTTCTGGTTGGATTGCTAACTTCAGGCACAGGGATAGTTATTTGCCTGTCCAGGTGAGTGGGGAGGCTGCATCTGGCAATCCTGTGGCTGCTGAGCAGGCTGCAGAAATGCTGAAGGACATCCTCAAGGAGGGCAGCTGTTCTGCAAAGCAGATTTTCAACATGGACGAAGCGGTTCTTTTCAGGAGGAGAGTGCGAGCACCAGTGGCGGACCTAGGGGGTGGCAGGGGGGGCAAGAGCCCTGGGCGCCGTCTTGGGGCCGTCTAGGGCAGCGCCAGTGGCCCCCACAACATTGTGCGGGTAGACCTGGGCTCCAGAGCCCAGGTCTACGTATTGGGACCAGCCGCGAGTAGACCTGGGCTCCCTTGAAGGGAGCCTAGGTCTACCCGCGGCCGTTTCTAATGGGTAGACCTGGGTTCCCTCGAGGGGAGCCCAGGTCTACCCGGGGCTGGTCCCAGTGGGTAGACCTGGGCTCCCATGGGGGCACACTTCTATTGGGTGCCCCGGGCGCCATTTTGACTAGGTCCGCCCCTGGCAAGCACAAACATCCCTAGCTCACAAGGAAAAATGGCACCCAGCGTAAAGGTCTCTGGCCCAATCCTAAGTGCACGCTATGTCAGTGGAATGGGTGTTCCAGTAGTATAACATGTGTTCCAGCTGCTGCAACTGTGACAGCACTGGATAAAGTGGCTGGCCTGCCACCAAACGTGGTGAGCATCCAGAACCACGTGGAAATGGGCCTCAGATGCTGGCCACTTCAGGTGGACCGCGCAGGTGCAGGGAGGCGGGGAGGGGAAGGATGGGATGGGATGGGATGGGATGGGATGGGTGGAATGTGCTGTGGGGGAGGGCAGATCAGGTCTGCAAAGGGGTGGGGTCAGCAGTGGTGGTCCCCCCGAATCCTTGCTCCCTTCCTGGGCCTGATCCGCCTTCATTGGTCCACACGGACTTGCACCAGTGATGTTGCTGGTGCAGGTCCAGGTGGGCCAACGTGGGCCTTCTCCGGGGCAGGGATCAAATGTTCCCTTATCCCAGGGAGGCCTCAACGTGCCAAAACTCCCCCTGCGGGCACAGCAGACGCCACCCTGGCACCGCCACAAAGGCAGTGGCGGTGGACTGAGCTGCCCTGACCGCCGTAATGCAGAAGACGACTGCAAATGAAAGCCAGCCCTTGTGCATCGTTTTGCAAACGCTCACGCTCTCACAGGCTAGACGAAACATCTTTCACTGGTTCTTTTATTTTCAAACACCAGGGAGCATCGTATCTTCTGTGGCTGCTTTGTGTCAATGCTGAAAGATGAGCGACGTTGGTATTATGAACGTGACAACCTTTTCTCTCAGAATCTTACTCCTAGCGGAGGAGGCGCCTGTACATCCAAGATCTTTGTGAAAATGGCCAAGTTATCTATTTCCCCACCTCACACCTCATCTAGCCAATGTTTCAGGGGCTGATTAGCAATTTAGGGCTTATTATCCCAAGAGTTGACACTGCTGTAACCATGGGAAAATGACTTACAGCGCCATCCTAAGGCACCCATCGCGCTAATGCTACGTCATAGCGTTGGCGGTTGCGCTGCCCCGGGGTGCTGAGCAGCAGCCCTGTGTTGGCGCTACTGCAGCAGGACTGATGCTCCAGGCAGCACCACTCCCGCTGCCCCCGTGCCGAGCCCCCCTCACATTGGACGAAGCTGGCCAGTGCAATGGAGGCTGAGTGCATGTTGGGATGGGCAGGGGGTTGGCAGGGGGAGGGGTGCTCTGGGCGGGGGGGGGGGCGGGCAGGAAGAGGGCGGACTCCAGATTCGGCCATAAGGCTGGATCCTAACCAGCGATGGGATCTACAAATGAACAAGGGGAACGCTGGGCGGGACTTATGCGGGGCTTCCGCATGATTGGCTGCCCGTCCGTAGCGTTCCGCGGCTGCCCTGGCCTCAGGGGGGCTCCAGCTCGCCACGGAGGACAGGTGAGGGTCGTGCCAGGTGCCTGGGCGAGCAGCGGGGGGGGGCGTGCTAACCGGGGGCAGCCCCCCCAAGGCCAGGACAGCTGCGGAACGCTACGGACGGGCAGCCAATCACGCGGAAGCCCCGCATAAGTCCCGCCCAGCGTTCCCCTTGTTCATTTGTAGATCCCATCGCTGATCCTAACCCTACCCAGGAGGCTGCACAGCCCCGATTTGGGCACTGTGGTCTCCTTGGACCTGCGCCTGCAGGAGCGCATCAGGGAGGCTGGAGCAGGCAGCAGCCGTGCATGCAGAGCTTCCTTCTGCTCACCTCCAGAAGGGGTTCGGAGGCCTGGGGAGGCTGTACACGGGGAGAAGCCTCCAAATGGGACTTTTGGATTTTGGCACATTGTACCCCATGCCTCATGGATCATGGATCCCTTTCATGGATCACTGCCTTGTTGTAGTGAAGGGGCTTGAGTATCTCAATGAAGCTGTGAGCTATGCCATGTAGGGTTACCCAAGATGCCATGTAGGGTCATAGTAGAGAGTTCTGACTAAACGTGATCCGCTGGAGAAGGAAATGGCAGCCCACTCCAGTACTCTTGCCAAGAAAACCCCATGGATTACAAAACTAAAAGGCTAAACGATATGACACTGGAAGATGAGACCCTCAGGTCGGAAGGTGTCCATTATGAGATGGTTAGATAGTGTCACCGAAGCAATGAACATGAAATTGGGCGAACTCAGGAAGGTAGTGGAGGACAAGGAGGCCTGGCGTGCTGTGGTCCAAGGGGTCGCGAAGAGTCGGACACGACTTAGCGACTGAACAACAACAACAACAACAACCCCATGCCTCAGAGCACCTCCCAGACGCAACCACACAGCACGTCCTGCTGCATCTGGGAGGCCCTTGAGGCCTGTCCAACGTGGGGCTGGCTCAGATCTATGCTTGCCTCACCCATGAATGAGAACAGCCCACTGAACTAGCAGAAGGGAACATTAAATGATGACAAAGCATCAGTTCTTGGGAACAGTCTGAACTACTGAGCACCCAAAAATTCCAGTCCAAATGCTTGGTAGACTGTGACACCATCGTATACTATAATAAAAACAATTAACTTGCGTAAAATCAATACATCGGGCTCAGACGTTCGCAAATCGCTCTCTCAGCTGGCTGGACCACTCGCCAAACTCACGGCTTGCCCAGTGGCACCTCTCTAGGAGCCAGCATATCAGACGCCAGAGGTTCCTTGAGACCCAACCCCTCGCAGGTGGCCTGCTCTGTGGAGGGAGAGCAGCTGGCCTGTATCCGCTGATGCCAGGTGAGCCTGGACCAGACATGCCCAAACCTTTTCTCCCGAGATCTTTCTGTGACCTTTCTGTGATCTTTCAAGATCTTTTTGTGTGACCATCCACACAACCCTCACCTGAGTCACGACTCCTGGTTTTCAGAGCCAGTGGTCCAAGGTGTGCACCTGCATTTACGTGGCCAGGGAACTGGGAAGTTTTCTTCAAGGCACGGATCTTCACCGTGAATGGCTGCCGTTGTCATGTACACAGATGTGAATGTCACTCCCATTCCTCTGATAGTGTCTGATACGCCTGTCTCCTGCCAAGGCCTTCTTGAGATGCAGAAAGCTGCGCAATAACGACACAGAGCGGAGTGCAGGAAATCCACCTTAATCTGCCTTTTCCTGGATGGTTTATCACTGTGTTCTTTGGTCCCTTCCTCTTGTCATCTCTCTGAATGAGCTCCATTATCAGTGGCAGCAAGAGTACACGGGAGGACTTTCCCCATAAAAAATACTTAAGAAAGAGCCACGGCTAAAAATGTGATTTGCGCACACATGTTAAGAAAATTCTTCCCTTCCATTGCAAAAAGCCAGGGGAATTCTCCTTTCTTCAGCCGATGCTGTTTATGTTTCAAATGCACTTACGTATATAGTAGTCCTTTAATGGAACATTGCTTAATGAAATGGAGTCTCTTTTTCCCGGCAACAAACTGGCACCGCCCGTGGTGCCCCCAGAGTGAACAAGACGACATTTCCTTTTGAGGGCTGCTTCAAGACAAATGAGACAGGGGTGTGTGTGTGTGTTTTAGCAAAGGCGGCCTTGGAACATTGAAATTAAAAGTCCTCCCTTTTACTCACCCAAGCGAGTTTTGATCTCAGATCCTCCTTTAGCACAGCATCACGCAACAAGGGCACACAGGCGCACGATTTTGCGGCCAATCCAGGCGTTCAGAGAAGCGTCGCCATCAGAAGCTCTCTCATCGGTGAAATGCAACTGGTAATTATTTTAGCTTTACGAAGAGCTACGAGGCGGTTCAAGGAAGGATGAGGCCTGCAGAGCAAGCCAGAGGCGAGCCTGCTCTTGCCCTCAGGGTTTATTACTCGGGCGCCTCTCACTGCCGCTTTACTAATCACGAGAAACCCCAAGGCTCCTGCCTTCCGAAATAACGTTCTCCAATATGGCGGACTGGTTTATTTTCCATATTTATATCCCACAAACTTCCATCCCATTTAAGAGACCACCAGGCAGCGGTGTTATGCTGCCGGAATGCTGGGCAATCGACATCCGGGTGATCGACAGCCCGCCCATCGCGTTCTGCAGCATTACGCCATTTGCGTAACCAATTACGCCGCTTGCGTACGTTACACAAACGGCGTAATGCTCCGGAACGCGACGGGTGGGCTGTCGATCACCCAGATGTCCCGCCCAGTGTTCCGGCAGCGTAACACCCCTGCCACCAGGGTCCTGTTAACGAATACCGTGGGTCCCCGTTATTCGTGGATTCTGAACCTGCAGATTCGACCCAGGACAGGTTCTGAACCCGCAGCTGAGCACCCACTGAGGACTGCCTGGATGCGGCCAGAAGCTCCTTCCAGCTGGGAGGCTTTTTGAGGCTCGGAGAGGCTGAGTCCGGCCTCTTCGAAGGCAACCAGGAGGCAATTCTGGAAGTCCTGATGGCCCCACCGTGTGGACTGAATTGTCTGCAGGTTTCAGTACCTGCAGGAGGGATCCAGGAATGGACCCCCCCCCCCCGCCAAGGGCCGGCCGGTATAGACAATGCAGATCTACTAATTGGCGCTATTGCAGATCATTTGATTTTCACGGTGTGAACATCTGCCAAAGCCCGACCGGGATCAGGATCATGAGGCGGGGGGTGTGTCTGTCCCTCTTTGCCTCCCACCTTGATGCCGACCTGCATCTGGATCCCCCATGGCTGCTGTCTGCTCGGGAAGGGAAGCTTCTGCTGCCAGCAAGGTAGGGGAAAAAAGACGGAATTGCTTGCCGAGATTTCCAGTTCTGGCAGAGGAGGGGGGGCGTTTCCTGCCCCCCTCCGCAGGCAGGGTCGGGCTGGCCAGGTTGGTCCTCTGATAGGTGCAGCCCTTCAGCAAGGGCACAGCCAGGCAGAGGCATCCTTGCTGCCGGGAAGCCAAAAGACAGGCACAGTACCGTTGCGTACCGCTCTGTTTTGCCGTCTTCCCCGCCCCCACGGGGGTGGGGAAGACAGCGAAATGGAGTGGTACGCAATGGGCGGGCTGCCGCTCACCCATTCCTCCTGCCCAGCGTTCCGGCTGCATGACGCCGCTGGGCACAGTCCTACCTTGTGCTTGAACGAGCAGCACAGCGCGGCTTTGGGCCAGTGCCTTTGGGCCGACACTGCTGCTAGGGCTGGCCCAACGACACTAGCGCTGATGCAAGGGTGTCAGTTGGCGCCTTCACCTCCATGCTGGTTCCTTTGGGCCAACGCAAGCGGCTGGCATTGGCCCAAGGGCGCTCTCAGGTTTGCACCATGCATCGGAAATGAACGTGATCAAAGTGATCCTGATACATTCGACATCGACAATTCCAGGCTTTTTGTGGGCGAGAGGCGACTAGGAGACTGAAATTATGCAATACTTTGAACAAGCCCTCTCTTTCAGGGGGTTCGTGGCCCCGCACGCCACACCCCGACTCTGCCCCCGGAAAGCTCAAGCTGAAGTCTAAGGACCACCTGCTCCCCTACAGCCCGGCCCTCACTCTTAGGGCATCCGAGGGGCTCCCCTTCAAGTGCCGCCTTTGTCCAAAGTGAGAGAGGTGGCAGCACAGAGGAAAGTCTTCTCTGTGGTGGCACCACAACTATGGAATTCTCTTCTGGGGGAACCAAGAACAACCCCTCCCTCCGGGCCTTTCAGCAGGGTCTCAACACATTTTCGTTCCGTCTTGCATTTGTGTGATGTGTCATTGACTCTCAGCATCTGTCATTATCTGCCCCTCCTTTTTTGTAAAATTGTTTTATATTGTTCTGCATTGTTAGCTGCCTTGAGCATTAGCTCCTGCAAATGGAAAGGCGGGACACAAATCTTTAAGATGTATAAAAAGGTAAAGGTAAAGGTTTCCCCACGACCGAATGGTCTAGTCGTGACCGACTGTAGGGGGCGGTGCTCATCTCCGTTTCAAAGCCTGCAGAGCCAGCGTTTTGTCCGAGGACAAGCTTCCGTGGTCATGTGGCCGGCATGACTCTACGCCGTAGCGTAGCGTAGCCATTCCCTTCCCACCGAAGTGGTCCCTATTTATCTACTTGCATTTTTATGTGCTTTTGAACTGCTAGGTTGGCAGGAGCTGGGACAAGCAACGGGAGCTCACTCCGTTGCGCAGTCTCGAACTCCCAACCTTAAGGTTGAAAGCCCAGCAACAGCGAATTAACTCGCTGCGCCAGCACGTCCCTGAAGATATATAAATAATAATAAATCCCAGTTTATCCCAGTGACCCAGGTCAAGGAATTCAAGACTTTTTTTTTTTAAACAAAATCGAGGGAAGTGGCTTTGAAATGCCACAAAATCCATGTGATTTTTAGGTTGCTGTAGTAGTGATAATGAGGAAATATGAGAGAGCACTGTAAACCATGCAAGTGCCCTACAAATGATTAATTATACACAAGACTTTCCACTGGAAGTTCATGAAAATGTATAGAACCCAAAGCACAAATCCCTTCAATAATCCACCTATTACAATAGAGAGTGGAATCTTTAATCAATATTCATATTGTAGTTTTCCCTATAGGCAAAGGAAACACTTTTCTTGAATTAGTTTATTTAAATGATTTGCTGGAGATTTTAAACTTAAATTAGCAACATAGCAGAGAGAGAGAGAGAGAGAGAGAGAGAGAGAGAGAGAGAGAGAGAGAGAGAGAGAGAGAGAGAGAGAGAGCTCTCAGAGCGCAGTCCAAACCCTGGGCTTGAATAGGGAAGCCGACAAGCCTAGGCCAAATCCAGCCCAGGGTTTGGATGTGTGACACCCTCCCCGGAATGTATTCCCCACCCCCCAGGTAGGATGCAACGGCCTAGTTGGAGCAACTCGGAGCTGTGGTGCCAAAGTCAATGGCGCAATTCCAAGCAGCAAACTGGGGCTACCTGGGCCAGGATGGAGGTCAGGATCCAGCCAAAAGGCCAGAGCCCGGTTCCAACCCCCCTTGCCAGGCCAGGCTGCCTCCCCTGTCCCATTGATAGAATCCTAGAGTTGGAAGGGACCTACAAGGTCATCCAGTCCAACCCCCTACCTGTAGCAGGAAATCCTCCTAGAGCATCTCCAGCAGGTGCCTGTCGAGCCTCTGCTTGTAGGTCTCCAGTGAGGGAGAATCCACCACCTCCCTCCAGTGGCAATCTGTTCCACTGTCGAACCGCCCTTATCCTCAAGAAATTCTTCCTGATGTCCAGCCAGAATCTCCTCTCTTGCAGTTTGTACCTATTTGGACCCAGTTCTATTGTCGGAGGCAGGTGAGAACAGATTGGTCCCTTCTTCCACATAACATCCCTTCAGGCATTAGAAGAGTGCTGTCACACACCCCCTCGGCCTTCTCTTCTCCAGGCTAAACAGACCAGGGTCCCTCAGCCTTTCCTCACAGGACTTGTTTTGCAGCCCCCTGTCAGCAAGTCCTGCCCCTTCCCACCCCAGCCTGGCCCCCCCACCCTCCCCGCGCCCCTCTGCTGGCCCCACCGCTGGGCCTCCAGGCACAGAAGTCGGCCCCGCAAAGCCAGGACACATCCGTGGGCAGCCCAGTTTGGATCACACTCTCAACGACATCACTGCACCCCTGACACCGCGCATTAGAACCAAAGTCACCGGTTAGCTACAAAGCACCACCTCCAGAAGCAAAATATAGGTCAGCCCTGATTGTCCATGGGTTCAGAACCCACAGATTTTACTCAGGGCTCAATCCTAGCCTGGATCAAGGGGGAGGCTGCAAGTGGTCTCCTCTTGTCTCAGAAGGTCTGTCCGTGGCCTCTAAGATGCACTTCCAGGTTTTTTTTGGGGGGGGGGGAAACCAGAAGCACATGTTAGAGGCCTCCAACAGACCTGAGCCATGGAGAGGCTGCACATGGCCTCCCCATGCCTCAGAACACCTCTGGAAGTGACTGGAGGACACCTCTGATGGTGTCTGGAGGTCCTCAATTGGCCTACCTGCAGATCCCTTTATCCATGGATCTCAGCATCTCCAGGGATGCTGGAACCCCAGACTGTAGTCGCCAGTGTTCTCCACAAATGTTTAAGAGTGCACACAATGCTGTAACAGGAATGTTCTAATCCAGCGGTTCGCAAACCTTTTATCGCCAGGACCCACTTTTTAGAATGACCATCTGTCTGGGACCCACCAGAAGTGACGTTGTGGCTGGACATGCCGTCATGATGATGCTAGAGCCTGCTGCTTTTCTGAGAATGCAGCAAGAAGCTGGGTTATTTCCCAGCCATTTTCCTATTATGAGCTTTATGTAGGGCCTAGGTTTCAAACTATTGACACAGTGTTGATTGGCGGAGGAAGCACCAGTAGGGGAAGAAAGGGAAGGACAATGGGGTGGGAGAGCTTGGACGTCTGCTTTCATGGCTGAAGCTGAAGGTCACAGTGGTGGGGATGAGAAAGAAGCAACTGCAGAGATCCTGTTCTCCGATCTAGAAGAAGACCACTGCAACCACCACAGGACCACCTAAGACAGCAAGGAAGATCCTGGGGGAGAATTGCCACCTTCAAATACACAGAATGGAAGTGGGATGTGGGTGCAAATTTCAGCCCCAGTCCACGCACCAGTTCAACTTGGGATGGGACTGGGGTTCTCTCACAAGCTGTTGTTCCTGGGTGCCATTTTAAATGCTTAAAGTTTCCCTGGGTACACACAATCTGCCGCAGGTCTGCATCTCTGCTATCTAAACAGTAAACTGTTTAGTTACCATGCATAATGAAAGATGCAAAGAGTGCGCATGAATTTTTAACAGTGTTTTTCTTAGCACAATAATTACAGCATCCGGATTGGCAGAAGCAGCCGGCAACTTAAATCATTTACACACAAATCTGTAGATGGTGTAATTAAAGGAACGAAAACAAAAAGGAGCCTCCCAGAGTCAGCCTCATAGAGCTTGCATTTTTCTTCGTGGCATGTTTCTTCGTGGCGTAGCACTGCAGTTCACCAAAAGCCTAGATGATGAATTGCAGAGGCCAACAGAAGCAAAGGGACTCGGCAGCTCAGAAGCAGGCAACCGTGAGCCTCCACAGCACAACCCCGAAGCTATCGCACCTGCATCTTCTCCAGCACTTCCCCCAATGTGGAGCCCAGGGCTGACTGGATGGAAATTAGGGCCCGCTTGTGGGCAGATTTTTGGCTTCTGGGAGCCACCAGTGCAAAACTGAGGCTTGAGGAGGCTGAGCCAGTCACATTGTTTTGAGGACGGGGCACCCAGGAATTTGGACATTGGGCAGGACGATGTCGTATTGCTACAGCTGCCGCTCTGTCCCCATTGCCTGGTCCAATTCCAATTTCCAAAACCTCTAATGGCATAAAATAAACAAGTAACAGAAGGCAGGCAAACCATATACAAACTACTACTAAATGGCTGCCTCTCCATAATACAAGGAGGAAAAATACATAGAGTTAAAATTAAGAGCACTCTACAGTTTTTGACGTCTATTGTTAGTTTTTACAACAGAAAAAAGAAGTTCCGCTACATATTGCATAAGAACTGGATCTGAAGCTCTAAGATAAGAGGTTAATAAAATCACTTCATCCTCCGAATACTCCCCAACTTTACATAAGGAAAAGAACTTATATCGAGCGCGTTGGTGAAAAGGGCAATTAAAAAAAAAAAAAAGATGGATCAATGTTGCCTGAGTCCTAAGCACACACGGGCATAATCTATCAGTGTATGGCACATTTTGGAATCTGCCCCATAATATCTCAGAAGGAAGTACATCACATCTGGCTAATGTGTAAGCTCGTCTTTCATTACTATTCAGGAGAACTGATAGATAGGTGGGAATTGAACCCAGGCAAGCAGGCATAAGCCATGGCAGGGGAAGATGAAGATTACTAATAGTCGTTGAGAAGTCCAAGATCTGGTTGTCCCACAGTTTCTGCTTAACTAGCTTGAGCGCAGCAGTCAGAGGTATATCTCCACATTGCCTGGTCAGCCGAGAGGTCCTTACTGGGCCATGCGAGGAGACAACCACCTCCCATGTGATACGAGGTAGCAGCGGCAAGCCGGGGGGCATGGTAAGGCATGGGTCTATCCAGAGGCAGATCTAAGGGAGGGCAAAGCTCTAAGTTTTGCAAGGAGCCTTACCTTGCAGTGGAAATCACTCCTCTCCTGCACCCTTTTAGCCAATCCTGACAGGGAAAAGCAACATCTTGGCATTGCTTACTGGCTACAGCAGCAAGGGAGAGGAGGGACTTACATGATAGGGTAAGGCTCCTTGCAACACTTAGAGCTTTGCCCTCCCTGTAGAAACGCCTCTGGGTCCATCTCTTGTAGGGAAACGGTCCAGTGATGTCATGCAGGGGGAACGCGGGGGAACTCAGTTCCACTAGTTAAAATTAGGGCTGACTCCGCCCACTTCACTCTCCCTCCTCCCCCCTCCCAATTCCTCTGCAAAGAGCTTTTATTCTTGGTTGGCCGGCACTCAGAGGGTTAAAGGGAGCAACTCCGGATTCCTAGGGGGCGAAGGCAGTGATGTCATTCAGGGGGAATGGACCAGAACGGGCGTTCCGGATCCTAACGGGCTCCGTGGCTGGTTCCGGGTTCCCGACAAGTGCCAATCAAAAGTGAGTTCCTGTTCCTAAATCATTTGAATGACACCACTGAAACGGTCCTCAGATGTCCCCAACCAGGCGCCACCTCAGTTGCAGCCTAGACCCTCCAGGCACTGCTTGACTACCCATTCCCCACATTTATCACACTTGCATTTTACTCCAAGGCTCCAGCTTGCGAGAGACGGCAGCCGTAGGGGTTATCAGCAGTGGCAGAGAGAGAACGGGAACGGCTCTGGTGAGCAGCAATGAGGTTCTTTCCAATAAATGCAGCAGAAAATATATTAAAATCCATTTTCAGCTGTGGGAATTAATGTGCTGCCTGCTAGTCTGCTCAATTGTGGTGCTCGGAAAGAGCAAATCCCAGCCGCCGGATCACCCTTGCTGCAACAGGACCTGTTTCGAGCACTTATTTCAAGGGTCACGGAGTCATTCTGGAACTACTGGTCATGCTTACTTGTTTAAATAATTCAAAATAATGGCATATATTAATGATGGAGTAATTTAGGTATATAGTATCTGTGCAGAGAACTGGCAGCTGTGCAAAAAACTCTCTCACAGGAATAACTGCACATCTTTTCAATATTTTTCTCTCTCTTCAAAAGGGTAGTAATGCAGATAAAAAAAGAAAAGACTGAAGTGTAGCTCTGTGTAACCCCTGAATGTTTGTGCAGCGGCAGCGCAACTAAAATGGCACGACGGTTCTAACGCACTGCTGGTCTTCTAAAGAGACCGGCTGAGAAGTTTCCCAGAGGGGCACGTTCGTCCCTAACCCCGGGACACATTCGTTCTGCTGGCATCTGCAGCTCCGACTCGCATAGCTGGGGAGGGAACATGTACTGTACATTACACAGAGCAGTAATATGCCAGCATTATGTGAGCCAAACGGTCGGATCCTAACTATCTACAAGAGCAGAATGTTGTAAATGGCCATTTTGGAACGAGTAAGTGCTGTGAGAGCCTGTGTGGGAGGTGGATGGTTGGAGGAGTGGGGCGGAAAGGGGGAGGAACAGGAGAGTTTCTGGGCAGGGTGGGGGGTAGGAGGCCGAACAAGGGCAGGAAAGCGGGACCCTAGCAGAACATAAGAAGAGCCCTGCTGGATCAGGCCAAAGGGCCACATAGGGCAGCTTCCTGTATCTCACAGTAGCCCAATAGATGCTTCTACAGCACCCAAGACAACAAGAGACTGGCATCCTGTTCAGGCTGTGGAGACTGGGACTGAGGGACAGAGGCACCAGGATCCCATCTGTGTTTCTCTCCTAGGAGTTACACCCGCAAAATGGCCTGGATCCAAGGCAGTGGTTCTCCAACTGTGAAACTCAAAAGACAATGCAGCTACAATATGTGTAGGCATCATCTAAGGTATACTTCTTGCTGCCAAACAATTGCCTTCGCAGGCATGTCATTTCATTTATTTGTGTCGCGCAAACCCATATACAGTTACCTGGGAGTAAGTCCCATTGAACTCAAAGTGGCTTCATCCTGAGCAGATCAGAATAGTAATTAGTTGACCAGCAGCCCCATCCTAGCTTGAGCTGGGGCAGGCGGGCCAGCCGGCCTGTGCTGCCTCCAAACCCAAGTGGGAGGGGCAGCAGCTTTGTGTGGGGCAAGGGGATGCATGTCCTCTTGCTCTGTGGTAAGTCGTAGGAGACCAATTGATGCAGGAGGCGCAAGAGCAGGCGCAAGTTTGAGCACATTGTTGTTGTTGTTCAGTCACTAAGTTGTGTCCGACTCTTCGCGACCCCCTGGACCACAGCACGCCAGGCCTCCCTGTCCTCCACTAGCTTCCTGAGTTCACCCAATTTCATGTTCATTGCTTCGGTGACACTATCTAACCATCTCATCCTCTGCCGCCCCCTTCTCCTTTGGCCTTCAATCTTTCCCAGCAGGAGGGTCTTTTCTAAAGAGTCCGCTCTCCTCATGAGGTGGCCAAAGTACTTGAGCTTCAGCTTCAGGATTTCTCCTTCCAGGGAGCAATCAGGCTTGACTTCCTGGAGGATTGACCAATTGGATCTCCTTGCAGTCCAGGGGACTCTCAAGAGTCTTCTCCAACACCATAATTCAAAAGCATCTATTCTTTGGCGCTCCGCCTTCCTTATGGTCCAGCTCTCACAGCCATACATTGCTACTGGGAAAACCATAGCTTTGACTAGGCGAACCTTTGTTGGCAGGGTGATGTCTCGGCTTTTGATTAAGTTGTCTAGGTTCGCCATAGCTTTCCTCCCAAGAAGTCTTTTAATTTCATGGCTGCAGTCACCATCCGTGGTGATCTTGAGCACATGCGGTAGCCCAAATCGGGGCTGCGTAGTTCGGGGATGGGTTTGGATCCAGCATAACTGCTGGATATGGGCTCACCCCCCCTCCCCAGGCTGCCCTGCCCAACTGCACTCCCTCCCTGCCCAGAAATGGCCCTGCACTGGCCGAATTATCCGGGCATCGCAGCGGCATTTCAAGGCTGACGCAACTGCCTGCGTCAGAAGCGCTGGCGCACAAGTGCACCCGAAACCGGTATGGATCCCTCTGTCAAGATTTCAACAACCTGCCCAAGTCTCCTACCCTACAGGCTCTATGGGGCAGGGGCTGGCCTCACTTTCTTTATGTATAAAGAGCCACAGATGCTCCAAGCCAGCGTCCTTCCAGACTGTGGGCCGTGACCTAGTGGTGGGATTCAGGGGGTTCGCCCAGGTTCTATAGAGCCGGTTGTTAAATGGCCGGGCCCCGCCCACTCGCTTACCTCGGCTGGCTTCGGGTTTTTTTTTTTGGCTCCAGCTATGATGTCATAGAACCGGTTGTTAATTCATTTGAATCGCACCACTGCCGTGACCCCAGCAAGACGGCAGAGCCTCCCCTGTGGGGTCGCGGCCACGTTTCAAAGCCTGTGCAAGAGAGAAGTTGGATCCAGCTCAGTCCTGGCTCCGCCTTATCAAAACTGAGTTCCTGGCACAGCTCTGAATACTCTCGTCCTGCAGTTGTGCCCCACAGCGCCTGGGGCTGGCCTTGCTCAGGCTGCTGCCTCACAGGGCTGCTATGAAGACACAAGAGGGAAACGGGGCAGGCGGGGGGGGCAGCTCAGGACGCTGGAGGTGGCAGGACTGGCTGTGGGCCCCCAGTCTCGAACTTTATTTATTCTGGAGGGTGGCGGCGTGAGAAATGTGGAAGACGACTGTTCTAATTGGTGCTAATAAAATCACAGCAGCAAAGTAATGCCCGCACCAGCCGAACACAGTCCTTTTGGCCTGGCTGGGTTGCTCCTTCGCTAGCAGTCGCTTTCCGAGCAGCTCTGTCTGCACAGAGACCCCCTCGCCCTCGTGCTGACAGGCGGAGGAACACTTAGCATTCTGCTCCTCTGCGCTGCCAGCCGCACGATCAAGGGGCACCAGACAGCCAGCGGCACTCACATCTGGACTATTGATTTTCAGAGTGAGGATCACATCTCAGACAGGGCACCGGAGGCTCTCTCCTGCATCCATCCCTTTCTCCCTCGCCTGCCACTCGCCATTCTCTGAAACGTGCGAGAACCACTGCTCAAATCCTGGCTCCCCAGATGCCTGGGCTGCAAGCTTTCAGCCGGAGCTTTCGATATGAAGTCTGTTCAGGAAACAAAGAAAAGGAAGAAGAGCCTCTTCTAAGAAGTCCAACGGCTGAGGCCTGTGTCTCAAAGGATGCTCTGATCTTTGGGGCTGGCACAGTAGGATCAACGCCTGGTGAGATTTCATTCTCTTTCCCTCTTTTTTTCCTTCTCAGGACAAGTTGCTGTTTTCAACAATTCAACTATTTCAGATCTGATGTAGCATTCAAATGAAACTGACTGCCACTCACTATGGATTTCCATATCCGGTCCTCTGTCTCCCTGGCCATCTGGGAAGGTTCAAGTCGCATTAACCTGCAGAAGAATCCCTCCTGAACAATCCACCACACCCTCCAGGACCTGCAAAGTACACCCAATTGACCCGTCATTTTTTCTCTTCAAGTGTTACCAACCAACCATGATTTCTTAGGGACTTTATGCACAATCTTTGACACGAGGCTTTTCGTAGTTGCAGGACGTGAAGGGTTGCCTTGCAGATGCCACTAACTCGGAGCCCAAGCCAATTTGTAACATTAAAACAGAACAATTGCACACATGCATTTCAATATTAGCCCAATAGACTAAGACACTCCCCAAACGCCAGCATTTATCAATGTGGTGTAGTGGTCAGAGCCTTGAACCTAGGACAAGGGAGCCCAGAATTCAAATCCTTGTAGAGTTAGGCTGGCACAGTAAGGCCAGGAAAGTTTGGATCACTCTCTGACTCAGGGAGGATGGAGCATGTTTGTGTGCTGGCCTCTCTGATTCCAAGAGTTGTCCAAACATACTTTACAGTGTTCCTTGTGCCAGCCAAACTTTGCTGGCCTAACTCTAGGTTAGGATTGCACTCGGAAACGCATTGAGTGGCCTTGACTCTCTCTCTCTCTCTCTCTCTCTCTCTCTCTCTCTCTCTCTCTCTCTCTCTCTCTCAATTGTTATACTGTTTTTTAAGTGTGGAGATAACTATGGAGGCCACAGCTCAGCTATCCTGCCTTCCTTGGAAGAAAAACAGAATAGAGCAGGGGTGCCAAACCACAACACGTAACTCTTTGACATATAATGTGAGACTCACGGAAATATGTTGGCTGAGCTCCTGCTTGCATCATAATTAATATAAAAGGAATTTTCCCCCCGAACTTTATCACTACAGGTGGGCTGCAATATCCACAGATTCAGGGCGAACCTAGACAACTTAATCAAAAGCCGAGACATCACCCTGCCAACAAAGGTTCGCATAGTCAACGCTATGGTGTTCCCAGTAGCAATGTATGGATGTGAGAGCTGGACCATAAGAAAGGCAGAGCACCAAAGAATAGCAATGTATGGATGTGAGAGCTGGACCATAAGAAAGGCAGAGCACCAAAGAATAGATGCTTTCAAATTATGGTGTTGGAGAAGACTCTTGAGAGTCTCCTGGACTGCAAGGAGGTCCAATCGGTCAATCCTACAGGAAGTCAAGCCTGATTGCTCCCTGGAAGGACAAATCCTGAAGCTGAAGCTCAAGTACTTTGGCCACCTCATGAGAAGAGAGGACTCTTGAGAAAAGACCCTCATGCTGGGAAAGATTGAAGGCCAAAGGAGAAGGGGGCGGCAGAGGATGAGATGGTTAGACAGTGTCACCGAAGCGATGAACATGAAATTGGGCGAACTCAGGAAGCTAGTGGAGGACAGGGAGGCCTGGTGTGCTGTGGTCCATGGGGTCGCGAAGAGTCGGACACGACTTAGCGACTGAACAACAACAACAACCGGAGCTGCTTCCCAGGGCCTCAGAATGCCTTATAAGGGCATAAAAACATCTCTTCTGGCTTTAGGGAAAAATCAGATGCAACATTTTTTCATCCAAAGCAGGCATTCTAAGGTCCACAGAGGCTGCGGGCAGTCATGCAGGCCTCAGAAAACCCTCCGGACCCAACCAGAGCACAGCCCAAATCCACATATTGGATACCCATAGATTTTGCTTAGACATTGTACCCATAGACATCTGCAGGTGTTCTGGAAACGGATAATGGTGGCCTACTGTATTAACCTGGTATAAACTAAGAGTCCACTGGGTTAAAACAGGCATTTAATGTTCATGGTGAGTAAATATACTTAAGAATTCAAACACTTCTTAAATGTTGTGGCTCTTGGATACCTAAGTTAATTGGAGGTGGCACTTACGTTAAGCAAGTTTGGTCACCCTGGAACATAAGATAAAAGACGGTGCCTCCTGGGTCAAATCTCCATGGGCAGAGGGTTCCAAAGGATTTCTGGTTTTCCTTATGTGTAGGAGAGAGTTTTTTGGCAATATGTTTTCCACAGTTTCTGAATTTAAATAGCAAATTGTAGTGGTGTGTTTAACACCACAATTTGCTATTTCAATCCAGAAATTTTGGAAAACGTATCGGCCATTGGAGCCATTCGCGGCGGCAACAAGCAGGCAAGTGGGAGGGGCACTTACATGACGTCTTGCGGTGCCTGCTGTACTGACGGCACCCGCTCTGGCTGTGCGACTGCTTTCTGCTCCCACTATTACCAGCTGAAAAAGGACCCTCCCCTTTCAGTGACAGTCCCCACCACCACCACAGAAGCTGCAAACTAGCGCAAAAGCAGACGCCCGTTCAGAGTAACAGCAGGATGCTTTGCTTTCACTCTGAAGGAACTTGACAACGTTGTCCTGGACCTATGTGCTGTTGCCATTATCTGCATTGCACGATCCTTTGTGCATTATCTGCATTGCACGATCCAGTGTGTGTGTGTGTGTGTGTGTGTGTGTGTGTGTGTGTGTGTGTGTGTGTGTGTGTG
>JAJKFI010000085.1:1041470-1051812 GCA_029204185.1 Lerista edwardsae
CCCCCCCTGCCTCCAGCTGGTTGACGTAGGACAGGGGTGATCACACTTTCAACTTTAGGGCTCCTGGACCTTTAACAATTTTGTAGAGGAGGAAATTTCAGCTTGTTAACAGTGAGATGTAGTTGTAAAGACACAAGTGCGCGGGGGGGGCATGTTGGGTGCGGGAGGGGAATGGGCAGATTGGATCCTGGGAGGAGCAGCAAGACCAATGTTGGGTCCCATCTCATATTTTATTTATTGGGAGGTTGTGGCACAAAAAGCGGTTGAAGAACTTATGTTTATGTCATGCCAACTTATGTCATGCTCAACAACAAGCAACATTGGAACCGAGCTGTTGAGAACCTATGAAAAACAACCACAGCGCATTAACGAACACGTTCATTTGCATTGTGCCTCACATGGCATCCTCTGACACCCACTGGTGGTGGCCTGGACACCACTATCACTACCAAAACTGAGGGTTTGGCGATTGGCCTTCTGACAGAAAGGAATGCCTTGGTTACGGCCTGACCCAACACTATCCCTGAGCACAGACATACCCGACAAAGCTCTACAGCAGTGGTTCTCAAAACGTTTAGCACTGGGACCCAACTTTTAGAATGCACTTGAGTTGGGACCCCCACCGGAAGTGATGTCATAGCCAGAAATGACATCACGAAGCAGGAAGTACCCTCAGTGTGATGTCATCAAATGACACTCCTGAAATGCAAAGTGGCATTCTCGTACTGTAGCAATTGCACAACCATGAAACATCCCTGACAGAAAGCAAGATTGAGACAACATATTATGTAAAAGCACAGAACTAAAAACAAAATTTTAAAAAACCCTCACTTAAAAATTCAAACTATTAATACAAAAGGAATATCGCAAGGGTAAGGACTGCAGCTTCCAAGATGGCTGCTCCAGCTTTCCATGACCCACCCGACATTAGGTCATGACCCACCAAGTGGCTGATGTGAATCACATTGCCCTACAGGATGATGGGTCTAACAATCTGTAATACAAGACCATGCACAAAAATAATATTTGCCTAAGAGCATGTCTGTGGGATGCATTTCTAGTCTCACTTACTGAATCATTGTTTTAACAGTTGGCTGCAAAGCAGGCGTTTCTTTTAACCCCCAAATTGCACTGAATTACGGCAGTTCGTTTCAATAACGTATCTCTTGTAGCCCGTTGGGTCAGAACTCTCCGCTTTCATTTTCTTCTACAAAGATGAATGTGAGGGAAAACGCTGAAAATTGGCTGGAAGGAGGTGCCGTCAAGCCCCCTTCTCCAGAAGCGAGAGTGATGGGCCTTTCCTTGTTGCCTTTTGTCCCTCATCAACTGCAAGAAATGAGCTGAGGAACAGCAATTTGCACTCCAGTGTTGATCTCTCTGCCTATTATGTTGCCAACGCCTTTCTCTACACTGGGCAGGTCTCATAAAACTTGGTTGCTCCAAGTTCATTACTGTGTGTCTGCTTACAAATCTGCTTGGGAAAACATGATTTTGTTCCTGAAGCAGGAGGAGGAAGCAAAATCACATTAGCACAAGCCTCTTGTTCATAAAATCTCTCTGCATGAGCATGCCATCAGTGTCTAGCACAGTGGTATTCAAGCTTTTTAGAACAGGACCCAGTTTTTAGAATGGCACTCGTGTCGGGCTCCACCAGAAGTTATGTCATTGATCTGGAAGTGATGTCACAGCAGGAAGTGACATCATCAAGCAGGATGTGCCATAATAAAATGACACTCCTGAAATGCAAATTGGCATTCTTGGACGGCAGCAATTGTACAACCATGAAACATCCCTGACAGAAAGCAAGATTAGGACAAAATATTATGTAAAAGCACTGAACTAAGAACAAAATTGAAAAAAAATCCTCACTTGAAAAATTCAAACTGTTAACACTCATAATAGGAATATAACAAGAGTAAGGTGTGCAGTTTCCAAGATGGCTGCTCCCAGCTTTGCAAGACCCACTGGACATCAGGCTGTGACTCACCAAGTGAGTCCCGACCCACAGTGCAGATCGTGGTTAATTTTACCACCAGTTTTATCAAGCACAGCCTCACATGGTCCTGTGCTGAAATGCAGCTGCCATCAGAGGCATAAAAGGTGCCGTGAGGGATGTGGGCACAGCGGGCAGGAAAAAGAATGCTTTTCGGCTCGCCTGCCCACCCTTGCCCCTGAAGGCGCCCACACATTCCCTTCACTTCCAGAATCGGGGAGCAAGAGGAACATGTTCTCTATAATAACAGTAGTAGAGGCCCAGCGGAAGTGTATACCGCAAAGAAAAAAGGGCTCGACAAGGTCCAGGAGGGTGCCTGCATGGCTGACAAACAAAGTTAGAGAAGCTGTAAAGAGCAAGGAAGCTTCTTTCTGTAAATGGAAGTCTTGCCCCAGTGAGGAGAATAAAAAAACAACATAAACTCTGGCAAAAGACAAGTAAGAAGGTGATACGGGAGGCCAAGAAAGAGTTTGAGGAACGCATGGCTAGCAACATAAAGGGAAATAATAAAAGCTTCTTCAAATATGTTAGAAGCAGGAAACCTGCCAGAGAGGCGGTTGGCCCGCTGGATGGTGAGGGAGGGAAAGAGGAGATAAAAGGGGACTTGGAGATTGCAGAGAAATTAAATGAATTCTTTACGTCCGTCTTCACAGCAGAAGAACTTGGGCAGATACCACAGCCCGAACAGCCCTTCCTAACTAAGGAATTAAATCAGATACTGGTTAATAAAGAAGATGTTTTAGATCAAATTGATAAATTACATATACATAAGTCACCAGGCCCAGATGGTATACACCCAAGAGTTATTAAGGAACTAAAGAATGAAGTTGCTGACCTCTTAACCAGAGTATGCAACTTGCCCCTTCAAACAGCCACAGTGCCAGAGGATTGGAGGATAGCCAATGTCTCGCCAATCTTTAAAAAAGGGAGAAGGAGGGACCCTGGAAACTACAGGCCGGTCAGCCTAATGTCTGTTCCGGGTAAGATGGTGGAAAGCCTCATCAAAGATAAAATCCTAAAACACGTAGAGGAACAAGTGTTGCTGAAGGAAAGTCAGCATGGCTTCTGTAAGGGTAAGTCTTGCCTCACAAACCTTTTGGAATTCTTTGAAAAGCTCAACAGGCATGTGGAAGTGGGTGAACCTGTGGATATCATCTACCTGGATTTTCAGAAGGTGTTTGACACAGTCCCCCACCAAAGGCTGCTGAAGAAACTTCACAGTCAGGGAATAAGAGGGCAGGTCCTCTTATGGATCCAGAATTGGTTGAGGGCCAGGAAACAGAGAGTGGGGGTCAATGGGCAATTTTCAGAATGGAGAGAGGTGAGAGGTGGAGAGAATGGAGAGAGGTGAAAAGCGGAGTGCCCCAGGGATCTGTCTTGGGGCCCGTGCTTTTCAACTTGTTCATAAATGACCTGGAGACAGGGATAAGCAGCGAGGTGGCCAAGTTTGCAGATGACACAAAACTTTGCAGATGACACAAGTTTGCAGATGACACAACACAAAAAGGAAGGCAGGCAGACAAAGGAAGGCAGGCAGACTTCCTGTATATAGCAGAACCTTCTTTGCGAGTGGGGACGCGAGCGGCGAGTGCTGTCCTGCGACGAAGTGCCTCGTCCGAGACCAAGTGCCAGGTAACAAGCGAGTTACGCATCTGTGCGAGGAGGGGGATCCTTGGAAAAATAAGGTAAGTGTTCTCACCGGTAAAACTACTCTAAGTTTAGGTTTAAGGCTGAGTTCAGTTTAAGGAAAGGGTTAAATTTAAGTCTGTGTAAAATTCAGCTTAAAGGAGCTGATTCTGTAGAGAATTACAGCTACTCTAAGTAAGGCCAGAGTCTACTTGTGAGTAAGAACCCAAATTAAACATAGGGAAGGGTAGAAACTGAGTAGAAACTGAATCTGAAGAGTAGAAACTGAAATAAGACAGAGGTGAAATCTCAACCTCACAGTCTCAGCACAGGAAAGGTAGCAGTCTTAGTGTTTGGAACACTTTGGTGTTTATCTTAGTGTTTAAACTAAACTAAGCTAAATTAAACCACTTAACTAATTTTAAACTACTTACACTAAATTAAAGTTGTAGTGTTTTAAACTATTTGGGGTCTAAAATACAGTGTGCCACAAAGCTCAGGCATATACTAAGACATATAGTAATTCTAAGTAGGGTGGGAACCAAGCTAGCCAGGGAGTGACCCTTTCAGAGGGAAATTGAGCTACCTTAGGAGGGCAATTGTGTTATCTGGTTGCCTAGACAGCAATCACCCTCTATTGTTCAGGTGAGGCTAGCCGCTTTTCAGGCAGGCAGAGGAGGAGGGGCTTCTAGCAAAGGAAGGAAGGCAGGCAGACTTCCTGTATATAGCAGAACCTTCTTTGCGAGTGGGGACGCGAGCAGCGAGTGCTGTCCTGCGACGAAGTGCCTCGTCCGAGACCAAGTGCCAGGTAACAAGCGAGTTACGCATCTGTGCGAGTGAAGCAGCAGGGCGAGGAAGCCAGGGCCCCAGACTCTGCCCTCTCTCTGAGAAGCAGGGCAGCTCAACCTTAAATAAACAGAGAGATGAAGCCAGGTAGCCAGCAGTTGGGCGGGGGCTATCCAGTGTTTTGCACAGAGTGCCACATGTATGACTATATGCCTCTGGGGCATAAGTCCTGGGTGTGTCCTCGGTGCAAGGAGCTCCAGGCACTCAGGGAACGCATCTGCTCCCTAGAGGCCTTGGTTGCGGACCTGGAGAAGCAGAGGCAGGCAGTGAGGGTCCATGGTGAGACATCCGGGGACTTGCAGGCTTCGTCCCACCCTCAGAAGGGCAGCTCCTCAGCTGCTGGGGAAAGGAGTCTCAGGGCTGGAGGACGTCAGCTTGGAACAGAGGGAATCAATCCCCCAGTGGGGGGCCCTTCTTCTAGTGACGAGCCCGCATCCAGTCGCACTAAGGATGCTCCTCGGCGGGAGGGGGGTTGCGGTCTCCTTGTTGTGGGCGATTCTATAGTTAAGAATATAGAGAGGGGGGTCTGCGACGGATGTGTGGACCGCACGGTGACTTGCCTGCCTGGTGCGAAGGTTGCGGACATCACGTCTCGTCTAGATAGGCTGGTTAGGAGTGCTGGGGAGGAGGTAGCGGTCGTGGTGCATGTTGGCACCAACGATGTGGGGAAATGTAGCCGGGAGGTCCTGGAAGCCAAATTTAGGTTGCTAGGCAGGACGCTGAAGGCCAGGACCCCCAAGGTAGCGTTCTCAGAAGTGCTACCTGTTCCACGTGCAGGGCCAGCTAGGCAGGCGGAGATCAGGGGTCTCAATGCGTGGATGAGACGGTGGTGTCGGGATGAAGGGTTTAGATTTGTTAGGCACTGGGGGACATTCTGGAACAAGCCAGGCCTGTACAAGAGGGATGGGCTTCACTTGAACCAAAATGGAACCAGGCTGCTGGCGCTTAATATTAAAAAGGTGGCAGAGCAGCTTTTAAACTGATCCCTGGGGGAAAGCCGACAGGAGCCGAGCGGCGTCCGGTTCGGAACTCCTCATCCCTAAGGGAAGAGGAGGGTGGAGGAATACCAAAGAGTAATGGAGGAGTAGGAAATAGAACTTCTAAGCTGAGTGTAAGTGACAGTTTGTCCAGTAAAAAGAGAGGAGGGGAAAAAGGATCAAAAAACAGTCCCTCTTTAGAGAACCCCGTATATAGGTGTTATTATGCGAATGCTCGAAGTCTCCGAGCCAAGATGGGGGAACTGGAATGTTTGGTGGCTAGGGAAAACATTGATATAGTAGGCATAACGGAAACCTGGTGGAGTGCACAGAACCAGTGGGATACTGCCATCCCAGGCTATAAACTCTATAGGAGGGACAGGGAAGGGCGTGTTGGCGGAGGGGTGGCCATCTATATCAAAGAAGGGATTGAATCCAGCAGAGTAGAAACTGAAGGTGGGCCAGACTCCACCATGGAGTCACTGTGGGTTAAACTGCCGGGCCGTAAGAGCAATGTAATAGTGGGGGTGTGCTATCGTCCTCCCGATCAAAAACTTGAAGGTGACCTTGAAATGAGGAAACAAATCAGAGCAGTGACCAAGAGAGGCAGGATTGTAATCATGGGGGACTTCAATTATCCTCATATTGACTGGGTCAACTGCTGCTCTGGTCAAGAAAGAGAGACCGGATTCCTTGACGAGCTGAATGACTGTGCCTTAGAGCAACTAGTCATGGAGCCGACCAGAGGACAGGCGACTCTGGATTTAATATTGTGTGGTACTCGGGACCTAGTTAGGGATGTAAGTGTTACTGAGCCATTGGGGAACAGTGACCATGCTGCGATTGGTTTTGCCATGCATGTCCAGGATAGAGTGCAGAGCAAATCTGACACAAGAACCCTTGACTTTCGAAGGGCAGATTTCCCTCAGATGAGGAGACTAGTTAGACAGAAATTGAAAGGGAAGGTAAAAAGAGTCCAATCCCTCCAGGCTGCATGGAGGCTGTTTAAAAAAACAGTAGTAGAGGCCCAGCGGAAGTGTATACCGCAAAGAAAGAAGGGTTCGACAAGGTCCAGGAGGGTGCCTGCATGGCTGACAAACAAAGTTAGAGAAGCTGTAAAGAGCAAAGAAGCTTCTTTCCGTAAATGGAAGTCTTGCCCCAGTGAGGAGAATAAAAAGGAACATAAACTCTGGCAAAAGACAAGTAAGAAGGTGATACGGGAGGCCAAGAAAGCGTTTGAGGAACGCATGGCTAGCAACATAAAAGGGAATAATAAAAGCTTCTTCAAATATGTTAGAAGCAGAAA
This sequence comes from Lerista edwardsae, assembly GCA_029204185.1. Classification (NCBI taxonomy): domain Eukaryota; kingdom Metazoa; phylum Chordata; class Lepidosauria; order Squamata; family Scincidae; genus Lerista; species Lerista edwardsae. The sequence continues at coordinate 1,048,219 of JAJKFI010000085.1, forward strand.
ACCTACCAGAGAGGCGGTTGGCCCACTGGATGGTGAGGGAGGGAAAGATGAGATAAAAGGGGACTTGGAGATTGCAGAGAAATTGAATGAATTCTTTGCATCTGTCTTCACAGCAGAAGAACTTAGGCAGATACCACAGCCCGAACAGCCCTTCCTAATGAAGGAATTAAATCAGATACTGGTTAATAAAGAAGATGTTTTAGATCAAATTGATAAACTACATTTAAATAAGTCACCAGGCCCAGATGGTATACACCCAAGAGTAATTAAGGAACTAAAGAATGAAGTTGCTGACCTCTTAACTAGAGTATGCAACTTGTCCCTTCAAACGGCCACGGTGCCAGAGGATTGGAGGATAGCCAATGTCACGCCAATCTTTAAAAAAAGGGAGAAGGGGGGACCCTGGAAACTACAGGCCGGTCAGCCTAACATCTGTTCCGGGTAAGATGGTGGAAAGCCTCATCAAAGATAAAATCCTAAAACACGTAGAGGAACAAGTACTGCTAAAGGAAAGTCAGCATGGCTTCTGTAAGGGTAGGTCTTGCCTCACAAACCTTTTGGAATTCTTTGAAAAGGTCAACAGGCACGTGGATGTGGGTGAACCTGTGGATATCATATACCTAGATTTTCAGAAGGCATTTGACAAGGTCCCCCACCAAAGACTGCTAAAGAAACTTCACAGTCAGGGAATAAGAGGGCAGGTCCTCTTATGGATCCAGAATTGGTTGAGGGCCAGGAAACAGAGTGGGGGTCAATGGGCAATTTTCACAATGGAGAGAGGTGAAAAGTGGAGTGCCCCAGGGATCTGTCTTGGGGCCCATGCTTTTCAACTTATTCATAAATGACCTGGAGACAGGGATAAGCAGTGAGGTGGCCAAGTTTGTGGATGACACAAAACTTTTCCGGGTGGTAAAAACCAGAAAGGATTGTGAAGAGCTCCAGAAGGATCTCTCCCAGTTGGGGGAATGGGCAGCCAAATGGCAGATGCGTTTCAACATAGACAAATGTAAAGTGATGCACGTTGGGGCAAAAAACCAAAACTTTACCTATAGGCTAATGGGTTCTGAGCTGTCTGTGACAGCTCAGGAGAGAGATCTTGGGGTGCTGGTGGACAATTCAATGAAGGTATCGACCCAGTGTGCGTCAGCAATTAAGAAGGCCAATTCCATGCTTGGGGTCATTAAAAAAGGGGTTGAGAATAAAACAGCCAATATTATCATGCCATTGTACAAATCGATGGTAAGGCCACACCTGGAATATTGTGTCCAGTTCTGGTCGCCGCATCTTAAAAAGGACATAGTGGAGTTGGAAAAGGTGCAGAAGAGAGCGACAAAAATGATTACGGGGCTGGGGCACCTCCCTTATGAAGAAAGACTGCAGCGTTTGGGGCTCTTCAGTCTAGAAAAAAGGCGCCTGAGGGGGGACATGATTGAGACATACAAAATTATGCATGGAAGGGATAGAGTCGATAGAGGGATGTTCTTTTCCCTCTCTCAAAACACCAGAACCAGGGGGCATCCGCTAAAACTGAGGGTTGGGAGAGTTAAAACAGATAAAAGGAAGTACTTTTTTACCCAGCGGGTAGTTAATCTGTGGAACTCCTTGCCACAGGAGGTGGTGATGGCATCTGGTCTTGATGCCTTCAAGAGGGGATTGGACAGATTTCTGGAGGAAAGGTCCATCGTGGGCTATAGGCAATGATGGATTGTGCAACCTCCTTACATAGGTGATGGGCTACTGGTACCAGGTGCAAGGGAGTGGCAACAGGATGCAAGCATCTTGTAGTCTCATGCCTTCCTGGGGCACCTGGTGGGCCGCTGTGAGATACAGGAAGCTGGACTAGATGGGCCTTTGGCCTGATCCAGCAGGGCTCTTCTTATGTTCTTATGTTTTCCTGGTGGTGAAGACGAGAAAGGATTGTGAAGAGCTCCAGAAGGATCTCTCCAAGTTGGGGGAATGGGCAGCCAAATGGCAGATGCGTTTCAACGTAAACAAGTGTAAAGTGATGCACATTGGGGCAAAAAACCAAAACTTCACCTATAGGCTAATGGGTTCTGAGCTGTCTGTGAAAACGTAGGAGAGAGATCTTGGGGTGCTGGTGGACAATTCAATGAAGGTATCGACCCAGTGTGCAGCAGCAATTCAGAGGGCCAATTCCATGCTTGGGGTAATTAAAAAAGGGGTTGAGAATTAAACAGCCAATATTATCATACCATTGTACAAATCAATGGTAAGGCTGCACCTGGAATATTGTGTACAGTTCTGGTCGCCGCATCTCAACAACGACATAGTGGAGCTGGAAAAGGTGCAGAAGAGAGCGACGAAAATGATTACGGGGCTGGGGCACCTCCCTTATGAAGAAAGACTGCAGCGTTTGGGGCTCTTCGGCCTAAAAAAAAGGTGCCTGAGGGGGGACATGATTGAGACATACAAAATTATGCACGGAAGGGATAGAGTCGATAGAGGGCTGTTCTTTTCCCTCTCTCAAAACACCAGAACCAGGGGGCATCCGCTAAAACTGAGGGGTGGGAGAGTTAAAACAGATAAAAGGAAATACTTTTTTACCCAGTAGGTAGTTAATCTGTGGAACTCTTTACCACAGGAGATGGTGATGGCATCTGGCCTAGATGACTTTAAGAGGGGATTAGACAGATTTCTGGAAGAAAAGTCCATCATGGGCTATATAATAGGCAATGATGGATTGTGCAACCTCCTTAGAAAGGTGGTGGGCTACTGGTACCGGGTGCAAGGGAGTGGCCACAGGATGCAAGCATCTTGTTGTCTCATGCCTCCCTGGGGCACCTGGTGGGCCGCTGTGAGATACAGGAAGCTGGACTAGATGGGCCTTTGGCCTGATCCAGTGGGGCTCTTCTTATGTTCTTCTTATGTTCTTATGATTATTCACATTTTTATACCACACTTCCTCCAAGGAGCTCAGAGTCTGTGAACATAGTTCCTTCCTTCCTTCCTTCCTTTTGTCCTCACAACAACCTTGTGAGGCAGGCAAGGCTGAGAGATGGTGAGTGGCCCAAGGTCGTCCAGGAAGATCCCGGTTGAAATCCCTGCTCAGCCACCAATCTTAGTGGATGACCTTGAGCCAGTACTTGCCTCAACGCTGCCCTCCGTAGCTCTGCCACTTTCCATGCAACCTTTCTTGAGGGTCTTCTTGATAAGAGGGAGGATTGGGCTGACTTCAAAAAAAATTCAGTTTACCCTCTTGGGGACTAACATAGATCTATCAGTGAAAGTGGCATCTTACTTGAAGCTAATTATCACGAGAAGGAGGAAATGACCGTCCGCAATTGTAAAGGAAGAATAGCTGGTTCTTTTCGTTTTCTTTTTAACAGTTACTATGTGTGCGCATCTACTGTGCCAATAAACCTGTGATGATGCTGTTGAGGCTGTGCCACTGTTCTTCGGAGAGTAGTTTGGAGAAGGGAGATTATGACACAGATTTTCACACAGCTGGTTGCCTGCCATAATCTCCCACCCCATTTGCTTTCCGTGAGAGAGAGAGAGAGAGAGAGAGAGAGAGAGAGAGAGAGAGAGAGAGAGAGAGAGAGAGAGAGAGAGAGAGAGAGAGAGAGAGAGAGA
>JAJKFI010000085.1:1051822-1068458 GCA_029204185.1 Lerista edwardsae
AGAGAGAGAGAGAGAGAGAGAGAGAGAGAGAGAGAGAGAGAGAGAGAAAGAAAGAGAATAGTGGCCTGGATCCTTTCCACCCATTTGGGTGCAGTCTGTGTTGTAACATTTCAGCATCTTGATAACTTACTATACAGCCACAGCTCATTGAGGAGCGTCATGTTCATTTGCAAAAGTAGCCCACCAAAACTGAGGACATTAAGCAACCTCCCCGCGCCACATTTATTTCTGGGCTCTTGACAGAAACATGCACATCCATTTATTGAGCTAATTTATTGAGTGCAAATGATTGCTGGCTCTTCGTTAGAATAATTCTCTTGAGCCACAAGGGCTTCACAGTCCATAAAGGGCTGTCAGGTGATGACACTGTCTGCATTCACCTCCCCAGCCCCAGTTTAGTCAGAGTTAAGGCAGCTAAACCAGAGATTAAAAGCAGAGATTAACAGCACATCATTCTGGTTTGTGACACATACCTGAGGGCTCATCTGCACATCAGAATTTGGTGACAAACACTTTTCCATATGTGGCTTTTCCCCTTTCCCAGCTCCAAAATATAATCATCATTTAACTGAATAAAAATAATGGCCTGCTCAGCCTACACTGGAAACATTTGTCTGCATGGATCTTTTCGTCCAAGTGTAGCAAGCTATGTTGTGCATGGAACAACATTGCATCTGGCACATACACCCTTACAGTACACACATAACCTTGGATTTGTTGCACTCTGCGTATTTCTTTAGACCAGTGGTTCTCAAACTTTTTAGCACTGGCCTGTCTGGGACCCACCAGAAGTGATGTCATGGCCTGGAACTGCCATAATTGTGATGCCAGAGCCTTCCTGAGAATGCAGCAATAATGCAACTATTTACAACCTCAACCCAAGCAAAACAACCACACAGCCCTCCCCATTTCCAGCATCTCTTCTTCCCCTATTTTCTGCTCTAAGTACTTCAGGGCCACATCATATACAAGGGCATTTTGGAGATGTCTGGATTATAATATAAACTGACTTTTGAATGTCCTCAGGGCTTGAGACCATCAGTTATCTGAACTTTCTATCACCTGTGTGTCATTGGAGGCTCTGCTTAAAGCTCTGAGACCCACCAAAAATTGGCTCATGACCCAATTTTGGTCCAACCAAATGGTCCAACCCCACAACTTGGGAATCGCTGCCCTAATATGCTGTAGTGTTGCTCCCTATCAGAGGAAGAAATACTCGGCTAGATGGACCAAAGGCCTGACTTGGTATGAGGGCCTTCCCCTTCCCCCCCCCCCCAAAGCAAAGAATCTGGGCTTTGCCTACCCACAATACTTACAGTGTACAGATAAATTCAGAAACACTCTCAAGCCCCCCCCCCCAACCTCTCAGAATGAGCTCCTCAAAAAGAAGGCCCATCCATGAAGACTTGTAGCGGGTGGGCTGCTTCCTTGCCTCCCCCCACCCACCCCCGTCCAACTTACAGTAGAGTAGCCTGCAATGTTTCTATTCCACTGCAGTTTCAGTTGCCATACATGGAGGCTGTGGCTGGACTGCATGCGCACTCTGGTGCTGGATTGCAGGAGCATTAAAAGTTTAGTTGATAAAAGTTTAGTTGATAAGGAAGATTCTTGCATTACCTAATTGTGTCTCTTACGCAACCCTATGTCTGGAATCAGGCCAGCGTATGTTGGAGACGCTGGCCTGGATTCGATTTTTTAAATTCTGGCTTAGGTTACTCTATTCCAACCAACAGGGTTCACTGATGTTCCACCTCCTGTCTGAACCATATTTTTCAACCACCACATTGGTCACCAAATTAACTCAGATTGGAATTAGTGTAGAAACCCTGGGTTCGGTCCCTAATTCCGAAGCTTTTAGAGTAATTAAAAGAAGGCTACTCGATATTCATGATCAAAATTTGTTAGCCGCAGCAAGAAAAGTTTGTTCTCCTCTTTATTTCCAATTACCGGTAACCGTGGGGCTTTGCCCTTCCTACTTGTATGTGTTGGATTGCCCTCTGGCTAGACGTGCTTTTTCTTTAGCGCGTTGCAATGTACTCCCCTCGGCAGTTTTATGGGGAAGATATGCTGGGATCCCACGTCAGGACCGCTTATGCCCATGTGATCAGAATACCATCGAAACCTTGGAGCATTTAATTTTATACTGCCCTATTCACTCTGATGTTAGAGAGAAATATTTACATCCTATTATGCACTCGTGGGACTTGAAAGACAACTCCCAGCTGTTAAAATTTTTATTTACATTGAGCGGCAGAAAGGCCATAATGCAACTGGCATTGTATTTACAAAAAATAGTACAAGTCAATGTGTCTCGTTCCCACACCGCATATTCCTAGCTTTTGTTACGGGCTTTGATTTTATCTGTAAAAAAATTTGTTCTATGGTTGTTTATTTTATGCCAATAAAGGTCGAATTGAATTGAATTGAACTGAATAGTTGATAAGAAAGCACACACACGGCAAAGGATCCTGAAAAAGCATCTTACAAGCGAATAAAGAAGTGGCAGAGAGTTCTGCCTCTCGCATGACGACATGGCATTAGAACGCAAATGAACAGAGGCCGCCAAGCTCCTACCAGTAGAACTCAAACGCCATGTTTAATAGCCTCAAGCCTGAAAGCCTGGCAAGTGTGACAGAAGCTAAAAACAGGTGACATGCTGGGAGGAGAGTTACCTACACCTCCAGCAAATGCCTCGACGCTTACGTACCCCTCTGCTAGCTGGGAAAACCTACGCACCACTGGGTGACGTTCATTCAACCACCATCTCCACACAACTTACCACGGAGAGTGGTGGGGCCAGACTGGGAGAGGCCATGAGGTCAAATCCTGCACTTGGCCCCTCACGGCACCCCTACTCACCCGGGCAGTTCCCCCATTGCTGGTTCGGACCCAGCCAGGCCAGGGGGATCCTCTGAGCGCCACGGCCAGACTCAGCCACCCCCTGACACTGCCTGTCAGAGCGTCATTAGGAGACAAAAACCAACAGCCCTGAACTCAGTGGAGGAAGCCTGGGATAGGGCTATTTATTTAAACAATTTCTATCCCGACTTTCCAATGCCAGAGTAAAAACTGAAGGAGGCTTACAATTCAGACTGAAATACACAAGATTTGTTATTTATTTATTTCTAAGATTTTTAGACTGCTTTTCTGGAACTCAAAGCAGTGTACATAAAACATTAAAATCCCCATTAAAACGACATACTGAAATTAAAACAATTCAAACCATTAAAACAATATAACAATAAAAGCAACAACAGTGAAGGAGCAGAAACAATACATAAAATATATTAAGAGCACACAGCCAGTTGAAGGAAGGCTACTATTTATAACCAGAGCGGTGCTACAGAGGCACAGACACATCACCCAAACGCAAAACTGAAACGTTTTGAGCTCTGCAGAAAGCCCATGATGGAGGGGGGGGGGTTCTTCTTGCCCCCAGTACGGAACTGCGTATTTGTGATGCCGCCACAGAGAAGACTTCCCTCTATGCTGCCGCCTCTGTAACTTCAGATCACGGCGGCACTTGAACGAGAGCCCCTCAGGTGACATAAGTGAGGCCAGAACACAAAAAACGTGATCAGCCACGTGAGATCGCAAACTGGGGAATGGACATAAACAGCACCCCTGCCAATTTCAACTGCCCTCCCGTTACTCTATTACAGACCAGTATCACTGAAGTTTTACCTGTCCGTAGAAAAAGTTCAAGAAAGCGCCTCAGAAAAGCGTATTTCAAGAACAGTAAAACTAGCTAAAGTGTTAACACAGTGATATATCAAGATCAGCGCCAATCTAAGCAGTATTAATGCATGAATGAACACATTAACAAATCGATGCACAGTTCAGCCCTCTGTTGTGGTTAGTTTTACACATTTTCTATTTATCTTGTATTTCAATTAGCAGCTAAGGGGTGGTTATGATTGGGACTGGACATTTAACCTTCTTTCCCACTGTGTCATCATCCCAATTGAAGTTCTGCTCCCAGAAGTTCTTTTTTTAGCTCTGGAAAGAAAGCCATTAGCATCAATGGAAGCTTTCCTCTCCAGGTAGTTTTTGTCGGGACCTTGTTGTTGTTGTTCAGTTGCTAAGCCATGTCCAACTCTTCGCGATCCCATGGACCACAGCACACCAGGCCTGCCTGTCCTCTACTAGCGTTCGACCAATTTCATGTTCATTGCTTTGGTGACACTGTCTAACCATCTCATCCTCTGCCGCCCCCTTCTCCTTTTGCCTTCAATCTTTCCCAGCATGAGGGTCTTTTCTAAAGAGTCCTCTCTTCTCATGAGGTGGCCAAAGTATTTGAGATTCCGCTTCAGTATTTGTCCTTCCAGGGAGCAATCAGGCTTGACTTCCTGTAGGATTGCCCGATTGTTGGGACCAGAACAGGTTAAATCCTGCACCTTGCAATTTGTGGCCTGGATCCAGACTGGGGCCCTTTAGGCTGCTATTTGAAGCAAGCAAGCAAGCATTTATCCAGGTATCTAACTGTACTTTGCTGCAGTTTGGTCAGCAGCCTGAAGGCAGAAAAATCATGTGGTCCACTGAACAAAAGAAAGTGGAAAAAGTGTTTCCTGACTGATTTTTGTGGCCAGCCCACGGAAAGCCCCACTTGTTGCTCACAGGGATTTCACCTGAGTCTACAGGGAGAACAAACGCAAGAGACTCAAACAGTCTCAAAGATGACAAGAAATAGATGGGAAGCAGCCCCAAAACAAAGTCATTTAGCAATACCAATGTTTACTGCGGCTCATTTTTAAGGACAGCACAATTACAAAGAAACGTTTGAAGCAAGTTATGATCCACTCAGTGCGATTTCAAACAGGGGGAAATGACTCACTGGAAAAATGAGACACCTGGCACCTGGCTAGTGGGAATGCAGCTTTAACGCAGGAGTGGAAAAGACCCGTTTTCTACCATTTGAGGTAGGAAACTGCTTGAACACTAGATGCTCCTAGTCAACATTTCGGAAGTCCACAGCTCCGAGTTCACAGGAGCTTAGCCAAAACTGAACCACCCATCGAGAAGATGGCTCCAGAGATTTGGAAATAATTAAAAAAAAGGCCAAGAGGAAACCCCAGAACGCTTTGCTTGGGAAGTCAAAAGGTTAAAAGGAAGAAAGGCATCACCGGGCAGTAAACACAGACTATCTGCCCTGAAGGAACGAGACAGAAAGGGCATTCAATGCCATTGTAATGGCAGGAAACCATTTGAACTGCAGAATAAGGCCAGGGGAGGAGGCAGAGCATGTGCAGAACGCAGAGGCGGAAAACAAGAGAAAGGTAACAAAAGTAACAGTGGGAAGATTGGAACAGACACACTAGACTGGCAACTTGATGTGGAAGACTTCCACCCAACTCTTGCATTTTGAGCCAAGGCATGTTTACTCTGGAGTAAACCCCTAAATGTTCCTGATAACCACAATGGTGCGGTCACTGAGCTCGAACCTGACATCCTGGAGTGTGAAGTCAAGTGGGCTTTAGAAAGCAACATTAACAACAAAGCTAGATGATGATGCTGTCAAAGTGCTGCACTCCATATGCTAGCAAATTTGGAAAACCCAGAAATGGCCACAAGACTGGAAAAGATCAGTTTACATTCCAATCCCAAAGAAGGGCAATGCCAAAGATTGTTAAAATTACTGCACCATTGCACTCAGTTCACATGCTAGCAAGGTCATGCTCAAAATCCTACAAGCTAGGCTTCAGCAGTATGTGAATCGAGAACTACCAGATGTACAAGCTGGTTTCCAAAGAGGCAGAGGAACTAGAGACCAAATTGCCAACATTCGCTGGATCATGGAGAAAGCAAGAGAGTTCCAGAAAAACATCTACTTCTGCTTCTTTGAACTATGCTAAAGCCTTTGATTGTGTGGATCACAACAAACTGTGGCAAGTTCTTGAAGAGATGGGAGTACCAGACCACCTGATCTGTCTTCTGAGAAACCTGTATGTAGGTCAGGAAGCAACAGTTAGAACTGGACATGGAACAACTGATTGGTTTCAAATTGGGAAGGGAGTACGACCAGGCTGTATACTGTCACTCTGCTTAGTCAACTTATATGCAGAGTACATCATGAGAAAGGCTGGGCTGGATGATTCACAAGCTGGAATCAAGATCACTGGGAGAAATATCAACAACCTCAGATATGCAGACGACACCACTCTAATGGCAGAAAGTGAGGAAGACCTAAAGAACCTTCTGATGAGGGTGAAAGAGGAAAGTGCCAAAATTGGCTTGAAGCTCAACATTAAAAAGACTAAGATCATGGCAACCACTCCCATCACTTCCTAGCAAATAGAAGGGGAAGACATGGAAGCAGTGACAGACTTTATTTTCCTGGGCTCCAAGATCACCGCAGATGGTGACTGCAGCCATGAAATTAAAAGATGTTTACTTCTTGGGAGGAAAGCTATGGCAAACCTAGACAACTTAATCAAAAGCCGAGACATCACCCTGCCAACCAAGGTTCGCCTAGTCAAAGCTATGGTTTTCCCAGTAGCCATGTATGGCTGTGAGAGCTGGACCATAAGAAAGGCAGAGCGCCGAAGAATCGATGCTTTCCAATTATGGTGCTGGAGAAGACTCTTGAGAGTCCCCTGGACTGCAAGGAGATCCAATCGGTCCATCCTCCAGGAAGTCACGCCTGATTGCTCTCTGGAAGGACAAATCCTGAAGCTGAAGCTCCAATACTTTGGCCACCTGATGAGAAGAGAGGACTCTTTAGAAAAGACCCTCATGCTGGGAAAGATCGAAGGCAAAAGAAGACCTGGCAAAAGGACCAAAAGGGGTCCTGGTATCCCCTGCAGATACTGAGAGCGCAGCCCTAACCTGGTGTTATGCTGGCACAGTTCAGTCAGCAAACTTTGGCTGGCACAAAGGACACCGTAAAGCAGGTTGGGACCATGCTGAAAGTCAGAGAGGCCAGCACACAGATGTGAGCCACCCTCCCTGACTCCCAAGAGTGGTCCAAATGAGCTTTCTGGTGCCCCTTGTGCTGGCCAAACTTTGCTGGCCTAACTCCAGGTTAGGATTGTGCCCTGAGAGTCCACTGTACATTCTTACTCCTACTGAGATCTTGGCTAGCACTCGTAGGAAACTGCTATTTTGGTTAAATGGTATAATGAGTATTATACCAAACCTTCTTTTCTACGAAGAAGTACGTATTACATTTTCTGCAACTCGACTGAAATACAGGGTCAAAAGGGAGGGAGCAGGTCTTGCACTGAAGGATGGACTTCAGAAACCCTTGCAAGGACCGTGCTGGGCAACGTTGGTGTGCTGCAAATGGTCTTCAGGTGGGCTGCAGGAGTTCAGGGGAGGGTCAGTTGTTAGTAGGGCCACTGGGGGATGTGCGGCCCCTGCCAGCAATGCAGCGTGACTTGACAATTGTGGTGCCTTGTCATTTGTCAGGTGAGGAACCCGGTTGAAAATCACGGGCTTAGGCTGTGGACACTTTTTTTTTTTTGGCTTCAGTCCTATCCCTCACGTATGCCCAGTGGTGTCATTCAAATGATTTAGGAACAGGAACTTACTTTTGATTGGCACTTGTCGGGAACCCGGAACCAGCCACGGAGCCCGTTAGGATCCGGAACGCCCATTCTGGTCCGTTCCCCCTGAATAACATCACTGCGTACGCCCAGATTGTTGAGAGTGCCATGGTGGAAAAATACAGGCCATACAAAGATTGGCCCCAAGGACCTGACCTCCAGCCCAGTCCTACTATACTGGCTCTACTAGTGTTCTGGCAACAGGCACTGCATAAACTCCCCCTCCCCCAGTCCTGAACATTTCATGGTCCTTGCAGAAGTTTCCAAAGTTCATCCTACAGCAGAAAACCCCACCCGCTCCCGGTACACGGAAAATAGCCAAAAATGCATTATGTGATCTTTTTTTTTAACTAGTGCTGGTGAAAGCATCCCCTTTCACCTTGCCCAGCCCCCTCATGCGCACACACAAGCCCCGACTCACTGCAAGAGCCAGGATGGCGTCGTGGTTTCGGAGCTGAACGTATATAAACGGTGAGGAGGTGGAGAGGGTTGGCAGTTTTAAATTTTTGGGTACCCACATTTCATTGGACCTCACATGGAAATTAAATGTTGATATGTTAGTGATGAAGGCGCAGAAGAGGCTGTACTTCCTAAGGGTGCTTGGGAGGATGAACCTTTCTCAGCGTCTACTTCTGGCCTACTATCGCAGTACCATCGAGAGTGTCCTGACATACAATATTTTAGTATGGTACGGGAGCAGCTCTGTAGGGGATAAGAAGGCACTACAGAGAATTATTAATGTGGCCCAGCATACTATCGGGCTCCGGCTACCTACCCTTGATGATATTTTCGCCACCCGCTGTTTAAAGAAATCACATAACATCCTTAGAGATTTTTCCCATCCTGCTTACAACCTTTTTGAATTGCTGCCTTCTGGCAGGAGATATAGGACTATTAGAACTCGGACGACACGTTTCATAAACAGTTTTTACCCTAGAGCTATAATAGCATTGAACAATGGACTTAAGTGCCAGTAGATAGGGGCAGTCGGACTGTACTATTGTCTATTGTGTGCATGTTTGTGTTTAGGGGAGGAATTTTAAGGGAGGGTGGGGGTGGGGGGATGTGGGGGGATTGTTTGGGAGCTTAGTGTGTGCGTTGGTTTTGGTCTCCGGGTGTCAGTGAATTTCGTTGTGTAATGCAATGACAATAAATAATAATAATAATAATAAATAATAATAATAATAATAGCCCGGGCAGACCCAGGTCCAAATCCCCACTCAGCCATGAAGCTTCCTGGGTGATCCTCGGCCAGTCCCAGGATCTCTCAGCCTCGCCTACCTAACCGGGTTGTTGCAAGGACAAGAAGAGGGAAGGAACTGTGTGTATCATCACCCTGAGCTCCTTGAAGGGAGAGTGATAGAAATGCAAAATAAATTTTCCAGGACAACAGAGACAGAATGGCAGGCGTGTGTGTGTGTGTGTGTGTGTGTGTGTGTGTGTGTGTGTGTGTGTAATTAAGGGGGTCTGTCTTTGGCAGAGATCCTCTCCTACCCTCAGGATGCCATCTGCCACTTCCATGTACACCGACTTCAGAGGTGAGGAACAGATCTCACCGTGTTCTCTGGCAGCGTTTGTTCAGCGGAAGCTGTAATATGATCACCAGTTTCTATGCTAGGGCATCAGTGGATCACTTGCAGTTTGGCCTTTTGAAACCGGAAACTGAGCTGTCAGCTGAACGGACTGGAAAGGGGGGATATTTTCTTTACAGACAACGTAATGGCCACTCTTTCCTTCCCCACTGAACTGTTTTCAGTCCTGCCACTATTGTAAAACGCAATCTGCCAATGGCTGTAAGATCAATATAAACAGGACAACATGGCCCACAACATGGTTCTTTTATTTGTGTTTGTGGCGTTGCAATTGCTGCTTATTGCGGGGGATTTACAGGGTTACCTGCGGAGAGGCAAGGTGTGAAGATCTGTGGTTAAATTAATGATGTGTCGTCTGCTTTACAGGAAAAGCAGTAAGTCATATTACACAGGTTATTCGAGTCAGGATTGAACTGAAATCGGGGAAGATCTCTGGGTAGAGAAATAAAAACATACGGCCGATGAGACATGGGGTGTCTGGCAAGAACTCATTTTTCCGACACAGGATGCCTGAAATCACCGGCGGCTTGCGACTGCTTTCGGTTTTCTTGGACAGCTGCCTGAAGCACAGCTGCGAGAGATCAGGCACTGATCCTGGGATGCAGTTCGGGATAACTCCAGGCTACAGGAAAAGCCTGACACAGTTCAGGAAGGGTTTTGGTAGAAGGTGGTTAAAGCTATAATAATATCCAAATTAAATTCTGACTTCCAAATCTGTTAGTAGAAAGAGGCAAGCAAAGCAAGCGTGTGGGAGAGAGGGAACGAGGAGAGCACACTGGGGGGTTTCAATTCCCAGAAAAAAAACAACAACACACACACACAATGCATTTTACATTGATCCACTGTAGAGAAATATAAAACTGGCGGCCAAACATGAACAGGGACATATGACAGGGATCTGTGGGCTTGATTTTTCTAACATAAATAGATCGAACAAGGGAGAGCAAGGCAAAAAAAAAACCCGCAACTTCAGATTTTCCGGGGAAACTGGAAGTTGTGTTTTTAATGCCTAAGGTCTTCGATCCAGAGGGTAGGGGGAAATGCCCCATTCTTAGCCCCACTGACACTGCGCACAAAGGCGTGCAGCCGCATCGGGGCTCAGAAAGCCCTCCAGACACAGCTGGAGCTGTCCATTTCCACCTGAGAACGGAACCCTCACGGTTAAAAAGGCCCCACCTGTAACGTTTTGCACTATTCCGTTGCACCCGACTGTGAATCACCTCAAGGGCCTCCTCGCAAGTAGAAAAGCAGCATCTAAATGTCTGGATAAATACATAACCCTTTGCCCCACCCAAGTGCTCTGAGTCTGGACTGGAGCTGCGCTGACTGTTGGGCCTGTGAACGGCAATTTGTCAAAAGACATGGCTGTATCTTCCATGGTTCACCAGCAGCCTTATTAAAAGGACAACTAACCAATAAAGGACACGTGCTGTGTAATGGATATTTATATGTACCCATTGCCAGCAGGGACCAAAAAAACATTAATAGCCAATTTCCTGCAAAGGTGAGTTTTTTGTGAATACAATCTCTCTTCGCAAAATTTAATGGCTTCTATAACCCTACATCACCAATTTCATGGGATGAGTCAGGCTTCTCTGTTAAAATGTTAATTTTCAACAGAAACATGAAAAGAAAATCTTTTATAAGACTGTAAAGGGATCCGAATACAAATTTGGAAGTGCCACCACCAACCTGAGAAAGAGACAACTGTTAACTATGGGGAGTTTTTGACACTTCACTTTCCAAAGAAGAAGCTTCAGCCATGGATTCCATAGTCTGTCCCCAGCCAGCTCCATGGGCCAATACAATATGCCAACGAAGACCCCCCCCTTGCCCTTGCAACCACGAAAGCCTTTTTTAAAATAAAAATAAAAATGGAGGTTCCTTTAACATCTTGCGGTCATTTTACTTAAGCTCAGCGTTGTCATTCAGCCGGAATGCTGGGTGGGAGGAACGGGTGAGCAGCAGCCCATCCGTTGCATTCCGGTCCGTTTCGCCGTCTTCCCCGCCCCCGGCAGGAGGAACAGGTGAGCAGCAGCCTGCCCATTGCATTCCAGTCCGTTTCGCCGTCTTCCCCGCCCCCGGGGGCGGGGAAGACGGCGAAACGGACCGGAACGCAACAGGCGGGCTGTCGCTCACCCGTTCCTCCCGCCCAGCATTCTGAATGACAACGCTGCTTAAGCTCCTTCCTTAAGAAGATTAGAAGAGCCCTGCTGGATCAGGCCACGGGCCCACCCACTCCACCTTCCTGTATCCCACACTGGCGAACTAATTTGTATTTATAAGCAGGCACGATAACGTAACATAGACAGATAATACAGAACAGATATAGAAGGTTTGCTTTTTATTGTACACCATGGTATATATCACAACAACGGTTTAAATTGAATTTTTAATGTTTCTTATAAAATTGCCAATTCCAACAGTAATCTTAATTTTTGGATCGTCAAAATGTTTTTAACATTAGCTTCATGTTTTGCTTTTTTATCTCTCTTATTGCCTAATGCATCGGTTCCCAATGTGAGTCCAGGACCCACCAGTAGGTTGTGATCCAATTTGTTGGCAAAATTGACAGGGCATCAAGGATGACACAAGCTGAGACTTGGGGGGTGGGGGGGAGAGCACTGCTTCCCAATTACACTTACAGCCACACCCCTTGGCATTTATAAATCAGGCAGCAGCCTCGAGGGCGTCTAAAATGTCTGGAAACCACTGGCCCAATGCATTGTGATACGTCATATCATACAACTGCACAGTGTAAATTGTGGCTAAACTATGGATGCGATGCCAAAAATTGCAGCTTTTTTAAATCCTCGCACCAAAACGAATAAGAAAACTTCAAAATATTCAGATAGACAGGAACAGCATAAATCTTTTAAAATAAACAAATTGTATGAAACACAGGGCACAATCCTGAACAGCACTGGATTAGCAAGGCCGGCCGGCCAGCACCAATCCGGCGCTGCTTAGGACAGGCTGGAGTCTCCCCACAGCAAGAGAGTGTGCACTCCAGCCTCCCCTATGTGCTCCTCAGATCTGCTCCCGCTAAAGAGTGGGCGCAGATCCAAGGAGATTGCACGGCCTGAATTGGGTCCACGTGGCCTCGCTGACGGGCTTAGGAGGTGGCCATATGGCCACCTCCCAAACCCACCCAGGTCCCGCCTCCCCCCCACCAATCCCTGTCCCGAGATGGGGCAGAGAATCCCATGCACTGACCGTCTTCAGTTGGCGCAAGGGAGGCTCTCTGTCGGTGCGCTGAAGCCGACACTGCGAGCGGCTTCAGAGTAGGAGCGCCGACGCTGGGGTGCTGCTTGGCGCCCGCACGCCAGCGCTCTGCCCCTTGCATCGACGCGATGACATCACGTCAACACAAGGGGCTTGCTAGGATTGCGCTGACAATGATAAAAAGCCAGACTGGACAATGCATTCAAGCGGGGCCGGCTGGTCGACCCATGAAGTCAGCTGAGGGAGTTGCCTCAGGCAGCAGATCAATGGGAGGGGGGCTCCCCTCCATCCGTCCACCTGCTTCCAACTGTTCCTTCTCCTATTTTCCAGATTAGAAAAGGACGAAGGGGGTGGAGCAGAAAGGGAGGTGTGGAGGAGGGGAGAGCATTGAGCTGGGGTGTCCGATGCTCACCCCTCCTTTTCCAATCCAGGGGGGATGAGCCGGGTCTAGCATGCCGGCAGGTAGTGGCGGACAATGGCGTTGTTAGGGGACTGTGGACTGCACTGAGCGACACAATCAGGCGGGTTGACAACACTACTGGGCAAAATTGTGCCAGTCTTGGTAATTTCAAATACTGCCATCATGTTCTTACACCATTCAATGAGGTATTCCATGCAAAATGCAAATAAAAGAAACAAACCACACTGAAATATTTGCATTCTATCAAAAGGTATTTGCCACCAGAAAATGAAAGCACCAGTGTCTTAGGCAACCAAAAAGTCGATATCCTTAACTCCAAACTGACCAATGAGACAATGGTCCGAGAGACAATGAGATGTTATAATGACACAGCAGGGACCCAATAAGGTGTGAGTATGAGTCAGCTGTCATTTCCATGTGCCGGAACCAATAGCCCTCGCGTAAGAAGATCAGAGCCTCCCGGATCAGGCCCAAAGCCCCCCCCCCCCCCGGTCCAGCATCCTGTTTCCCACAGTGGCCCACCAGATGCCTCAGGAAGTCCACCAGCTGCCCTGCTATTACTCTCCTGTACTGGCATTTAGAAGTAGGATCTGTCTTGTATTGGGGCTTTTCAACTTGTTCATAAATGACCTGGAGACGGGGATAAGCAGCGAGGTGGCCAAGTTTGCGGATGACACAAAACTTTTCCGGGTGGTGAAGACCAGAAGGGATTGTGAAGAGCTCCAGAAGGATCTCTCCAAGTTGGGCGAATGGGCAGCCAAATGGCAGATGCGTTTCAACGTAGACAAGTGTAAAGTGGTGCACATTGGGGCAAAAAACCAAAACTTCATCTATAGGCTGATGGGTTCTGAGCTGTCTGTGACAGCTAAAGAGAGAGATCTCGGGGTGCTGGTGGACAACTCAATTAAAGTGTCGACCCAGTGTGCGGCAGCAATTAAGAAGGCCAATTCCATGCTTGGGGTAATTAAAAAGGGGCTTGAGAATAAAATGGCCAATATTATGCCATTGTACAAATGAATGGTAAGGCCATATTCTGTGCATTTGATTCAAACATGAAATGAAAAGCAAGCGTCTCTCCTTTTAGTTTTGTTTTCCCCCCAATAATTATTCAGAACCCAATATAAATTCACCTGAATAGAGGATGAGAAAGGGTCATTACCAAAACTGTGGGTCACAACCACAACTTTGGTGGGTTGCAACATGATGCACAGTGAACACCAACCCAGTGTTCAATGCTGCAGAAAATGCCGGACTTGGAGACCCTGGTGGCGCTAGTCAGCAACCCATAACGCCATTATGCGCTCTGGGCCTCAGAATGCCTCCCGGACGTGACTGGATGCGACTTCTGGCTTGCTTCTGCGAGTCCCTGCTGCGGCCAGGAGGCATTCTGAAGCCCAGGATGGCCATCGCTGTGGGCTGCAGGCCGGCACGGCCCAGAAGGGACCTTGAGGGTCTCCAAGTAAGGCTTCTTGGGGCAGCATTGAAAGTTGGGTTGCAACCCACCATGGAGCACTAGGCGAGTCAAGGCACAAACGTTTGGGAACCCGGGGGCAATACTACGCGGATACAGAGCCTGCCAGTACGTTTCTTGCAGGACTGACCCACCCTTGAGGATTTGCGTCCTCGAAGAAACTGAACAGGCCGGGTTGGACACCAACAGGTTGGGCTACAGGCAATGATGGATTGCGCAACCTCCTTACAAAGGTGGTGGGCTACTGGTACCGGGTGCAAGGGAATGGCAACAGGATGCAAGCATCTTGTTGCCTCATGCCTCCCTGGGGCACCTGGTGGGCCGCTGTGAGATACAGGAAGCTGGACTAGGTGGGCCTTTGGCCTGATCCAGCAGGGCTCTTCTTATATTCTTATGTTCTTAAGAACTACTCCACTGAAATGTACTGCGATTAATCCAGTGCAATTTTGCGTTAAAAAGAGAGAAAATTTTGTGTGACTCAGATTTTTAAACGTTTTTCATATGTTCTAAGGGGTGAGGAATGGAATCACGACAGCACGAGCCATAGCCTTGAGTCAGAGAGAACAGCTTAGTTAAATAAGAACGTTTCATGAGGTTATTTACAGTCCTCGTTACGGAATCCCTGCTGTAGTCTTGGGAAAGGCAGAGCAGAATTAGGGCCCAACCCTACCCAACTTCCCAGCCACGATGCAGCCACCACTGCAGCGACAAGGTTAAGCAAGAGCTGTTCCCTTACCTTGAGGAGGCCTCCAGGACTTCTCCACCACCACCGAATGCAGCACACACCACGCTAGGATGGCTGCATCAGGGCTGGAAAACGGGGCAGGATTCGGCCTTCAGTCTACCCACCGGGTAGTTAATCTGTGGAACTCCTTGCCACAGGAGGTGGTGATGGCATCTGGTCTTGATGCCTTTAAGAGGGGATTGGACAGATTTCTGGAGGAAAGGTCCATGGTAGGCTATAGGCAATGATGGATTGTGCAACCTCCTTACAAAGGTGGTGGGCTACTGGTACCGGGTGCAAGGGAGTGGCAACAGGATGCAAGCATCTTGTTGTCTCATGCCTCCCTGGGGCGCCTGGTGGGCCGCTGTGAGATACAGGAAGCTGGACTAGATGGGCCTTTGGCCTGATCCAGCAGGGCTCTTCTTATGTTCTTATGTTCTTATGTTCTAAGCGAGTTGGAGCACTGAACAAAAGCAGCTGTGTCTGATAAGGCACTGCAAGTTGGTTTGTTTTTAATACTATCCCTAAAACTGGTTAAAGGGAACAGCAAGCAATCTCACGCCCCCCCCCCCATCCTGTGCAAACAGGGTGGCACTAGAGCGTGACTGCTTTATGGCAGTCACAGAGCAGCCAGTGATGTCATCCGAGCGCGCCAACTACCGGAACGCTCAGATGATTGACAGCCCTCCGCCCCTATGGCGGAGGGCTGCCACGCCCCCCCAAGCCTCACTGCGCCGGAATCGCTCCATTTTAGAGCGATTCCGGACGCAAGGGAGGGCGGGCCCAGCAGCAGCTCGCCCGTCCTCTGAAGCAGCGGTGCGGCCCGGGACCTCTGCGGAACTAGCGGAACGGAGTACCGGGCTGTTCCGCCTGAATGACGCCTCTGAGAGCAGCCTCTGACTCCCAGCACAGTGGGCCACTGGCCAGGAGGCTAGGGCAGCCTGCTGCGTGATGGACCCAGGTGTGCCTGCGCAGGGGGCTGGAAGGAGGTGGGGTGAATGGGTGGGGCGGACCAGAGCAGGGGCACACTGAATCCCCTCCGAGGCTGATCCGCCGTCCTGGACAAGTGGGGAACTGTGCCAGCAATACTGGGGGTTGCAGGGCTGACCTGACCCCCAGCAGCTGCTGGGGCTTATCCCGGGGCAGGTGGACAAGTGCTCCCTTGCCCCGAGAAGACCCCCAGCAGCTAATACTCCCCCAAGGGATACAGCAGTGGGCACTCTGGCACTGAGACAGGATTGGGCCGCCCAGGAAGTCTAGCAAACCGTACGAGAAGGATCAGGGAGACAATGGATCCCGTCTGTGGGCCAGAGTTTGGCCCCCCTGCTTTAGACAAACCGAGCATCCACAGCAGGGCCTTGGGGGACGCTTTCAGCACACAGGGGAGTGCACACAAGAGGAGGCTGCCCTAAATAGCCGGGTCTGAAGTGTTTTAGGGCTTTCAAACGGTAATAAAAGAAGAAAACACTGTGAACTGAGCCCAGGACCACACTGAAACCACCACAGGGTCACAGGAATCTGGTTGTGCTTATTATGGGACATCTGCAACCCATTTATCAACAAATACTATCTGAATAGGTAGCTAGTGGGAAGGTAAGAAGGAAGGCTAGCACACACACACACACACACACACACACACACACACACACACACACACAC
>JAJKFI010000085.1:1075478-1088602 GCA_029204185.1 Lerista edwardsae
AAATGTAGCGATCGCTTGGTTCCTTCGCTCCGGAGCGCTGAGGCAGGTGCTGGAATGGGTCAGCAAGCCCCCAACTCTGCTCTAACCAACACAAATTCACAACATTTCCCTCTCAGTTTAACAATACCTCTCTAAGGGCACAATCCTACCCAGCGCCGGAAAGGCAAGGCCAGCGCCATATCCAATGCTGGATGGGGGGAGGCTGGAGCCTCCCGCGGCCACTAGAGCGGGCGCAGATCCAAGAAGACCACACGGCCTGAATCGGGGCCGTGTGGCCTCCAGAACGGGCTTAGGATGTGGCCATATGGCCACCCCCCAAGACCGCCCACATCCCACCCTACCTCGCCCAGTCCCTGTGCCCCTTCGGCAGACGCAGGAGAGGCTCACCATCAGCGCTGTTGGCCGACACTACTCAAAGTGTTGGCCTGACAGCGGGAGTGCCTACGCGGGGATGGTGATCGGTGCCCCCACGTCAGCGCTCTGCGCCTTGCATCGACGCAAGAGGGCAGGTAGGATTGCGCTACCGAGACGTCCCCTCAAGCTGAACAGCCAACATTCATTGCGTTTTGTGATCTGGTTCTTTTACCAATCCTACCTCCATCTGGTTGTCTCTTTGCTCTACAATTACATTTGCTTCGCTGTCTCTTCCATGGATCAGTAAACTGTCCGGCACGTTTCAATTACAGTTGTGGTCTATTCCATTGGTGGGGTGTTTATTTTTGTTAAAAACACATAAAAACACAAAACATGGCCTTTTGGGTGTGAAAACAGATGAATAAAAATGCAACACTGCATTTTGGTGCTTAAGATATATTCAAAAATTAAATTACTTTTCCAATTAGAAATAATACTGTAGCTACATTTGCTGACATTATATCACATACCTAATACACTTTAAAAAAACATTTTATGACTTGGAATGACTTGGAATGAGAACTTAGAAAAAAACACTAACATCACTGTCGGCCTTTCAAATCACGAAATCTGCAAAAAAATAACCCCCCTATACATTGGTTCACTTTTAGCCCACAAGGGTAGAAAAAGAATTCAACCTTCTGTGGACTTCTGAACTCAACTTCTTCATCCTTCAAGAAGCAAAAACGGATGGACGTGGGGATGACTCTGGACTCTCCTGTATGAACTTTTACACTGCCACAAATCCTGTGACAACCACTGATGGAGTGAGTTAGGGGGGCGGGGGGGCGGGGGGGGCTGGCTGAGGGCCCTCTAACCCCCCTCCCCTGAAGCCTGCCCCGCTGTGTGAGAGTTGTTTTTAGTTGAGCTCTAAGAATAGTTGCTGTAAAGAAAACAACAGATGCCCCCCCCCCCACCGGCCACATTTATCTTAAATGCCCTCTTGGTCCAAGACTGTGGCCTTTGTGCCCCCAAAATTCACTTCTGCTACTGGGTATATGCAGGAATCCTGCTGAGCAGCTTTTAAACCCCCCACATAAAGCATTAGAACGTCTTGCCTAATATTGCTAGACATGAAAGGAAAGCACTGGAAAGTTTTGCTACTTTAAAAACTATTTATTTTATACCTTCATCTCACACATTTTTCCAACTAATGTTTGCAAGCTACCTCGAAGCACCTACTCGTCTACAGGCGCCTCTCTCACGGAAGAAAGCTGCGCTCCACAAGACAAACCTCAGTGATAAAAATCCTTGGTGCTCACCGCTGGCTTGGATGAAAATTCAGTACAAAACAATCTGATTAGATTAAGCCTGACTTTGAAACTAATTGTCCAACGGACTTGTTGGGGTAGCTTGACCTTAAGGCTAGAAGATGCGGAACCCCATCCAAGTTTCTTAATTAATAACCTCCCCAGATAAAGCTCCTTCTTGCTGTTGCCGCTGATTACCAAATCGCTCTGCTTCAAAACAACAGATGGCTGAGAGTTCTTCCAAAATTAAAAGAGGCCAGAACTTGAGCTTCAGACGACACTTAATCAGATGTTCCTCTCCCACCCTCATAAACTGCATATTGTATCTTCAAAGGAGGATCACAAAACGGCAGTAGAAGGCAAGGTAGTTTAATTGCTGCATTTAGCCAACTAATTAAGTGATCTCACTTTAGAGGATAGTATCTTTTTTAAGGGGGGGGGCTCCATTTGACAATCAGGATCTTTACACATGCCTTGTGCAAAGTGTGAATCCATGGAAAATCAGCACCGGGGGGGGGGAGAATGGGGTTTCAAGTGTGGAGCTGGACAGCGGTGTAGCTGGATTATTCGGCACCAAGGACCCATTAATTTTTAACAATGTCCCCCCCCCCAGAAGGGCTTATCTTGGAGCCTTAGAAAGGCACTTCCAGTTTTCACATAGTCTCCCTGGACCTCAGAAGGCCTCCAGATCCAGCATCGGGGTGTGAATTGGCACCCCCCCCTTACGTTGGCAACCACTGGAGTTGGGGGATCATCCTGGTCTAGCATTCATGACCTTGATAGAGGGCTCACCTGGACAGGCTGACCCCTGGAAGTGCCACGTGGGGGCCAATAAGGGAACACCTTAAAGGTGCAGAAGAGAGCGACAAAAATGATTAAGGGGCTGGGGCACCTCCTTTATGAAGAAAGACTGCAGCGTTTGGGGCTCTTCAGCCTAGAAAAAAGGCGCCTGAGGGGGGGGCATGATTGAGACATACAAAATCATGCACGGGAGGGATAGAGTCAATAGGGGGATGTTCTTTTCCCTCTCTCAAAACACCAGAACCAGGGGGCATCCGCTAAAACTGAGGGTTGGGAGAGTTAAAACAGATAAAAGGAAGTACTTTTTTACCCAGCAGGTAGTTAATCTGTGGAACTCTTTGCCACAGGAGGTGGTGATGGCATCTGGTCTTGATGCCTTTAAGAGGGGATTGGACGGATTTCTGGAGAAAAGGTCGATCGTGGGCTATAGGCAATGATGGGTTGTAGCCTCCTTACATTAGTAGTAGGCTACTTCAGAGTACTGGGTGCAAGGGAGTGGCAACAGGATGCAAGCATCTTGTTGTCTTATGCTTCCCTGGGGCACCTGGTGGGCCGCTGTGAGATACAGGAAGCTGGACTAGATGGGCCTTTGGCCTGATCCAGTAGGGCTCTTCTTATGTTCTTATGTTCACCAGGTTGGCCCATCTGAGGGATCCACTTGAACCCTCAGTAACTGTAGCAGCCAAAGCATCATCAGTGTGTGTGTGTGGGGGCACCATAGGGGCCCTAGTGCTGAGCTTTGTTCCAGGGCCCACAGCACTGGTTCCAGCACTTACTGCTCCCACACTTCTGCTGAGAGTGTCTGACCATTCAACTGCCAGGTGAATCCTGCTGAAAAGATGTAGGGACAGCCACAGATTTCTGCATTGCTTGCCATTATGTGGTGTTCCAATATCTCCAATTATAGGGTATATCATATACTTTAGCTAATGAAGGTGGATTTAATCTATCAAGATGGTGACTCATCCATAAGATTCAGAGGTACTTGCAGGATACCGTCCTACATGGCCAAAATGGGTAAGCCAGAAGCTGGAGACATTTTCCACAGTTTTGTGGCCATTAATCACCTGGTGGAATGAACTAGCAATGAAGGTGGTGATATCACGGTGCAGTTCATTGGCTGAAATATCAAACTAGGATCAGAGACTCTTGGGTTCAAATTCCCCTTCAGCCATGAAGGTCACCGAGAGGTCACGGGCTGATCACCACGACTCAGCCTAACCCACTTCAAGGGTTGTTGCAGAGAAGAAAGATGACAAGGCAAGATTCGCTTGTGTCATTAGCAGAGATGGGCACTCGAGGAGTCATGGCAGAAGTCTGGAAAAATGCTGGCTTTTCACAACTTCTGCCAAGTCATGGATTCATCTGTCATTAACTCGGACCTGTCTCAGGGGCAGTGACTCAGAAAAAAGAATCATGACTCGAATTTGACTCGAGTCCCGACTCTTTAATGTGCACCATTGTGCCTGCTCACTTACTTTTTTGCTTCTGTGTTACCCTAAAAGACCTCGTGGGCAATTGGAAGCCATTCTTCAAACGGACAGCAGGACCACAAAGGATGGAGGGTGGGCAGGTGGTTCCAGGAGGCAAGCCTGGGGGGGGGGGAAAGGAATATCTTCCATTCTCAACCACATCAAGACCTCACAGTCTTGGCAGGCCTCAGAACCGCCTTTGGAGGGAACTGGAGCACAGCTCCAGTTGCTTTCAAGGGCTCCAGGTTGAACCTATTCTGGCTCAACATGAGTCCGGGCAGCCCGTCTTGAGTCAACCCCGTGGGTGTAAAAATCTGCGGATCATTGGGCTCAGCCTGCATCGCCACTCTCCACCCGGCGAGGCAGAGCCTGCCAAGCATCATTTCTCCTTATCGGTGTAGATTGGGTACGCGGAGCTCTCCAAGGTGCTGCAGGCTTGCCCTGCTGGCAAGAGCAGCACAGACGGGCGATTCAGCTATGCAACTGGTTTTAGTTAAAGCATCTGAACTACAGTACATGGCTGAGCTCACGCTTCTCTGAAGCGCCTCTGAGGCTGTCTGGCAGGCCCAGGAAGGGTGGTTTACTGGTCACAGTGCTATGAGAGATTCCTCAATTTCCTGAAAATTAACTGCTCTCAGTAACTTGGGTGCTGAATTTTCATTTGAACAGAATAATTACATGGACCTTATACAGTCTTACGGCATGCAATAAGCAATAAACCTGATTTAGTGGACAAGCTTTAAGGTGATTGTGCAAGCAGTAAATTTCAATCGACATTTTTTCTCTTATTTATATGAGATTCTGAGGTTTTTGTACATATTACTTTCCAAAGTTAAATATTGCAAAAATATTAAAAACAAAATCATATCCATGATATTCCAAGGCTGCAGTCCATGAAGACGACCCATTGAACAAAGTGAGACTTGCCTCTAAGTTAACAGCATAGGGCCATTTTGCTTAGGTAGCTCTTTACAGAAATTGTTCCAGTTAGCACTTTAGATGCAAATAAAAAAAAAACAAAGGGTTGTAGCCCAGCCCAACCCAAAGAGTGGCAGGAAGGAAGCTATTGTCACTGCTCATCAAGAGTGAAAGGGTTCATACACCGCTACGGTAGTTGTTATAGTAGGTATTACATGTGTAGTATCAGAGGATCCACAATCACCCAAGTCAATCCTTGAAAGCCCCAGTATCAGAGATTGGTGGCAAGAATCATCCAAGAGACCCAGCTATTGTTGCGCATAGCCCCCTCATCCAAAAATTGAAGTATTCCTTGTAGAATCAGAACTTATAGGGCATCATTTCCCAAACAGTGGTTTGGGAAAATCACTGGTGGGTCATGGGCCCACTGTGGGTCATGGGCCATGTGCAGTGGGTCGCAACCCATGAGCAGTGGGCCCAACAATGCTCCAACAATGGAAGGCCTCTTTGGGGCCAGTGACTCACTCTATTGTCCTCCATGGGTCCCAGAATGGCCTACAGTAGTTACCGGAAGTCACTTCCAGTCAAACCAGAAGTGGCTTCCAGTAACTTCGGCTGGTCATTCTCAGGCCCGTGGAGGTCAACAGAGTAAGTCACCAGCCCAAAAGGGGCCTCTGGGCCCTTCTACACCAGAAGCAGTACCACATGGTGACCCACCAGGGAGGAGGAGGTGGGTCACGGCACTGAAAGCTTTGGGAATCGCTGCCCTAAGGGACGTTTTCATTGGCCAGTAGAAGGGCGGAAAGAATTCCTGTAGCACATCAACCTCTGTCATCAAGCTTAGGAGGAGATGTGGCAAGCACAAGGGGGGCTTTGCCCCAGCGCAAAGGCTTTGCCAGCACTAACTTTTCCTACTATTCCTTTGTGGTAGAGACTGCAGAAGTTGCGTTTTGAACATTGCGTTTTGAAATGGTTTCATTTGATCACAAACAAGCTCTCATACTGTGGTTCTCAAACACTGTGGTCTTTACATTCCTAAAACGAACCTTGGGAAGCTCTGCTGGTACATAAACAGAGGTTCAGGAAACCCCAGGGCACTGGTGCACGTGCAGAGTGACGCAATGCCGAACCCAATGCCAAATACCGGGGAAGAGCTAGAACGGGGGTTGGGGGACTGAGGAAGGAGGGCCGTGAACAGGGATGAACCAACTGGGCAGGGGGCAGCTGGCAGCCCTTACAGTGTGCTTGTGGAGCCCCAGAAAGGGTGTGCAGCGAAAAAAGAGGAGCATGCAAAGTCTGCTCTAGCACAAGGTGCAGCAAGGCTCTTTCCGGGAGTGAAAGGTCACCTTTGAATTCAACCCAATTAAAAGGTTAGATTATTGCCATAAAATGCTTCCTCTCCACAAAGGAAAACGAAAAAAGCTGTAGAACGTGAAATGCATTGGGCATTGTGCATGCGATGCATAAATTCATTTGCACCTAGAGGAGAGTCAATTTCTTTATTTCACGAGGTCTCTGCATTTACCCATATGGATTATCCCCAAAGTCCTCCATGACCAGTCTCGAGTTTTCTTCTTCCAATTACGGGCCGAACCATCGTGTGTTGTCAGCATTTTTATATTCCATACGCTAACACCAGAAACATAACAAAGCTGTCCAATTATGGCCTCATAACTCAAAGTTTCCCCAAGAATATTAAGAATCAGCCTCCTGATTGTTTCCCAACATTTGCTGAATCGTAGCCACAGATCTGCCTCCACAACTCAATCCTGCCAACATTCAAAGCATTTCCTTTAATTGCCTGGGTAAAAATTAGCCACGTTTTTGACAGCACTGCCGGGTCTTCCTCCAGCAGGACCACATGAAGAAGCAAATACTACAACCAATGAGGAAATAAATCGGCAATCCTAACCTTGGACAACACGAAGTTTTCCCATTTCTCTTGTTTCCTGTTTTCCTGCGGACCCCCAACTAAAGCTAGATTTGTAACTGCATGGGCTGCAATTTTATTTCTGCCTCTTTCTAAGTTATGACTCCAAAAGTAGATTTGGCTCAATTTCTTTATTACAGTATTGATTTATTGATTTAGAAAACTTGTATACCACCTGGCGTGCTGTGGTCCATGGGGTCGCGAAGAGTCGGACACGACTTAGCGACTGAACAACAACACCAACAACAACACCTTTCCTTTGCAGGAGCAAATGCTCAAAGCTGCAAGCAACGAATAATAAAATGAACAATATATAAACATTTTAAAAAAGAAGAAAAATAAGGGGGCAAT
Source organism: Lerista edwardsae (assembly GCA_029204185.1). Lineage (NCBI taxonomy): Eukaryota > Metazoa > Chordata > Lepidosauria > Squamata > Scincidae > Lerista > Lerista edwardsae. The sequence goes on from JAJKFI010000085.1 coordinate 1,082,615, forward strand.
AACATTTTGGAGAAGGACAGCTTCTACAAAAAGAGTACTAAATACAAGTATCACTACAGAGGCAAAGGGGACAGACAACAACACCACACAAATGCAAGACAGAACAAACGCGTTTCTCATGAAGACTCTCTCATAGACTCAAGGCGGTTTACATAGGCAGGCTGAACATAAACCCCATTTTCCATCTCATAAATCCTCCATTTCTTCTGATGATGATGCCCTTCACTGTGCAATTGTCATCTTGGCTGCTGATATATGTGCCCCCCCCAAAGTTCTTGCAGGCAGCTGCAAACTGACCACAGAGATATGCCAGGAGCTTCTCATAGCAGTGGCGCATCCAGGGTATTGCGTGGGGTGGCAAGAGCAATGGGCACCATTTGCCAAGGGGTGCTGATTGCCCTCAGCCCCCCCACGCAGCGCCCAAGAAGACGCCTGAGACGCGGCCGAGGGAAGCTGTGCGCCCCCCACCGCTCGGGCAAAAGAAAGTGGTGGGGGCTTGGCTTCTCCCCACCATGGCTTGGCCAAAGTTGGCTGACCCATGGTGGACAGAAGCCACACCTTACAATGTCATGACGTCACAACGTTGTGATGTCATGACATTGTGTGCCATGGGTGCGATTTCGCCTTGGTACGCCTCTATCTCATAGTCTTATCAGGCCTGTAAGCAGCTGGTCCTACTCAGCTTTTTCAGGCAAGACAACAGCTCAACCTCCAGACCTCACCTCCTGCAAGCTGCCACACCTCTTGCACTAGGTTAAGTGACATATATGTTTAACTAAAAAGATTATGGCAATATTAGAGCATTTATTTAAAACGTTTATGAGGTGCTTCTCTACTCCAATAAAGGAGCCACTAAGGAAGATTACAGCTTCATTAAGCACTGTAACACCACAGTAGGTAAACGCTGCCACCACAAGAGACACAGGGAGCAGAAACAATGTGGGCACACAATGTATTCAACCGAAGCATAGCACACAAACTCCTGGTCCAAGAAATGTCAGATAAGACCAAAAAAACATATTTGGAATTTGCTAAAAAGTGGGTAGCATAAGCGTAGGAGCTAGACAGCAAGCCAGGGAGTCATCATCTAAAAGGCTGGGACTTGCTTGCCCACCAACCACACTTCAGCAGACAGTGAATACAGATGTGTCCAGGCAGGCTCACAGAAGAGAACGCCAACCTTCAGATGCCCAGGTTCCAAGCTACGTACAGTAGAGCTTTACAGGCAATAACCAGCACCTTGAATCAGACACCTACTGAAAGCCTGCACAGTTCCCTGACAACCAGCTTAGTGTGTTTTGGCTGGCCACTGTGGGCAGTCTTCAAGGGCAGCCCCAAGCAGAGTGGATTAAACAGTCTAACCGAGTCTAAGGCATGGAGCACTGTAGCAAGTTATGCTTTACAATAACAATACCATTGTTTCAGGAACACAGTTTGATCACAAAACATTAGGCACCTTCTGGAAGATGAATATCAATAGCAGGACTGAAAGCATGAAGTAACCATTTGTCCAGGTCTAGTAGTCTTGATCCTGTAGCCTAAATCCCACATCTCAAGCAAGACACAAAGTGCAGCGATGAATACATCTGTTTCTGACTTTTTCACACACAAACCTAAAAAAAAGTAATTGCTTTTTTCCCCACGTAACCAACTTAAATCTTAGTTACCAAAGATGATTGCTCCACAGAATACCAAGAGTGATAAAAGTCAAATAGTATTTATATACAGGTTGACTAACCAGACTGCTTGGGATGAAAAGGTGTCCAAGATTTTGGACTAATTGCATACATGCAAGAGATGCTTCCTCTTGCTCTTTCCACTGTTATCCATTTGGGTGTCTGCTGGCCTCTGACATTTTTCAACAGCGAAATATACCACAGAGCAGAGCAAAGAACTTCTAGCCCGTACGTGGGAATTAGCTCAAGACTTTCTTTCTATAGAAAGTCTTTAAAAAGCCTTGGACAAAGAGGTCTGGATTTCAGATGTCCGGATGAGGGACCTCTTTTCAGTAAGAAGTTCACAATGTGGTTTAAAGGCAAAAATATAATGTGGAATATAAGGTAAAATATGCTTACTGATTGGGGAAAAAACGTATTTTATTCTAAGCAAGCCTTCTTGGGTGTCACATTTAATTGCCTTTGAAGATCCCGTCTGCTGTAATGCGCATTTCATCATTATTTTTTAGCCTCGTTACATCAATCACCTCAACTGCTACAGAAAACTTCTGGGCTGTGAAGTGATAATTTGTTCCAGTGATATTAATGAGGCAAGCACTGGTCTGGAGGGAGTCGACAGCCAGTCTCTTTGCAGACAGTGGTAGAGGATGGCAGAGCTTTGCAAGGGGTCTGCAGAACACTCCTGGAGCCACCAACAGAGGAAGTTTCAACCATCAAGCTAAAGCTATTTCCCTGGAGATCTCACGCCATTTCTAAACCGCCCGGGACACAGCCGATACAAGTAGCCGTATAAGCATAGTATTTGGCAAAAGATCTCCCATCCCGATCTGGCCAGTCACAAACCCACTAAGACTGTATTCCTAGTGCTTCCGCCATATCATATCACCTTGCAAGAACATACAAGTAAAGTGCATCTCTGTATCTGCAGGGGTGCTGTTCTGGGCCCTCATGAATACTGTGAATACTGGAGGACACACTTAAAATGGTAGGGAAAGCTTGAAAAAAATCAGAAAACAGTTCAACCCACTTCGGCACTCTGCTCTTCCTGGTCAGGCAAGGCTCTCCATTCCCCTAATGTCGCCCCAGAATGCCTCACAAACAGAAGAGAATACATTGCAATGCATTCTGGGGTGACACTAGAACAAGGGAAGAACTTCAGGCGACCAAGAAGAGGCTGCAGGCAGCTCGAGAGACTGCCTGCTACCCTCAAAATGTAGGAGTTTTGTTGCACCAAGGGAGGCTGAGCTTTTTCCCCAGCGTTCAAATGTATGTCTCCAGTATCCACGGAACCACAGATAATTGAAACCGCAGATGCTGAATCAGTGGATATTGTGGCACACCTGTATAGGGCACACTTTATACAACCAACAACAACAAGGCACACATTTTTTTATTATTTTGATATTGTCTCAAACAAATACAAGACAGGGCAGCTGAAGCTTTCCCAGGCAGTCAGCTTTTAGAAGGGTCCAGATCCATTTTTGAAACCTAACACAGATTGTTTGTCATGGCACCAAAAACTGAACAGATTTAAATGGGAACGCTCCCTCTTCTGGAGCACTAGTACTCCAGAGAACGCAACACAATTTCCTTTATTCCAACCCTTCTCTTCATAGGAGTCCACCTGTGAGGTCATTCCTGGGATTAGAAGCCCCCTCCCCACCCCCAAAAAAGGCCTTCCTGACATGCAAAACTATCACGGCAAAAACATGAATAAGGCGACAACGAATAATGCGCTCGCTTGGGGCGGATGCACCGAAATGGCGGGTACTGTGTTGGTGCTAAAGAATCCCCAGAATTCTGCCACTGGAAGTGGCACATCTGCAAACAACAGATGGTTTGTGTCACAATGAGAGTAGGAAAAAAACATACATCCCCCGATTCAATTCTGCAAGTTTGATTCTGAAGTTCTTGCAGATTACAGAGCGTTAGCAGATCTGTCAAAGCTGGCTTTATCCACGCTGGCAGCCAGTCCCATGCTGAAATCTGCAGGACATATGCCTGAGAAACAGAGCTCAGATTTATCGGATGAAACCAGCGACACTTGTTTTACACAAAGCGACAGGATTGTTCATTACAGAACAATCCAGCTGTTTCTGTGGGATCTGGGGGCTGACTCACCCTGTTGAAGGATTCTGGGAATATTAACATCAGACTGCTCATTTCTCCATGGCTTAAACCAGACTTTATAGCTTTTCAATTAGGCATCAAAAGAGCGAGGGTGTTCACTCATGTCTGTGTTTTTCCAGAAGGATAAAACTACCCGATACGATAGGTGTTAGATTCCTGTAACTCTCTATATACAAGCAATTTGATTGAGTTACAGAGCAGGGACATTGGCAACTCACTGGTAGCTCAATAGGTTCAAATGTAACACTTGTGACGATTCTGTGGTGGGAATCGTTTCCCCTTCCGGAGACAACTTGGGAGAAAAGGGGCACAGGTTGCGCTTGAAGCACTTCTTGGGACAGATAATTTGCCTTATTTGCTAAAATTGCAACATAAATTAACGGGAATACTCAGTCAGGGACTAATGTCTACACACTGCTAAACATTCTCACAAACATATGTGGATCAGGACCTTCGGGGGGGGGGGGGTCACAAGCCAATTTAAGGTGGGTTCCCATTCATTTCAATTCTCCCATTGGCTCAGATTGCTTTTTTTGCCAGAAGGTCTTGCACCATTAATTTTATGTGACGGCAGCCATTCTGGGTGGTTAAGGAATATTCAGGAAAAATTAACTTCTTTGGGGATCTCAATAGTAGAACTAGTACCTGTGGGATTGGAGCAAGCAAGGTCAATTATTAAGCAGCATATAATAGATATTGAAAGACAAAACAATTTTTTCTAATGTGCTAGATTTTTATATTAGGGAGGATGTAAGATATCGGGTTCCCATGTTGTATCTGTTTCAGCTGGATACATTCAATCACAGGAGAGCATTTACATTGGCTCGTCTCAAAGTATCACCTTCAGCAGTAACTGAGGGCCATCATAAAAAAATTCCCTATTCAGAACGATTATGTCCCTGTGGACTGGAGGAGATAGAGACTACGGAGCATATACTTCTACAATGCACCTTCTACCAGCATATCCAAACTAAACTTATTCTTCCGCTGTTGAGTAAATTGCCAGGACGAAAAGACCAACAACTTACCAATTTACTCTTGGCTGATGGTAATCTGACACTAGTACGAAATGTTGCCAAATTTTTCACTGTTTCTATAAGTATGTGGAAATCTATTATGAAAGCCCGCGTCTAAGGATTTGATTATGTATTGCTTTCAAATTTTGTGTTTTAATGTCAATGTTAATGTGTTTAACAGCTTCATCTGAACATCCTGGAAGACGCACAAAAACCAAGTTTAAGCAGGATGAACAAAGGTCTTGATATAAATCACAATATAACACAAGGCAAAGACTCAATGGCACTATTATTACATGGACTGTTATTACATGCTTCATATGGTACACATTTATAACGCCCAACTAACACAGATGCTTCGGCAGCACATAAACTAAATTTATTATTTAATGGGAGGTGCAGGGGTAATGACTATGACTTGACCTATATTTTGTTACCACCCTTTTCTCCCACCTCAACCTATAATTGGTCTATTAATGTCTACGTGGCCTTAACCGCACAGCCAACGTTCATCAGTCAAGCAAGCTCCTGTCTGCAGCCACCCAAAGAGGATGACGTTGTGCAGTGGGCCATGAACTGCAGCCACTTAGTGTAAATCTGTCAGAGCAGTGGTGTAATTCAAATGATTTAGGAACAGGAACCCACTTTTGATTGGCACTTGTCGGGAACCCGGAACCAGCCACGGAGCCCGTTAGGATCTGGAAAGCCCATTCTGGTCCGTTCCCCCTGAATGACATCACTGCCCCCCTAGGAATCCGGAGTCACTCCCTTTAACCCTCAGAGTGCCGGCCAACCAAGAAGAAAAGCTCTTTGCAGAGGAATTGGGAGGAGGGAGGAGGGAGAGTGAAGTGGGCGGAGTCAGCCCTAATTTTAACTAGTGGAACTGAATTCCCCCGCGTTCCCCCTGCATGACATCACTGTGTCAGAGGCCATTACTTGATAGCCACATGTCTTGGGAGCAACAGGTCACATTAACAATTCCACTGGAACAAGGACTCCAAGTTCTGCTCTGGCAGAACGTCCAAATGCACCTAGCAGAAGCCATCACTGTGTCCTTTTAATGAAGGTACGAAAGAGCTGGGAGAGAATTCATAGCCAGAGGGGGGAGTGTGAGAAGCAAAGTGAGGCTAGGCCATGGTCTGCCTCCATTTTTTTTGGGGGGGGGG
>JAJKFI010000085.1:1088612-1125135 GCA_029204185.1 Lerista edwardsae
TTCTTCCTGGAAGAAGTCTTCTTCTTGAAGTCTTGGAAGCCAGCAGCTGGCTACCAACGTGATTTTCAGTGGGCACTGGGGAAGGGGTTTTCCTCAGAGCCTGCTAGTCTTTAGGCTCAGTCTTTTGAGCCTAAAGACCAGCTGGAGAAAGTTATGAAGATGTGTGCATCAATAAGGTGTAAATACAATTGATGCAATGAATAAAACTGTAATTATTACATGCTACCAATGCCTTAACAGGCACCTTCCTGCCAGATAATTCAGTTTTCATTGGCATGGAATGCGGGCTACCCGACAAGAGGGGTCCCTCTTGGCCTTTAAAAATCCACCCTTACTGCAAAGACCGTGTTCTCCAGTCCGCTTGTAATCTCACTCAACGGGCAGCCAGAATCCAAGTGCAACGGGCAGCACTTCTCACTCAGCCACAGACTACCCGCTGCCTTCCTGAACCAGTTCCCATGGTAACAGGGCCTGACAAGAAGGAAATAGGGTAAAGATTTTAAATCATCCCCATTTTGATATTTCTATCTCGTTTTATACACTCCACGCTGCGTTCACATGGAAACAATGAGCGAGAGAGCAGAAGGCGTAAGAGTGATTTCCTCTTTTTTGGACAAGGCACAAGTCCCACAATAAAAGTTCCCAACGCCCTGCACGCAGCGGCGTCATGCAGCCGGAATGCTGGGCAGGACGAACGGGTGAGCGGCAGCCCGTGGGGGTGGGGAAGACGGCGAAACGGAGCGGTATGCAACGGGCAGGCTGCCGCTCACCCGTTCCTCCCGCGGGGGCGGGGAAGACGGCGAAACAGACCGGAACGCAACAGGCGGGCTGCCGCTCACCCGTTCCTCCCGCCCAGCGTTCCGGCTGCATGACGCTGCTGCCTGCACCCCAAAAATGTTTATCTGCCTGAGTGGCTAAAGAAAGAGGGACAGAAGTTGAAAGAATACAGTGGATTTGTTCCTGGACCCCATGTGGGTATGATATCCATGAGAGGCCACACTGGTAACCAGACAGGCCTTTCTGGGTAGTCAGGGTGGCCTTTTAAGGCATGGGAAGGCTCCGTGAGATCTCCCTGCCCCTCAGAAGGCCTCCTAGATGAGCCCTTAAGGCCCTCCAGAAGTGGGATGGGCACCTACGGAGTCAAATCTGCAGGTTCAACACCCACTGATAAGGCCAGGTGCAGGGGAGTGGCAACGAAGATGCAGGTATCTAGTTGTCTTCTGTGCTCCCTGAGACATTGTTGGGCCGCTGTGAGATACAGGAAGCTGGACTAGGTGGCCTTTGGCCTGATCCAGTGGGGCTCCTCTTAGTTAAGGACGGCCCACTGTATAGGATTTCCGAGCCTTGGGATCTCCAGCTTGGCCTTGTTGACAGCCACGGCTGTCCCAATTTGCGGACAGCAGCTTGTCTCAGTTCTAACCGCGGATGTCGGGGACTGAAGGCAGGACCTGCAAGCAAAGGAGATGCTTCCATTAAGCGATGGGTCTTCCCTCTCAGCTACACCCTAACTACACCTTGAAGTTCAGACGTGAGCATCCATTTAGAAGAGGGGAAATACCAAACTACATTTAAACTTAACTAGATTTCAAGCATCTCATTCATGGTTTTGTTTGTTTGTTTGTTTGTTTTAAATGTTCACTTGTGTTTAATAAAGTGACCCTAAACGCTAAACGCATCCTGGTATCTTCTTTAGAAGTGGTGCAAGGGTAATTCACCAGCTGCGAGTGTCTCCTAGAACTAAGCACCTCGGAACAAAGTACCAGGTAAACGAGTTCAGCCGCTGGGCGAGGAAGGCAGGGGCCCAAACACTGCCCTTCACCTCCCTTGAGAAGAGGGGCAGCCAACTCCCAGCTCAAATACAGCTACGCAGGCAGGCAGCCAGCAGTGGGGTGGGGGGGGGCTATCCTCTGTTTTGCACCTAGTGCCATATGACTATATGCCTCTTGGGGATAAGTCATGGGTGTGTCCTCGGGCAAGTAGCTCCAAGCACTCAGGGAAAGAGTTTGCAAGGCTTTTCTTGTGTTCTTATCTAATAGGCTACCTCAGAATGCCAGAGGCAGGGGAGTGGCAGCAAGATACAAGTATCTTGTTGCCTTGTGTGCTCCCTGAGGATCTGTTGGGCCACTGCGAGATACAAGAAGCTGGACCAGATGGGCCCTTGGCCTAATCCAGTGAGGCTGCTCTTATACACGACTCCATCTTGTTCCAAGACTGTGGATCTGTGTAGCTCAGTACAGGCATAAGGTACCCCCATCCATGAGCCTGGTATCCGTGGTTTCACTTATCCACAGATCTACAACCATTATAGTACCCTCATTTTTCTGTATAGTAGTAGGAATTGAAGCACGGGTGTTTTCTGTTAACAAAGGAACATTGTTGCTTCACTGAAGAATGCAACACGTAGGCAACCAGCCTGCATGCTAGAGGGAGACGAACACAACATGAACAGAAAGCAGGAACGGTCCTGCTCCCTGTAGTGTACAGGCTGGTTGCCTGCACAATCACATTCTCCTGCTTCTTTCACAATTAAAGCTAAAATTGTAATCATTGTGCTGACAAGTGTTTCAATCCTCTATTACAGTGTGATTCCAGCTGTGGGTCAGGACCCACATGACGGGGTCACGACCTGATGTCAGGTGGGTCATGGAAAGCTGGGAGCAGCCATCTTGGAAACTGCAGACCTTACTCTTGCTATATTCCTTTTGTGAGTGTTAACACTGAATTTTCAAGGGAGGTTTTTTTTTCAAAAAAAAAAGTTTTAGTTCATTGCTTTTAAATAATATTCTGTCCTAATTTTGCTTTTTGTCAAAGATGTTTCACAGCTGTGCATTTGCTTCAGTCCAAGGGTGCCAGTTTGCATTCCAGGAGTGCCATTTGATTACGTCATACTGACAAAACTTTCTGCTTGATGATGGCACTTCCAGCTACGACATCATTTCAAGGTTAATGACATCACTTCCAGTGGGTCCCAACATGAAGTCCAGCCCCGGTCTAAAAAGTTTGGGAACCACTGCTCTACTATGTCCGTCAGCTCATCTCCTCTACAACAGTTAATATGGCTGATCTGCACGCACTTAACACAAACAGATCCCTCACCCAGTCCAAGGCAGGTACATCAATTGATAGGAAATACTTTTTCATGTTTTTACTGTACACAGCAGTGACAATTTTTGTAGAATCAGACGAACAAGATTTTTATCCAGTAACTGCTTTCCAAAAGCTACAACCATGCCTCTTTCTTTTGGGCTTGATTGGTCTGCTTAGCTGCCACTCATACGTTTCCTGACTTAGCTCCGCCTCTCCCCATTTGGCACCACTGAGCGTTTCACTCAGGCTTGAAAATAACCTGGTGAGGCAAAAACTTGTGCATCTTTTTTCTCCTAAGAAAGGTAACAGAATGCCAATACCGTATACCCACAAATACAATGACCCAGCCCCAAATTCCCACAGCACAGCCGCAGACCATTCATGGGACTCCCCTGTGCTACAGTGCAGCGGTTGAAATAATCCCCGGTCTACTCTGACTGAAAAGGGGTGTCAAACGGGGATCTTTTCCAGTCCCAGCCAGATCACATCTGGGACCTTCTGCATGCAAGTCAGGAGGTCTGCAACTGAGCCACGACCCCACTGCCAACATTGGCACGTGCCATTGGTGGCCAATGGCACAGAGCGCCGAAGAATAGATGCTTTCGAATTATGGTGTTGGAGAAGACCATAATTATGGTGTTGGAGAATTATGGTATTGGAGTCCCCTGGACTGCAAGGAGATCCAATCGGTCAATCCTCCAGGAAGTCAAGCCTGATTGCTCCCTGGAAGCACAAATCCTGAAGCTGGAGCTCCACTACCTTGGCCACCTCATGAGAAGAGAGGACTCTTGAGAAAAGACCCTCATGCTGGGAAAGATGGAAGGCAAAAGGAGAAGGGGGCGGCAGAGGATGAGATGGTTAAAGAGTGTCACTGAAGCGATGAGCATGAAATTGAGCGAACTCCGGAAGCTGGTGGAGGACAGGGAGGCCTGGCGTGCTGTGGTCCAGGGGGTCGCAAAGAGTCAGACATGACTTAGCGACGGAACAACAACAAATTGGTGGCCAAAAGGCTGCTTTGTTAGCCAGGATTGGCTCCCAAAGCAATTAACAGCCAACGGAACACAACCAAGAGTCAGTCAAGAACAAGCAACACAGTACTGTTACAATAGTTGGCCTTCCCTGTTCCTAACCCCGCTCCTATAAGCTCACCACAAAAGGAAATTCCTCCAGCTTCCCTTCTCACAAGCCCTCCATTAGCAGCTGGACTCCTGTCTACTCTCACAATAGGGTTAGCACAACCAATCCCAACAGGAACGTTTCCTGTCTGGGACAGACAGACAGGTCAGGTCAGGTCAGGTCAGCACCATGCTCCAGGGCCAAAGGTTCATCATCTTTTCAAGGGTGGCCCAAGACTCCTCTCCTTAGTTGCCAGGAGTCACCATCCCCTCCCAACCAGTGGTTTGCCAGCCACTGACGCTCCTTGTCAGCCCACTTCTTGGGTCTGAAATGGAAAAGGGGAAGTAGAGGGAAGCGTGGAGGAAAGGAAGAGAGAGGAATGCGCTAGAAGATCTCTAATGCCTCCTCAGCTCTGCTGTTCCTCTTCAGTTTCCCTCTTCCTTTTTGAATACAGGGGATGAGAGGAGGAAGAGGAACAGCAGCAGATGCAGGTGGGCAGAAAAAGGCAGGGGGCATCTCCCCCCCCCCAGGGCCACTAGTAGGGCAATTGAGCCCCATGCCTAAAGGGAATCCCACACTGGGGTGGCGAGCAGAGCACCCCCCTCTGACACCTTCCTCTGTAGCCGAAGCGCCAACATGGAATCTTGCATGCTGAGGCATCACAAGAAGAGCACAGCATTGCTGCTGAATCCCCCCCTCCCCCGCCTGCTCGGCTCGAAAACTCCGAAAGAGACACCGTTGCTGGGTGCTCACCACTGCCGCTCATCCTGGTGAACGGGGGTGTGTGTGTGTCACAAAACTGTTTTGAATTGGGCCCTGCAGCTCAAAGCCAGCCTTGTCTCCCAACTTCCCCCACCTGAGGCAAACATCTCAGCTGGTCTCCTGGACGAGCCGGCAAAGCTATCAGACTTCCAGGAGCAGTCGGTGCCTGTGAAAGGCGTGGGGTTAATGCCACCAAGACCTCTGGATTATTGGTGCTCACAGAAATCAGACTTCCAGATGGCAGCCATGTTTTTTGGACCACAAGGGGGGCCCTTGCTGGCTGCCGATGCATGCAGGGCCCCAACGCAGCAGGAAACACTTAAGTCCTGCCACCAGGGCACATCGTTTTGCTGAGGAAATACACACCCCGCCTGCTTCCACACAAGAAGTGGCCTCACCCAATTGGGGCTCACAAGCCTTATATATATATCCTGGCTTCATCATCATCTTCATCATCATCAACCTTTATTAGGCATCAAATCAATTTAGAGCCTAAAGTGCAATGGTAATAATAAATAATATCCTGGCTCCCATAACATCAGTGATCTTAAAATTGCTAATCTAAAGATGACAGGGAGTGTCCCGTACCTGCGGATCAGAACCCCCCTGGCCCCACACGGACATTACTAACATTGTTTAAGAGCTTAGCAGGTCAAGTTTTGTTTCAACAGTTCACTATAAGCATTTAAGCTGATAGTACAATGTGAACAGCAGGGACGTGGTGGCGCAGTGAGTTAATCCGCTGTTGCTGGGCTTTCGACCGCAAGGTTGGGAGTTCGAGACTGCGCGACAGAGTGAGCTCCCGTTGCTTGTCCCAGCTCCTGCCAACCTAGCAGTTCGAAAGCACCTAAAATGCAAGTAGATAAATAGGGACCACTTCGGTGGGAAGGGAACGGCGTTCTGTAGAGTCATGTCGGCCACATGACCATGGAAGCTTGTCCTCGGACAAAAACGCTGGCTCTACAGGCTTTGAAACGGAGATGAGCACCGCCCCCTACAGTCGGTCACAACACAATTCGGTCGTGGGGAAACTTTTACCTTTACAATGTGAGCAGGCTTCCGGTAGCCGGAATATTTGCTTAAACTCAGTTTGATGCTAAATAGCAAGCAGTTAACTTCTGCTTCCTGTTTTGCATTAGAGCTAGCTTAATCACTAGCCACTGCAGGGACTATAATCAATACAGGCATCTGCCATATCTGCGGGGGTCTGTGGAATGAATCCCCCCACCCGGATTCAGGGGCACACCTGTATAAGTCAAACAATGCTTTGGGGAAATGTTTACAGGCAAAAGAAGCTTGTCCTTTTTGGGGGAAAAAGTGCTTAAAATGGTTGCCATTTTGCAATGCACTATTAAAACTGTGAGAAAGGAAGCCTACTGATCACTCAGCACCGATCAATTCGTCTCACTGCTCTGAATTCCTTCCATGAGGCATAAGCTCCAACTGAGCCAGTCACAAGCCAACCCCCCCCCCCAAATAGGCATGATGCAGCTTGAATTAAACACAACGACATCCCATTATTTCCGAAGGAGAGATTTCAGAAGCCTTCTGCCTCTGGCTGAACACAAAAAGACTTAGAAGTGCTCTACTAGAACCAAGTCATTCTTATTGTTATTGAATAACAAATCTGTCCATAAATTAAATTGGGAGGGGACCACCCCAGCCCTTCAACCATTTTTGGTTCGAGGAGAGACATTCGGGGTGGGGGACACAAACTGTGAACTTGTATTGAGGCACCCACACACGATTTTTTTAATAGAAAAAACTGCAGTGAGACGGTATTCCTTTCAAGACGGAAAATGCAGTTATAGCAGCAGCCATGTTTCAAGCGTGGCTCACTTGGGTTGGGGCTACCCATGGAGTTATAATAAACATGGAGAAGAAATGACATCATATTCTTGAAACTTCCGGTCTGGTCTAACAATATGGCCGACGCAATGGGTCTGGTCCCATGGTCTGGTCTAACAATATGGCCGACGCAACTCCATGGGTCTAACAATATGGCTGACTAATTATGCGGAATTAAACCTTGGAATTGCATATTAACTCATAATTAGGTTACCAATGATGTTTCTCCACGATCACACGTTTTTATTTTCATAAGTTTTTACTTCAGGAGTAAACGATTCAGTCCTAAACACTATGCGCAAAGCAATCTGAAATGCTTGGAATCAGCATTTTGAGTATAAAAACATGGCCGCTAAGCCCGCCCCCTCTGGTCTCACTTCGTTCCTATCTAACTGCATGGGCAGGGCCACCCCCTGGGGCTACCACCCGCCATTTTCCTTCCCGGAATGCTTGAGTCGGTGGCAGCCATCCTCAAGACCAGCAGTGCTGCTGCCACAACTGCTGATGGGGAGGTGCGTGTGCAGTGGTGTCATCTAACTGATTTAAGAACAGGTACTCACTTTTGATTGGCACGTGTCGGGACCCGCCCACCGGAAGTGACGTCATAAGCCGGAAGTGAGGTCGTGGCAGGAAGGGACATAAAAAAGCCCTTTTTGAGGCCTCAGACAATTTTAAACTGACCCAACAGTGGCAACAGTATTCCACAGCTCCCCCAGAACATGTGAAGGAGGCCTGGCATCATGTTAAAACCCCAGAGCAGCTCATTTTTCAGTGGCAAGGCAAGGCAAGGCTCCGCTCGCTGCCTTCCTGGCTCTGAGAACATGCAGGCAACTCAAACGTGCAGGAAATTCAAACGTTGCGGGGGGCGGAGTCGATGAGTGGGTGGGTGAATGGGCGGGGCCAGCTGTAATCCTAGAAACCAGTACTCGCGTACCCCCGCGTACCCCCTGCATGACATCACTGTGCATGTGACATTTCAGATTGTGGAGAAACAATGGAGACCGAAGGCCAGCCCAGAACCAAACTGGGGCCTGAGGCTGCCCCCAAACATTAGCCCTCCTGGTCTAGCAGGAGGCCAGCTGGCACCACTGCTACTTTTTCCCCACGAATTTAAAAAAAGGGAACGGAGCAGAAGAGGCTGGGCTGGCCAGCAGCGCAAGTGTGTGTGTGGGGGGGGGGCACAGTGAGCAACGCAGGACCCTCAGCCAGCCTCACGGATGAGCAGGCCGCTCTGGAAACGAACGCAAAAGCAGAAACGGGATCATGTTTTGACTGGTAACCAACGTCAATTTATTACGACAGGTGTGCGTCACTGAATGATGGGGATACATGCGCCAAGCCGTGTCATTAAGCAAACCCGTCATTAAGTGAACAGACACTTTCTAATGCAGGCCCCAGAGGCCTCTGCGGGCCTCAGAATGGCCCTCAGCCTCTGCAGGCCACATCCACTTTGCTTCTGAGAACCAGAAGCGGCTTCTGAGGATGGAGAGCAGCTTCCTGAGGCTTCGGGGGGGCCATTCTGAGGCCCACCGCCTGGGTCCGTGCCTGGCCCATGGAAGCATGGAAGGGATAGAGTCGATAAAGGGATGTTCTCTTCCCTCTCTCAAAACACCAGAACCAGGGGGCATCTGCTAAAACTGAGGGTTGGGAGAGTTAAAACAGATAAAAGGAAGTACTTTTTTACCCAGCGGGTAGTTAATCTGTGGAACTCCCTGCCACAGGAGGTGGTGATGGCATCTGGTCTGGATGCCTTTAAGAGGGGATTGGACGGATTTCTGGAGGAAAGGTCCATCGTGGGCTATAGGCAATGATGGATTGTGCAACCTCCTTACAAAGGTGGTGGGCTACTGGTACCGGGTGCAAGGGAGTGGCAACAGGATGCAAGCATCTTGTTGTCTCATGCCTCCCTGGGACACCTGGTGGGCCGCTGTGAGATACAGGAAGCTGGACTAGACGGGCCCCCTTTGGCCTGATCCAGCACAGGGGCTCTTCTTGTGTCCTTATGGCCGAGGCCTCCTAAGGGGATCTTCCAGCACCACAACCACAAAGGTCAGGTGCTTAGTACTGCTCTGCCAGACTGTCGAATATGCGGTCCGTTGCTAAGCAACGCTCACCCGCATTTTAAAAAGGAGCTCTTACTTTTTCATGGTTTTTATAATCTTGTACCCAACTACTAACAGAAAGTAGTTCAACAATTCCAGCCATCCTTCAGGTCACAGACACTTATTTGAAGCTTATGAGAAAAGCGTTGCCCTCCTCACTCCTGCCCCCGCTCCCCAGTCACAAGCAGCACGTTTATAAGACTGCAAAAACCAAAAATCAATACGAGAGCCCAGAGACTCAGTTTAGCAGAAACACTTCCCTTTTCACTTCTGTTTTCAGAACATGAATCTGGAAGGTATTTGGAGGTAACTGGAACAAGGAGCCTCCTTCCACGTGGGGAGCGAGACAGAACAATGAAGCAAACACGAAAGGAGGCTGGTGCCCTGGTGCCAATTACTTCCACTGAAACTCACTACCCAGGGTGAATCATGCCCAGAATTGCAGTCTTACAACTTGGTCCTGGGCAGCATTTCCAAAGGGAAAAGCACAGGCAGAAAACTGGTGCACAAGGCAAAGGAGATCCAGGTGTTGTGGTACAACCAGAGATGCTGAGTGATGCATCGGAGACCCAAGGAGCCATCTTCAGTCCTGCCACTGGTCCCTGAGGCTCTGAACTGCCCCTGGCTGGAAGCTTTCCAAACTCTACCTGGAGATGTCAGGGACGGAACATGGGTTTCCACATGCACAAAGCTACAATGCCGCTCGCTGTCAGGCAATCAGAGCCAGGATGGGGCAGTGGTTCTTGCGTTGGTCCTGGGCAATCCCCACTCCACCAGGAAGCTTCCTGGGTCAATTCACTCTCCTTCCCCTAACCCACCTCAGAGAGTGGTTGTGAGGGTCAAAGGAACCACGTGCACCACCCTGAGCTCCTTGCGGGAGGCGTGCTGTAAACCCATGAACAACAATAAGCAAGAATAACCCTAAAGCTCTCCTGAGCTGCACTCGAAGTGCTCTCTGCACATGAAACGCAGGTGGCGGGAAAGGTGGAGGGTCAGAACAGGGTCAAGGTGACCAGGACTGAGCGGTCAACGTGACTAGGAAGACCCTCTTGGCCCTGGGCGCAGGCACAAAAACAGCCGTCCCATTTGAATCCTCTGGGAAGTACAGGGCTGCACACACAGCGCTCCCCCCTCTCTCACAACAACCCTGACGGCCAGTGGCGTTTCTACAGGGATGGCAAAGCTCTAAGTTTTGCAAGAAGCCTCACCTTGCAGTAGAAATCACTCCTCTCCTGCACTGTTTTAGCCAATCCTCACAGGGAACAACAACATCTTGGCGTTGCTTACTGGCTACAGCAGCAAGGGAGAGGAGGGGTTTACGTGACAGGGTCAGGCTTCTTGCAACACTTAGAGCTCTGCCCTCCCTGTAGATCCGCCTCTGCTGATGGCTAAGCTAGATGGAGAGCGTGTGGCAGGCCAAGGTCACCCAGCCAGCCTCACGGCCGAGTGGGAATCTGAACCCGGATCCTTGCCCTCCCGGTGCCAATATTGCCAACAATTAATGATATCCCCTCGTATTCATGCAGCCTTAGTTCCGACATGCTCACCACTTAGTAGGAATATTCACATTCTTGCCATACATTATCTCAGGAACCTCAACCACCACCTCTGTGAGGCAGGCCAGTGTCAGGAACAAACGCAGCGAGCCATAGGGAACTGGCTTTTCCCAAGTTCAACTAGGAAGCTCATGACCACGTCAAAACTCTTTTGTCAAAAAACACCTTTCTGCTCATTTTCTCCATGCTGATGTAGTGCACGTTGTGGTTTCTAAAAACAACAACAACAAAACACAAGCACCTACTGGCACTGAAGTGACAGCACTACGCAACACCAACACAGGCTGCAATCCTATCCACCCTTACTTGGGCGCAAGCCCTATTGACTAGAACGAGGCTTACTTCCAAGTAGGCATTCATAGCCACGGGCTGCCAGACACCATCCCAACATCAGCCAGATGTCCCCAGAGAAAGGACAAGGAGCACAGAGAATGCAGAATAATCCACCTGTGCAGCAAGCAGGACAGTCCGCAGAAGAACGGACCAACCCCATGATACCAGGCACGACAAATCAGGAGTATTTTGTGATCAAAAACAGGGCAGAAAGAATTGCCCAGTCTCCGTGGATGATTCTCCTACAGCACGAATCTTGAATCTAGGCTGCAGCTGTATTAGGACAGTGATATTCATCTTCATTATATACCTCCTCACTGGCAACAAAAACAAAACAAAAAATACAAACTCCAAACATTTGTCCTCATTTTCCACTTCAGAAGGGCAGTCAGTCATTTTCCCTCAATTAAAACCGATTTCCCAAAGATTTTTATTTATTTCTTTTTCTCTCCCAGATGAGCTTGAAGGCTTTTTAATTCAAGCTTCATAGTCAACTATATCACCCTTAGACAAACCAGCCTCAGAGAGAAACACAAATCACATCTTTTATCATTTGCATGTCTAAGCAATTTTATTCTACTAATTACCTGCCATATTGCAACAGAAATAGAAAATTGCAGGTGAAGAGCAAAATCTCTGTAGAGAAGCAGAAAAACCCTCAAACCAGTAATGAAGTGACAAGGGAGGCGAACATAACAAAATAAAATAGTGTAAACTCTGTTCATTTGCAAGAACTTCACTTGCTCTAATTTCATCCTGAGCTGTCCCCATATATGTGTAAGGGGCCAATGTTCTTTCTGTCAACCCAGATTTAGTTCCAAAATTCACATTTTCATGAAATTAATGGCATTTACACTTCCACGCAAGTGATTTGAGGAGTGGGGCACGAGATTTAAATGTGGGGAATATACGCCAAATAGTCAAAATATTAACAAAATTATTTCTTAATGCCTTTTCAGAAAAATAAAACACCCGTTCCAGTTTTAATCCACTACAGACCAACCTACTACTTTAAATCCTAATTAAGAACAACAGAAATTCCTGCTGCTGCTACTATTATCCAAAAGTATTCGAGCGATATGTAAAGCTAAACACATACTGTATTTTTTTCCTTAAACCTATATATCACAAACAAAGACACATTCAGTGGAGGTTTTTCTTATACATTATCCACACATACACACAGTTAGCATAGTGCACATATAAATCCCACTGATATCAATGCTATTCTTTCTTTGAAATGTCTCCCAGATTTGGGTATTAAGCTACTTTCATGGGCTTCCCCAAGAAACCCTTCCCTTCATAGGTCAATCTATTAGAATTCTAATTGAGCAGAAAAATAAGGCACAACAAGGAGTGGAGGGGGGAGGAATAAACGCAGAGAAAATTATCTGTAATGCATTCCATTTAATAGCTAGCTCTCTCCCTGTGAATATGCCCTATACTTGGGATTCATATGATGTTCTGTTCACCAACAGTGAGGATTTGGGTGCTCATGTGAATCAATTGACTTCTATGTTGTTCAGCTCAGTAATTAATAGCCAGAAGAATGCAAACACAAAGGAGAGGCTCAGAATTATTCCCGTAGTCACATTCAGACATGTTTTGATACCTCTTCAGAATGACATGAGAAGCGGGACTGCTTTTATGCACCTCAGTTTATTATTGTTATTGACAATTCAAGCTATGGAGAAGGGCTTCATTTAGCAGAAAAATGGCTCATCAAGGAGAGTCAGAAATTCAGGACCATAATATATGGTATGATAACTTGCTCCTACTGTAGTGGAAGGTCTGAAAAAAAGCCTTGAAATCAGAACCACACACTACTTTTTTGGCCATCCAGAGCCCTTAACCCCATATTTTGTCCTCCTCTGCCGACAGCATGTAAACACTAAGAGAGCAGGGTTCTCACTCCCTTATCCACCACCCCTCAAAACATAACCCCAGCAGTGGCCCATCTTAGAATCCATTTCCAAATAACCAAACCAGACAGATACTTTCGACAGCCAGCAGAAACAGAAGAGGGCAGCTCCGTGTAGAACACAAGACCTGTGTTGACTGACAGGTCGCAAGTGAAAATGACTGGACAAGGGATCAGCAAGAAAGCAGCCAAATCTTAGCTAGGAGGACAAGGGAAGAAGCAACAGACAGGTGGAGAACAAGAAGGAGAAAGAGAGGTCACCATTTACCTGATCTAAGAGTTTCCTCCTGGGTCAAATGAACGGAGACTATGTCACAGGCCTGGAGCATCAAGCATGCTGTAGCACCTTGACCTGGCATGGCTTGCCTCTGCTTAGGCATCTGTTAAATTTACATGCCTCTTCCCATCACACAGCTATAATTGTCAAGGAAAGCCGCCCCCAAAGACAGAAATTTTGTTGCCAATTTAAAGGCGGTAGCAACACAAGGCTCAGGCTTGAACAGAGGGTTAAAACAAGCCACAGAGCCTCGTCTAGACCCAATGCTGAAACCCCACCGGTCCAATCCCACCTCATCTCTGAACTCACTTTGTTGCTTTACTCCGACCACTAGGCCACCTCCTCTCAGCTATCAGGACAAAACACAATGAGCTCCCTCACAGGGGTGTCATAAGCAGGGCTGATGAGGTGGACCAAGCAAATCGCGTCAATGCAGGTGATGTTATGATCGGGATCATAGGACATTTCATCGTTTACGGGCTCTATTTTTTAAATCTGGGGCCTGGAATGCCCTGGGCAGAATAAGGGGGCGGGGAGAGAGCGGGAGAGAATGGCACCGAGCCCACTTGTTACAGCACCAAGAAGTGCAAGGCGACAACTGTGAGCGAAGGAGACCCCCTATAGGCAAAGGAAATGTTTATGCTTCCAGTCCGGAGTTCGCAAACGCACATATTTCTGAGAGTGTCTCTACTCTGCCTGCACAGCGAGACGGGTGCACCGCCCGCTGCAAGCAGGAGCTCGGGAGCAGACGCCACCACAGCCATCGCTTCCCAGGAAGAAGCGGGATGCAGGAAGGACCCCTGGCTCACGGAGACGTGCCCCGGGAGGCGCAGCCAGGCAGTGCAGACCGTGCAAAAGTTGGGTGGGGATCGGACGGACTCCCGTCGTTCTTGCTCACGGACCCTCCTCCAGGCTCCAGCTGCCCGTGCCGAGCGCCCTTCTGCGGATGCATAAACTTGACAGCGCGCCCCCACCCCCTCCGGCACTTCACGTTGCCCCCCAGCACCCCGAGGCGCAGATCTGCCCGGCACACGTAAGGACGCTGCCAGGAGACACCCCCCCCCGCCCGCCCCTTACCTGGCGGTCCTCTCCAGGCTGCACACACGCCATCCGCGGCGCGCCCCTCGCCCAGCCGTGCCAGCCTCCGCCAGCTGCCTCGCACGCAGGCGGCCCCGGGGCTCGGCGCCAAGGCGGCAGCGGCAAAGTGCCCTTCCCGCCGCGGGCGCCCCCGAGAGGCGCTCGGGTTCCCCAGAGCCAGCGAGAGGGACGGAGGACGCGCCTCGCCGCCGCCTCGGCTCTCACCCCCGGGGCGCAGCGTGGCCAGGCGGCGAGGAGCGCGACTGCCAGCCCGGGGCGCGCAGAGCCCCGCCGCCACTTGCCCCCCGCTCGGCCGCCGCCGCCGCCGCCAACTCACCTGCCTGCCGAGCGGAAGTTTCAGCACCCGCGGCCGGAGCAGCCGCAGCAGGCGCAGCGCCGCCGCCGCCTCGCGCCAGGCATCGCGCCCGGCCGCCACCGCCGCCGCTGGTGCTGCCGCCCTCGCCTCGCCTCTCACCGGCGCGGCGGCTACGCTGACGGCGACGATAAATCCACATCGCGGGGGCTGCGGCAGCGGCTCCCCGCCCGCATCGCTCGCTCGCTCGCTCGCGCGCCTCCCCTCCTCGTCGCCGGCGCGGTCCTCCTCGCTCCGCTGGCGGCGCCTCGGCTCCCCGGCGCGCGCGGCAGCCCGCAATACAAGGGCGGCGACGGGTCCCCGGCGCGCGGCGGGCTCGGCACGACTCGGCGCCCGCTCGCCCGCCCGCACCTGGCTGCCCGGCCGGCTGGCTGCGCTGCTCTGCGCCGACTGAACTGGCAGCCGCCGAGCGCGCCGCTCCAAGCTGCGCCCCCTCGGCCGCCAGTGAGCATGCCCGGGAGAGGAGGCGGACATGCGCGCTGGCGGCCGCGAAGCCCGCTGCCTGCACCTGCGTGCCCGGCGCTGGGCAGGTGGCGGCGGAAGGCGCAAGGCTGGAGCGCGCGCAGAGCGGCGGGGGGAAGAGAGGCCCCTCGCAGGGCCCCCCGAGGCGCGGGATCCACTGGGCCGAGCCGCCCCGGCCCCGCTGCCCGTTTGCACCGTGATGTGGGGCGAGGACGGCGAGCGGGAGAAGCGGGTGGCGGGGCGGAGATGAGATGGGGGGGGAGAGGCTCGCGGGCCAGCTAAGGGGCGCCGCGGGGCAGGTTGCCGCGGGCAGGCCGGGGGGCCTCAGTCCGCAGGCGGCGACCCGAGTGCAGAGCGGGGCAGAGCACTGGCTTGGGGCGCTGGGGAGGAGCGCGCACTGGGCGGGGGTGGCATCCTGGCACCCAGTTGGCTCTCCATGGGGGAAGCCGGACAGATACTGCAGTCACCACAACGCACCCTGTGAGCGGCTCCTCCCACTGCCCAGCGGGGACGGGGGGGCTGCTTACATTGCGCATTGCATGCCTGCAGTACTTACCACGCCGCCAGCTGCAGACCCAGTCGATGGGCCGCCCAGGGACAGAGAAGGCGGAGCCCCTCCCACCCCACATGGCTCCGTTAGAGCTGTACAGAGGCAAGAGAGGGTGGGCAGGCCACGCTCTTAGGGGGAAGCAGTGTCATCCCTGCCTTCCTCATGCTCCAGCAGCCTTTGTGCCCTCCCACAAAAAGGAAGGGCCGCAACTGCACAGATGTCCACGAAAGGCCGGGCGTGAGCTCCTTCCGAACTGCCAGGCTACATTGCCAGGGCGAATCGGCAGAAGTCGTGGCCTTTGCCGGGTCTGGCCCTCCAGCTGCTCACTAAGCATCGCCAGCACTAACTGGCAGGCAGCACCGCAGGCTTTCTGGGTGCCGGCTGGACATTCCAAGTGTTGAACCCAGGACTTGCTGCACCCACCGTGTGCGCTCCCCACTTGCCCTGCGGTGCCTGCCTCACTCTGCTCTTTCCTGATCTGGAAGAAACCAGAGCATTTTTCCTGGCTGTTCTCTGTCCTTCATTTTCATCAGGCCGCAGCCGGAACTCCTGTAACAACAGCCGTTTCTCCATACCTACCATACCGCTTTGGATTTTTAGAAAAGCAGCATAAAAAATAAAGCTTCCAGGAGACACAGCTTGAAATCCAGCAACTAATCAGCCAGTGCCCAAGAATGGACAACACGATCACAAAGAATGAACAGCAGTGACAAGAATGGACCTACCTTTGGGGCTTGACCTCCAACCACTAGGAAGCACTCTCTTTCCCAGCTTAACTTCCAGATCGAAATGACAGCTCAAAGAAATGCTGTCCAGCAGGTTTTGCTTTAAGATAATTGGACCAATTAGTTGCTGACAGGCTGGCTGGCTTTTTTTGTATCCTTTTACATCTTTGTACTTTTTATGATCCATGGGATTGGCTTGTTGTATGTTTTATTTTTAATATTGTTTTTAATTATTGTTTTTTAATTGATGGAATTTTATTGTGTTTTAAATTTGTAATGCCGCCTTGAGTGCCTTCGGGCAGAAAGGCGGGGTAGAAATTTAATAAATAATAATAATAATAATAATTGATCCAAATTGGGCACCAGGCCTCAGACGCACCCCCCCCCCCAACTAGGGTAATATACTCTAGGCTTGTCAAGTACACACAACGCATTGCAATTTGTTGGTGTTAAGTGATTTTTAGAAATCCCGAGAAGATAATGTATTCCCAACAACGCTGCTTGCTTACTATACATTTTGATTTTTTTGAGGGGGAAAAATAAAATTACTATTTTTACTAAATCCTTTTCCCGTCACTAAAACAAATGGTTTTGTAACTATTTACTTTAGCAAAGGCAATCTACGCAACTTGTTTGTTCCTTTGCAGGCTTACATGCGTGCAATTTTATATTAGATCCTTATATCCACTTGGTCTACTTTTTAAGTGCACATTTTGATTGCTTTCCATAGATAAATATAAAGTTCTATAATAAATGTTCTATATGGCTGCAGTCTTACCCTTACCTAGGAGTAACCCCACTGACTATAATGGGACTTTCCTTTGAGTAGACGTGCCTAGGATTTGGCTCTCTAAGGTTACATAAGAACATAAGAAGAGCCCCAGTGCTGGATCAGGCCAAAGGCCCATCTAGTCCAGCTTCCTGCATCTCACAGCGGTCCACCAGGTGCCTCAGGGAGCGCAGAAGACAACAAGATGTCTGCATCCTGTTGCCACTCCCTTGCACCCGGTACTCTGAAGTAGCCTACTATTAATGTAAGGAGGTTATAACCCATCATTGCCTATAGCCCACGATGGACTTTTCTTCCAGAAATCTGTCCAATCCCCTCTTAAAGGCATCAAGACCAGATGCCATCACCACCTCCTGTGGCAAAGAGTTCCACAGATTAACTACCCGCTGGGTAAAAAAGTACTTCCTTTTATCTGTTTTAACTCTCCCAACCCACAGTTTTAGCGGATGCCCCCTTGTTCTGGTGTTTTGAGAGAGGTTCTATAGATCTTGGCTGGGAACCTGGGGCACCACAAAATAGGTTTCCAGTTGAGCTCCCTAAGGCTGTCCCTGCTGTCAGGACAAGCAGGAACAATGGGAAGCAGCGCTTGGTTACCCCATTCCCGTCATGTCTCCATTTTCTTTTTCTAAGAAAGACTTCCCTTCTAGATGGGATTATGGGGCTTCTCTCTTGCTGCCTCAGGGCCCTGTCCTAGCCAGTGTTCCAGCGCTGATGTCAGGGGCCCATCATGTGCTGGGAAAGTCAAGGAGGCCTCTTTGAGGTATGGGACCAGTGATGTCATTCAGGGGGAACGGACCAGAATGGGCGTTCCGGATCCTAACGGGCTCCATGGCTGGTTCCGGGTTCCCGACAAGTGCCAATCAAAAGTGGGTTCCTGTTCCTAAATCATTTGAATGACACCACTGGACGGGACTGTTTGTTTTCTTACCTCTCAGATAGGATTGGGCCCTAAATCATTACTTCCGCTCTTTTACCCATCAACATTACATACAAATAAAATAAAATCGAGAACATGTGGCATTTTTGCCAGGTCCCATTACAGGAGCAGAGCCTTCCATCCATCTCTGTATTGCAGAAGTTCAGGGTCAACCACAGCCCCATGGTCCTTTCCTGTTTCTTTATCTAATCAACCCTTTCCATTTTGTGGAATTTTTTCCCCTCTCCTGTTATTTTCTATTGTGATTCCGCCTTCCCACTTCACTACAGGGATAATTAACGTACTTGATGATCCTCAGGCTGAGTGCCGTCTCCTCAGCTGAGGATTCCCAGGCATCTCCTGATCTCTCTACCTGCTCCTATTTCTCTTGGTCCCCTGCAAGATCTTGGCGGCCCAATCCTTATTCCCCTATACCTTCCTCCATGCTGATGGAACACATGCTGCATGCAGAGGCGGATCTACAGGGAGGGCAAAGCTCTAAGTGTTGCAAGAAGCCTTACCCTGTCCTGTAAATCCCTCCTCTCCCTTGCTGCTGTAGCCAGTAAGCAATGCCAAGATGTTGCTGTTCCCTGTGAGGATTGTCTAGAACAGTGCAGGAGAGGAGTGTTTTCCACTGCAAGGTCAGGCTTCTTGCAAAACCTAGAGCTTTGCCCTCCCTTAGATCTGCCTCTGGCTGCATGCAGTGGTGACCAGGGAATGAGAAGCATTGTTAATTTACTCCCTGGTAGGGTGCCTGATTGCCAATGGGTCTCCTTGGATGTAGGCCAGCTATTTTCCTGGCAAAAGGCTGAGGAGAGGCATGGGGCACGTGAGGCTGGAAAAAATGGCGAAAGGATGCCCGTGCACACTGTGGCCGCTGAGATCCTCTCCTCACCCCAAACTTCACACAACCCACAACCCACCTTACCCTTACCTGCTTTGGCTTGGCCTGGGTCCACTTGTGGCAGGCGAATAGAGCTGCCGGCTGTTTGTACTAAAGGCTTCCGGGGCACATGGCCTCAGGGGGCATTCATGGCGCCACTGCAGCCTTTATGACACAGAATGTGAGCTCCACTGTGGTAAAGGCACACCCTGTAAAAAGCCGAGACATCACCCTGCCGACAAAGGTTCGCATAGTCAAAGCGATGGTTTTCCCAGTAGCCATGTATGGCTGTGAGAGCTGGACCATAAGAAAGGCAGAGCGCCGAAGAATAGATGCTTTTGAGTTACGGTGTTGGAGAAGACTCTTGAGAGTCCCCTGGACTGCAAGGAGGTCCAATCGGTCAATCCTCCAGGAAGTCAAGCCTGGTTGCTCCCTGGAAGGACAAATCCTGAAGCTGAAGCTCATATACTTTGGCCACCTCATGAGAAGAGAGGACTCTTTAGAAAAGACCCTCATGCTGGGAAAGATGGAAGGCCAAAGGAGAAGGGGGCGGCAGAGGATGAGATGGTGAGACAGTGTCATTGAAGCGATGAACATGAAATTGGGCGAACTCCGGAAGCTGGTGGAGGACAGGGAGGCCTGGCGTGCTGTGGTCCAGGGGGTCACGGAGAGTCGGACACGACTTAGAGACTGAACAACAACAAAGGCACTCCCAGCCTTAGGAGCTGCAGGGCTCAATGCAAAACATGTTGGTGCCCCACAGCCCCCCCCCCCACACACACACACTCACCAGGAAGGCACCTGGCGGCAGCATCACCACCAACTGCTTCAGGAGGAGGGGGCTGTTTCTAGCCAATCAGAACCAGGAGCTTCTGGGAGGGAGGGCCGTCCTGCAGCAACGCTCTCTCTCCTCGTGATGCTTCCACATGGAAGCTTTCGTATCGGAGCATCAGCCTTCCAGGCACTGGGCCCAGTTGGTCAAATTGCCCTAAGGCCAGCCTTGTGTCTGGGCCAATCCACAGGATTGGGCCATAAGGCCCCTACTTAAGCAGAGGCCAGTTCTGGAGGGCAGTTCATAACCTGAAACCAATGCAGGTTAGAACAGCCAGTCCTTGCTGGCCCAGCACTCTCACACCTGCATGGCAGAACCGGCCAAGGCTACGCTGCACCTGCATAAATGCACACACGCAACCACCTGTAACTCAGGGCGCATGCGGGAGTGTCCCGTTGGACAGTTCAAGACCCCTTGCAGGGGACACTGCTCTCGAGCAGGCAAGAATTATGTAGCACCTCAAAGACTACAGCGTCATCCTCGCTATGTCTCCTCAGAAGCAATTCCCAATGCATTGAATGGACCTGACACACAGGTAAGTACACATAAGAGCGCAGCCCAACCAATTTATGCCAGCATACAGTTGCATGGGTGCACTCCACCGCATCGGACATGCAATCACACAAATGCCATCTTCTAGAAAATGATTAAAGGTGGAGGCACTCTGTCCAGGTACATGCAGGTATAGGCCCAGGTACAGGGACACTGTCACAAGCTGAGTAACCCTCATTATTACTTATTTGTAGCCATTTGGGGCTTTTTCTTATGGGAAAAGGCAGGGTAGAGATTCTTCTAAAATAAGTCATTGTAATAATTAAGAAATGAGAGAGAGAGAGAGAGAGAGAGAGAGACTCCTGTATTCCATTTGCAGAATGCAGATTTTTTTCTAAATTATTTTGTTTATTTATTCGAGTGCAGGGTAGACACCATTCAGATTACTCAGACTGGTTTGAAAGATGTCTGCCCTTCAGCACTGCAGCTCCCTAGGCAGCTGACGAAGAATAGAAATAATTGAAAACTGCAAAATCAAAGCATCAAATAACAGCGGCACACACTTGCAGGACAATAACCGGCATACAGATGACTTGTTACGGCTGCCTCTTCTAAACGGACGGAGAAATGCAGGCTCTGTCCCTGCATTATGGAGGGATCATCATAGCTCAATGCGTAAGAAGAGCCCTGCTGGATCAGACCACAGGCCCACCCACTCCATCTTCTTGCATCTCACAGTGGCCCACCAGGTGCCTTGAGAAGCAGACAAGGCCACAATATTCTCCTGCTTGCCATGCAGGCGGCCTTGGGTCTCATCTTGAAGACCATCTGCAAAGAATTCTGGGAATGATGAGGACATTTTCTATGTCCCCATGAAAGGATTGGGGGGGGGGGTTTGATAGTTACCGGGTGTCTGTTTATCAGCAACTCTTTTTTCAAGTGGGTCTTGTACAGAATATGCTAAAGATGGCCAGAAAAAGTCTCATGGGCACGTCTAGTTCGCCCTCAATCTTCACTTGGGGTTTAGCAACAGGGAAGCACCAATCAAGGGTGCCGGATTAGGCCCAGACATCACCCCTTGCTGAGAAACCTTGCTGCACAGAAACAGGTGAGTCCTGAAACTCACAGGAATGCCATTTACTCTAAAACACAGCAGATCAGCCATAAAATGCACATCTGAATACAAGCAATCCTGATTTCCTTAGCTTGGCTACAGTGAGGAAGGGAGAATATAAAGGCTTTTTGTCCTCCAAAAGGCACAAGTTTTCAAAAGCTGGATTTCTCAAAAGTTGGTTATGACACCGGAGCACGAGGCTTAATGTTGGAAGTGGGTGCATTTCTGACCCTGGGCCAGCGCTGACAGAACAGCCGGCAAAATACTCTCTGTTTTGATAACGTCGTGGCATTCCAGCGTGCTCAGCTCTCAAATGTAGAAAGCAAAAGAAGGCGACTGTCTCAGGTGTGCTTGTGGAGGAAAGAATGCCACCGCCTATGATTTGTGCTTGGGAAGCCTTCACATCCTGCCGACTGTTGGTTTGTGGCTCTGGCTGCCATATCCTTGGCAGTTGGCACTGATTGGGCATTCACAGCACCTTCTGTCTAGCGCACAGTTTGGATTGTGCTCCCACTCTCCATTTCCTGTTCTTCAACCAACCCCTAATCCATACGAGGACCTGCCCTCTTATTCCTTGAGTTTTCCCAGGAGCCTTCAGTGAGGGACTGTCTCAAATATCTTCTGAAAGTGCAGATATACAGTATGGACAGGTTCATCCACATCCACATGTTGTTCAGTCGCTAAGTCATGTCTGACTCTTCGCGACCCCCTGGACCACAGCACGCCAGGCCTCCCTGTCCTCCACTAGCTTCCGGAGTTCGCCCAATTTCATATTCATTGCTTCGGTGACACTATCTAACCATCTCCTCCTCTGCCGCCCCCTTCTCCTTTTCCCTTCAATCTTTCCCAGCATGAGGGTCTTTTCTAAAGAGTCTTCTCTTCTCATCAGGTGGCCAAAGTATTTGAGCTTCAGCTTCAGTGTTTGTCCTTCCAGGGAACAATCAGGCTTGACTTCCTGGAGGATTGACCAATTGGATCTCCTTGCAGTCCAGGGGACTCTCAAGAGTCTTCTCCAACACCATAATTCTGACGTTCCAGAGTAGCATAATGGACACCTTCCGACCTGAGGGTCTCATCTTCCAGTGTCATATCGTTTAGCCTTTTAGTACTGTAATCCATGGGGTTTTCTTGGCAAGAGTACTGGAGTGGGTTGCCATTTCCTTCTCCAGCGGATCATGTTTAGTCAGAACTCTCTACTTTGACCTGTCCATCTTGGGTAACCCTACATGGCATAGCTCACAGCTTCATTGAGCTACTCAAGCCCTTTCGCCACGACAAGGCAGTGATCCATGAAAGGGACATCCACATGACCTTTCCAAAAAACTCTAAAAGATTTGTGAAGCAAGGCTGACCCTTACAGAAGCCATGCTGATTCTCCCTCTGCAAAGCTTGTTCTAATCTAGAGGCTCTAAGATTTTATCCTTGATTAGCCTTTCCACCAGCTTGCCTGGAAGAGAGGTTTGGTGAACAAGCCCGTAGTTTCCCAGGTCTCACCTTTCTATTTCTACTTTTTAAAAGATTGGCACCTTATTCTATTTTCCTATAATGAAGGAGTAGAGACCCAAAGTACAAAATACATTTCATTGTTTTACACGACATGGTAGAGGCAGCAAGGATGCTAATTGCTAAGCACACTGGAATGCCACGACGTTATCAAAACTGAGAAAATGATTTGTCAAGCCATGGGGTTTGGACAATAAGAATAAATTAAATTGGTTTAGTTGAACCAGTAAAAATAAATATACTTATTGTTAATAAGTATAGAGGAGACTGGGAAGACTTGAGAGGAAATTGAAATGCTAAGCAAAGTTTAATATCAGGACATGTCTTCTTTTCTGATGGAAAGTTGTGTGTATTAATATTGTCTAGATTCATTTATGCTATACTGAAATATGTATGTATATATTGCTATATTTTTCCTCTTTTTTCTGATTCTTGTTCCATGTATTGAAAGGAAGGTAATAAAAGTATTTGAAAACAAATCAAAGCATCATACCTGTGAAACAATGTTGAGAAAGCTAATGACAAACGACAATATAGATCAGGGGTGGCCAAGGTAAAAGTCATATGATAAACTTCAGATATTTGAGAGCCACCAGACAGATGCTTGTTGTTGTGTCGTGCCTCCCTGGGGCACCTGGTGGGCCACTGTGAGATACAGGAAGCTGGACTAGATGGGCCTTTGGCCTGATCCAGCAGGGCTCTTCTTATGTTATGTTCTTATGCTTGAGAGCCACGTATTTAAGAAGCATTAAAATTCTTAAATATATTTACTCACCATGAACATTAAGCATATAATTCAACCCAGTTCACTCTCAGTTTATACCCAGTAAATAAAGGCTGAAACATTTGTATTTACCTTTTATATTAATTGTGATGCAAGAAGATGCTCAGCCAAAATTTTATGGTGAGTCCGTGGCTATCAAGTGTTTTCAACGGGTGGCTCCCTTGACCTGCTGGGCCATTGGCCATGGTTCCCCATTAGGGCTACAATCCTAATTGTTCGAATTGGGCAGAGGGTTGTTAGTGACAATTTTGCGGCTTTCCTGACTGGTTTCCATGTCTCCCTGGGGAATCGTGACTCACAGTTTGGGAACCACTGCTGTGAGCCACACATTATATGTTGAGGAGCTGCCTGTGGCTCACGAGCTACGGTTTGGCTGGGTAGACATTCTGATGAAGGACAACTAGAGCAAACTATTAATAAGGCAGGCAAATTGAAAAAGGCACATGGACAGATGAGAACATGGGAATCCAAGACTAAGAAAATAAGGAAAGCACTTGTGTTTGCCAAATAGAAATAAGAAAGAAAAAACATAGAAAATAGCAGCTTGATAAGAGCTTATTGAGAGTGTGGCTGGAGCATGGAATATTATACCGTATATTCAAAAAGCCCAGAGCACTTCAGAATAATAAGCACATCATGTCTTTTGATATAGGCAAATACAGTCTGGCTAAGCACTCCCAGAATGAAAAAAAAATACAGAACATTCAGAAATGATGGAAAAGTTGGGTTTCTGGCAGCAATGGGATCTACAAACGACCTGGGGGAACGCTGGGCAGGACTTAGGTGGGACATCTGGGTGATTGGTCTACGGCAATCCGAAGCTGCCCTGGCCTCGGGGGCTCTCCTGCTCGCTGCGGAGGACGGTTGAGGGTTGTGCCGGGTGCCTGGGCGAGGGGGGGCGCTAACCGGGGGCAGCCCCCCGAGGCAAGGACAGCTGCAGAACGCTGCGGACGGGCAGCCAATCACGCGGAAGCCCCACGGAAGTCCTGCCCAGCGTTCCCCCAGGTCGTTTGTAGATCCCATCGCTGGTTTCTATCAGATTGTCCAATTCATTGGAAACATTCCATTTTCTGCACTATGTTCTATTTTGCAGCAATTCCTAGGGATCATCAAATCCCGCCCCAGCTAGGATATCAGCACATTTGGTTGGCTTCTGGGGAAGCCTTAAAAAAACAACCTGCAAATCCATGGAATACTGTGCTATTATATAGGCAAAACATGACCAGCAAACTTCATTAAAATCAAAGAAAAGGGATGGGGTGTATCAAACAAAAATCTAGGCAAAATATACCATGGTTGGAACATTTGGGGTGGCAGAGTAGGATCGTGGGGACATCTGGGTCTGTCCTGTCTGCGTCCTCACGCGGCCATGGCGCACCTTTTACGATGCTGCTGCGGCACTTACAGGAACGGGCTGGGAGTTCTGCTGCACTCACTGCCTGAAAGGATCAGGCTGTTAGTGAACGACGGCAAGCCAACCTGACCAAAAGGCGGCCTGGAGGTGATTTGGATAAATACGATATTGAGAGCTGGAGGCCTTTGTGGCTCCCTGTTGCATTCAGCAATGTAGGTTGCTGTGGTTGTTTGGGGTGAGATACCACCTTTGTGTGCGATGATGCAGGGATGTCATGCAGGGGGAACGCGGGGGAACTCAGTTCTATTAGTTAAAATTAGGGCTGACTCCGCCCACTTCACTCTCCCCCCTCCCCCCTCCCAATTCCTCTGCAAAGAGCTTTTCTTCTTGGTTGGCCGGCACTCAGAGGGTTAAAGGGAGCGACTCCGGATTCCTAGGGGGAGCGAAGGCAGTGATATAATTCAGGGGGAACGAACCAGAACGGGCATTCCGTATCCTAACGGGCTCCGTGGCTGGTTCCGGGTTCCCGACAAGTGCCAATCAAAAGTGAGTTTCTGTTCCTAAATCATTTGAATGACACCACTGGGATGATGCCAGTTGCATCCCATGAAGTGGACTCTTCTCCACTGAAGCTTTTGCTGAGTAAGCTTTTATGGTGCTACAATAGTCTTCGTTGCTTTTGCTCTTTTTAAGCTCAAGCGGCGACCCTTCTGGAAGCTTCCCCCCTTCCCGTGGAGGTTCGACATCACAGAACTGTTCTAGTCTTACCTATTTCAGCGGGTAGGTCAGGGTTCAGAACTAGGTTGTAACCTGAGCTCAGGTGGTCTGCAGTGGAGCTACTTTGTTCAGAGGTTTAGAACTGCAGAGTTGGAGTGACAAACTGGGCCAGCGATTCTTGATGGGATAAATTCAGTCAGTGAATTTGATGGGGTTGCCTTTGCCAGGCATTCTTCAACCATTGGGGCAACAGAGGCTGATGAGACTCCTTACCTGGATGGGACTTCTGTGACGGCCCCCCACAGGATGCTGCAAGCTCCGCATTGGCATGCTGCTGGGGCAGATTAGTCCGGTTGGGTTTCCTCTCTTTTCCCCTCTGTCTTTTGAAACTGACAATTCCCTACCCACGATCGTATATCCAAAGCAACCTCAGTATCTGCAGGGTTCTGTTTCAGAACCTTTGTGTGGGCAAACTGCGCAGTTTCCAAGCGTCTCAGGGCTAAAACTAGCACTAACGACCCACTTCTGGGTCGTGTGGGGGTTCCTGGCTCCTCCCAGCACCACCAGAATTTACCTCCTGAAGGGAAGAGAAGCTGCGCTTTCCCTCTCTTTGGAAGGCATTCACGGGGCATCTGCTGGCATCCACAGTGAAATGGTCCTTGGATGCCAGGTCAGCGGATTTTGCACCTGTGTCTGCCCTCCCACTGCAGAGCAGGCTTGCAAAGCAAGTGTGGACACTTCACCAGTCCTTCGCCAATGCACCTACTTTAATTAAAAGTAATTAAACGCCTTTGTAAAACGCCTTTGTAAAAATTATTTGTAAAGAGATGAAAAAAGAAATGGCAAGTCGGACTCAGGCTAGCCCTTGGAGGGCAGTTCCTCATTCAGCGTAGAATGCTGGATTCCAGCGATAAATTCAGAAGTGTGACAGGTGGACTCATTGTATACCCCAAAACGTACAGTTCAGGCTCGTTGGCCGCACGACGCCTGGGCGGTTCGAGGGGGAGCTCAGGAGGGAAGCGTCCCGTTGGACTCCATGGCTCGTTGCTGCAACATTTATGAGCCTACCAATATTTAATTCATCATTTATGGGTCTCTGACATAGATCTAATTTGTTTGATATATGTACTTCTTTATATCTCCACCATACTTTGTATACAAGCAATTACTGTAGGAAGCAGAGCACCACCTCAGTCTGCAGGGGGCCTCTGGGGAAGTGTAATAAGTGCACGAAAGTGGAAAGTGAAGCCCTGCAGTTGAGTCGAGCGGGAAGCAGCCGTTGCTTTGCGCTGCGGAGGAGCAAACCTTAATTATCATTGTCTCCTGCAGCCTGATGCTCAGTGTATTGACTGAGAAATGGGAATTCCAGAGGACCCGTTTTCACCGCCCCAACGTGGGGCCCTTCCAGGCACGTCCAGTTCGTCCAAGTTGGTTGTGCCGCCCTGAGGTTGGTTCTGGCTCTGGGGCAGGCGCCGCAAGCTTGGCAAGCACTTGCTCAGGCCGGGCCGTGTCTCTTCTGCCTGCTTGGCACAGAGCTGCCTGGGTTGGTCTCAAGCAAGTGCCACACTCTGCCGGCCAAGCATGGAGGGCTCTTAGGAGCAGGGCTCGGTTTGGCCAAATTGGCCTCATGCTGGTTCTGTAGTTAATCTGTGGAACTCTCTGCCACAGGAGGTGGTGATGGCATCTGGTCTGGATGCCTTTAAGAGGGGATTGGATGGATTTCTGGAGGAAAGGTCCATTGTGGGCTATAGGCAATGATGGGTTGTGCAACCTCCTTACAAAGGTGGTGGGCTACTTCAGAGTACTGGGTGCAAGGGAGTGGCCACAGGATGCAAGCATCTTGTGGTCTCGTGCCTCCCTGGGGCACCTGGTGGGCCACTGAGAGATACAGGAAGCTGGACTAGATGGGCCTTTGGCCTGATCCAGCAGGGCTCTTCTTATGTTCTTATGTTCTCAAGGCAAATAAAAAGTACAGCATCTAATCGGAGAAGAGTTGTTCCTTCTGGCATGACTTTAACCAAGTCTGCCTACGTAGAAACCACTTATCCACTAGGGGATCCACTAGGGAAACCACTTAACCACTAGGGGGCAGAAGATTTAGCTGAGAGGGTTAATGCCTCCGTTTGCCCGAAGATACAGCTGAAGATCTCAAGGTTGTGAGCTCGGGACTGCCGGAAGTCTCTGTGAGCAGCAGACCTTGCAACTGCGGCTGATTAGAAGCTGAGCTCCAGCTGCCTCGTGGGAGGAGGAGTGTGCTGAGAGTCAGCTGCATCTCTGGTGAGAGCAGGGAAGCATCAGCCAGCAGAAGACAGACGGGTGGCTAAAGAAAGAAGGCTAAATCCAGAAAGGAAGATCTGAATGTGTGTAGTTCTTGAAAGATAGAACATTCTGTAAATTGTAAAAACCTTCGGGTTTATGAATAAAGTCTGCCCATGTAAACCGCCTTGAGTTACAGTCACTAGAGAAATCTAGTGATCTTAAGAAAGGCGGTATATAAATACATGCATTATTATTATTTTATTTATCATTGGAACAAGGAACCTCAGATTCAGAAGGAGGGGCCTGTGGCCGGAGACGCAAGTGCTGGGGGTGAAGCTGCCCCAGCGGTGCTGACGCGGGAGAGGCAGCCGCCGCCACGGCGGTAAAGGCGGGAGGGGTGGCTGGCCCGCAGAGTTTTCCGAGGCGCCTGCAAGGGGGACGCACGCCCAGGGGACACGGCATGCAGACAACCAGAGAGCGCCCCCTAGGTGAGTTGCAGTGCCCGCACCTGCCACGGAGAGGCGTGCCCAGCTGGTCTGAAGCCTGAGTGGGCGAGAGAGGACCGTGGGGCAGGAGGCAACGGGGAGAAGGCAAGCCTACCCCGTTGGACCAAGTCAGGTTGGACTTTGCGTTCGGGGCTTTGGTGGAGGGACCTTTGGCCACCCGGCACTCCAAGGGCCCTTGGCGATGTAACCGGGGGTGGGGACTTATACCCCAAACAGCTAGCTGGAAGGGGAGACGGGCCGGGTCAGGCCCAGCGAAACAAACAGCCACTGTTCAATCTAGTCCACCTCCTGCCATTTCTGTTCTCGTTGTGGGTACACATCCTTCCCCATGTCAGCTACAGACCCCTTCGCCGCCACCCCTCACCTACTGGGCGAGGGCGGGGGCGGAGGACATAACACTACTTGTAACTCATTCAAATGCATCAAGTCTCGAACACTCAGATAGGTCATAGCCAGTGATGTCATGCAGGGGGAATGCGGGGGAACTCAGTTCCACTAGTTAAAATTAGGGCTGACTCTGCCCACTTCACTCTCCCTCCTCCCCCCTCCCAATTCCTCTGCAAAGAGCTTTTCTTCTTGGTTGGCCGGCACTCAGAGGGTTAAAGGCAGTGATGTCATTCAGGGGGAACAGACCAGAATGGGCGTTCCGGATCCTAACGGGCTCCGTGGCTGGTTCCGGGTTCCCGACAAGTGCCAATCAAAAGTGAGTTCCTGTTCCTAAATCATTTGAATGACACCAGTGGTCATAGCTCCCTAAGTTTCATTCACACACACACACACTAGTGAGCTCTCGTTCACTGATACTTCATGGTAATAAACCTGCATCATTTGAACACCTAATTGAAGAACTCAGCACACACAGTCATTGGTGGATAGCTGCAGACCCCCTGGTCAACCGTGTCAATTGGAGCCAATGGGGAACGTTTCA
This sequence comes from Lerista edwardsae, assembly GCA_029204185.1. NCBI lineage: Eukaryota > Metazoa > Chordata > Lepidosauria > Squamata > Scincidae > Lerista > Lerista edwardsae. The sequence continues at coordinate 1,117,880 of JAJKFI010000085.1, forward strand.
AGAGCTTGCTTTAATTTTTTTTAACTAATTAAGGGCCCAATCCTATCCAACGTGCTGGTGTTGATGCAGCCTTGCCAGTGGCGCATGGGCTGCAGCCTGCGGTGGGAGCAGCAGTCACAGAGACCTCCTCAAATAAGGGATTGTTTGTTCCCTTACCTTGGGACTGCACTGCTGTTGCATTGTCATTGCAAATTTGGATAGGATCAGGCCTCAATTCTTTAATTAATGAGTGCAAGCAACCTCTGTGTACATTTTCTTGAGACACCCTATAGATCTCTGCACTGAGCAGCCTTTCAGAATGGGACAATGCTGATTACGATCACTTTTTAAATTCCACAGTTCTGTATCCAATAATGAGCCAATTGTGTGAATTAAAAGACCAATGCCCTCTGATCTACTCAATACCTCTCGTCATGTTTAAACATGATCTGTGAGTAATTAAAAACAGTATGATCTTCCAAATAGGAGCTATATTACTCTTTTCCTTGTTAGATGCTTAAGTGCGGGGAATAGCTATCCCCTTTCTTCTTGAAAGAGAATTGAACAAGAATTGAACAAGCTTCTGAGCTGTTGAACCTTGTCATTGGAATTAAGCTTTATTACTTCACAGATTTCTGTTGTTTCTGAGTTTAGAGCCATCAGAAGGGTAAGTAGCCAAAGCATGTATCGTTCAGAAAGGGATTTTCCACACATTACCCAGAGCAGCCAGTGTCAACCTTTTTCATCTCATGGCACATGGAGAAGGCACAGAAATTGTCATGGCACACCACCTGCTTCTGGCACCATCGCTGTGGTGGCGCAGTGGGTTAAACCGCTGCTGCTGGGCTTTCCGACCGGACAGTTGGGAGTTCAAGACTGTGTGATGGAGTGAGCTCCCGTTGCTTGTCCCAGCTCCTGCCAATCTAGCAGTTCGAAAGCACGTAAAAAATGCCAGTAGATAAATAGGGACCACTTCGGTGGGAAGGGAATGGCGTTCCGTGCGCTACGGCGTAGAGTCATGCCGGCCACATGACCACGGAAGCTTGTCCTCGGACAAAAACGCCGGCTCTACAGGCTTAGAAATGGAGATGAGCACCGCCCCCTACAGTCGGTCACGACTAGACCATTCGGTCTTGGGGAAACCTTTACACCTTTACCTTTTTACAGCACATTGCACTGCTGACTGAGGACTCACATCCCCCCATGGCCCTACTGACATCTGACCCTGCCCCAAACTCCCACAGCACACTGGTGGACCTTCTGTGGCATGCCAATGTGCCAGGGCACACTGGTTGAAAATCACCGACCTCGCCACTCACATGGGTCATCCAGTTATGTATATATCACTTCGATTCTTCGTCGATACCTGGTTGGGACCTGACCCTCGCAGGCAACACAAGCTAGTGATTTTATGATTTACTTTTTGTGTTGTCACACCGTACATCATTAGCTGTGTATCTTTTTAAAAAATAATAAAAGATGGCAGCCTCTGGGGCCTAGATCTCCCTCTCCTTCTGCTATGGAATCCAGTCCTTTCCTCTCCACTCCCCCAGCAAAATGGAGCCTGCCTTTTCCAGATCACTGGAGTCAGCCATTGTAAGAACATCCCGTTTGATGTTTTATTGCCCACATTTAGCCCTGCCTTGGTAAAAAAGGGACAGTAGCTTGGCATTGTGAAGTGAAACAATGTGGAGTACATGCAAGATCTCCAGAAGTTTGAGGAAGCATCACAAATCCCTCCCTCCCTCTCTCCCTGTGGAGTAGTCTTTGGATTTTTTTTGTGTGCTTTTGGATTTTTTTCTGAATGATGGTTGATGGCCATTGCACCTTATCCAGATTGTTATGATGGTGATATATATCCCACATAATCAGCCCTACATTTTTGCTGCATATTTTCCATGTTACTCTAAGAGCGCAATTCTAACCTGGAGTTAGGCTGGCACAGTTAAGCCAGCAAAGTTTGGCCGGCACAAGGGCCACTGTAAAGCACATTTGGAGCACTCTCAAAGTCAGAGAGGATGGCGCACATCTGTGTGCTGGCCTCTCTGACCCCGAGAATGGTCCAAACATACTTAACTCTGGCCCTTGTGCTGGCCAAACTTTGCTGGCCTAACTGTGCCGGCCTAACTCCAGATTAGGATTGTGCCCTAAATGTCTGCATCCCAAACAATAAACAAAGAGTCCTCAATCACTTTGTTGTAGCTTTTGTCACCTCTCTCATACACATATTGTATTGTGTATCGTATTTTTTCTTTCAGCAGACTTTAAAATCTCCTTTGCACATCATCAAAATTCCCCTTTTTGCTACTGAGTCTTTAATCTTCAGAGAGGAAAAAAAGTGTTATTATTTATAATGAGGCAACCAAGATCCAGCACTATAATACATACAGGATATTACAATTTTTTAAAACTTGATTGAAGTCAGTGGCAAAGTTTCCTTTGGATTGAAAAAGGCGATCACGTGCACAAGGAGGTTGTCAATTAAAAAAATTCTGCACAGGTTTGAAATATCATTAGCAGGCCATGGTGTTGATGCACTTTGCTTCTTCAAAAGAAATCATGGCTTATTCTTAACAGATTACTCTGAGAGCAAGTGCCTTTGCAATATGATTGATGGAGGAGGAAAGTAGGGAACAGACACACATTCCTGCTATCCATGGGCATCTGCTGACTTGTGTTGGCTTAAAGGAAGACATGCAGCAAATTGGCAAGCAGTTGGCAAGTGTGCCTTGCAATATGCACATGTCAATGAAGTGCTAATGCAGCCAGGATGGGAATATGTTATATTTACGGAGGACTTTGATAAGTGACAAGTGCACTGTGAAGTCTGGGCTTTGTTCAGCACGAGATTTCCTTAAAACTTCCTTTCTTCTTCTATTGAGATTCTTGATTTCTGCAGTTTCCTTCTTTGAGGTTGGTGGGGATCTTTATTGTTCTGCCTGGGGTATTCTGTCTCATCTCATTCAAGGGCTTCTTTAAGAGAGGGGGCAGGAAGCAAAAGAACTATCCACAGTCAGGGATTTAAATGTTTAAGCTTGTTACGAGATCAGCCTGGTTGCATTTCCTTTTGGAGGCTGGTTTAAATAAACAGGCAAGGAAATCTCTAAACCGATATGTATCTACCCCAGGAGGATTTCGCCGCATGCATCTGATGCACATTTTTATATGCACCTCTTATATTCAGCAGGGACAGCGTAACTGTCCCTATCCACTCCCTATTCACAATGACTTTTCTAATGGCTGTTTGCATTTTTGAAGAGTCCTTTTGGGACAGGGAGCCATTGACTACAGTAGTTTTGATTTTGTTTGTAAACTGCTTTGTGAATTTCTCTCTCTCTCTCTCTCTCTCTCTCTCTCTCTCTCTCTCTCTCTCTGTGTGTGTGTGTGTGTGTGTGTGTGTGTGTGTGTGTGTGTGTGTGAAAACCAGTATTGATGGATGGATGCAGTCAGCGTTGTCATGCAGCCGGAACGCTGGGTGGGAGGAATGGGTGAGCGGCAGCCCGCCCGTTGCGTTCCGGTCCGTTTCGCCGTCTTCCCCGCCCCCGCGTTCCTCCCGCCGCTCACCCGTTCCTCCCGCCCAGCGTTCCGGCTGCATGACACCGCTGGATGCAGTAGATTGTAATCCACACAAGCATAAGCAACAAGAACAGCCCAATGATGGCTGCTGCCAGTGCCATGAGACATCAACACCGAAATGGCCACTGCTGACAAGCCAGCTGCGGGCTCCTTGGCTGAAGGCACATTGGTGCCCTTCCCAGCGGTCCCTGTGGGTCTGCTTGGAGCTGTGCCAGCTGATGCAAAACCAGTGAGACCTGCGTTGGCTGCAAACCCCCGGGGGGGGGAAGGATTTGACTGGAGCCTCTTCTGCCGCCCACACACCCCCCTTCCCACACCTGAACCACCCTTGGGCTCCTCTCTCCCTGCCCAGTCTCGTCCCTTCCCCATCTTCCTCCCACCTCCCTCTGCCCCAGAATGCCTCCCCACCACTTGGTGGCCTACTCGCCACTGGGGCTCCCCTGAGCAATGCAGAGGCCCACTGCCGACTGGTGCCGGCCTCTCCGCCAGTGCCTGCCCCTTCCTGGCGCCACAGTGTGCCTTACGGCATGTTTCGACAACCGTTGCCGGGCCAGTACGCAGGCCACCGGCATTGCCCCAGCGTCAGGCCCTAAATGTGTTCATTCTCAAGTTCCAACAAGGAACTTGTTGCCTGTGGCTCGGGGGAGGCGGAATCCACTGACCATGTTCTCTTTCAATGTATATTCTATTGTGGTATTTGCGAGAAATTTATTCACCCTCTGACCAAGAAATTTCCGAATATTGAGATCCGGGAGATGTCTAGACTGCTACTTACTGACCGTAATAGCCAGGTATTAAAGTTTACTGCTAGTTTTCTGGTGGCCGCAGTTAAAATACGTGTAGCTTTGCTGGCCCGAGGGAGAGAATGGTAATCCGTTGAATTTAGGATTGTATTTGTAGAGCCTGAGGATGTGAACAGGATTCTCTGGAGTGTGAGACCTGCTACTTGCCCGCTCGACCCTTGCCCGGCATGGCTAATTAGAGCTGCCCGGGGAGGGCTGGCCGAGTGGACAGGGAGGGTAGTGAATGCATCTCTGAAGGAGGGGGTGCTCCCGCCTGCTTTGAAGCAGGCGGTGGTTCGCCCCCTCCGAAGAAGCCCTCCCTGGATCCCTCAAATTTAAACAACTTTCGGCCAGTCTCGAATATCCCATTTCTGGGCAAGGTGATTGAGCGGGTGGTGGCGTCCCAGCTTCAGAGGGTTCTGGAGGAAACGGATTATCTGGACCCATTCCAATCTGGCTTCAGGCCGGGGTTCGGGACGGAGACTGCCTTGGTCGCCTTGGTGGATGACCTGCGCCGGGGGATGGACGGGGGAAGTGCGACCCTGTTAGTCCTGCTGGACCTCTCGGTGGCTTTCGACACCATCGACCATGGTGTCCTTCTGGGTCGGTTGGATGGGTTGGGGCTTGGAGGCACTGTTTTGAAGTGGTTCCGCTCCTTCCTGGCTGACAGATCCCAGAAGGTGGTGCTGGGGGACTCTTGTTCGGCACCCCGACCTCTTAGGTTCGGGGTGCCGCAAGGTTCCATCTTATCCCCCATGCTGTTTAACATCTACATGAAACCGCTGGGAGAGGTCATCCGGGGGTTTGGAGTGGGGTGCCATCAATATGCTGATGACACCCAACTTTATCTCTCCTTTCCCCCTGATTCTGAGGAGGCGGTTGAGGTCCTGGATCGCTGTCTGGAGGCAGTTGGGGGCTGGATGCGGGCGAACAAGCTGAAATTAAATCCGGATAAGACAGAGGTGCTTTTGGTTCGGAAATCCACAGCTCGGGTATTGGACTATCGTCCTGCTCTGAATGGGGTTGCACTTCCTCTGAAGGAGCAGGTTCGCAGCTTGGGGGTTCTCCTGGATTCACAGCTACACCTGGAGTCCCAGGTGGCGGCGGTGGCCAGGGGAGCCTTTGCTCAGCTTCGGCTGATCCGCCAGCTGCGGCCGTACCTGAGCTGTGCGGACCTGGCCACAGTGACCCATGCCCTAGTGACATCTAGATTAGATTATTGCAATGTGCTCTACGTGGGGCTGCCTTTGAAGACGGTCCGGAAATTACAACTAGTACAGAACGCGGCGCCTCGGGTGGTTGCTGGGGCACGTCGGTTTGACTCTGTCGAGCCGTTGCTTCGGTGACTACACTGGCTGCCGGTTCTGTTCCGGGCCCAATTCAAAGTGCTAGTTTTGACTTTTAAAGCCCTTTACGGCTCAGGTCCGGGGTATTTGAGGGACCGCCTTCTTCTATATAATCCAACCCGTACTCTTAGATCATCTGGGGGGGCCCTTCTGACTGTGCCGCCACCAGGAGAAGTAAGAGGAGTGGCGGCCAGGAAGAGGGCCTTCTCGGTGGTGGCCCCCCAACTCTGGAACACCCTTCCCCTCGAATTGAGAACTGCTCCCTCTCTGTTTACATTTCGGCAGGGGCTGAAGACCTTTTTATTCCAAAAAGCTTTTAATTGTTGACAGGTTGGCTGGCTGGTTATTATGATCCACGGGGCTTGTGTTTTATTTTATTTTTTAATTGTTTTTAAATTGTTTGTGTTTTTAATCTTGATTGTTTATTGTTTAATACTGTTTTTAACTGTTTTTAATGTTAATTGTTATACTTTATTTTTATCTTTTTTAATATTGTAAGCCGCCTTGGACATCTGCCCCGGCAGAGGAAAGGCGGGGTAAAAATTTCTTAAATAAATAAATAAATAAATTTATTATTTGTTTACACATTGATAAATTTATATACTAATTTTAATTACATGATTATCTCTGGATATGTAAATTTACCTGTATATCTGGTCTTTGACTGTAATAAAACTGAACTGAACTGTTCAGAAAGTCGAACAAGACTTTCAGTGCAATCCTATGCCAATTGAGTCAGAGGCAGTGGCGGACCCAGCCAAGGCTCTGCCCTGGCCAGATTGACACTCGCCGCCACCAGTGCCGGCTCTCTGCCCCCTGTGCAGCCCCGGCCACACCCCTGCCATGCCGCGCTCCGTTTTGAGCACTCTGGGCACAGGGATGGACGGGCAGGCTGCTCGCCTGCGGCAGCTTGGGTGCACAAGCGGCAGTGGTTCTGCTGCTGCTCTGGCCCCTGTGACCCCCTGATCCCCCGCTAGACCCAGCACTAATCAGAGGTAGTTCTCACTGGGTTCAGTGGGGCTTACTCCCAGGCAAGTGTGTAAGATTTAGTGTGTAAGGGCAAGTGTGTAAGGGCAGAAGATTTAGTCGAGAGGGTTAATGCCTCCGTTTGCCTGAAGATAAGAGCTGAAGAGCTGAAGGTCGCCAGTTCGGGACAGCCGGAAGTCTCTGTGAGCGGCAGACCTCGTAAATTGCGACTGATTAACAGCTGAGCTTTGGCTGCCTTTTGTGAGGGGGAGTTGTGCCGAAGTTCAGCCGCTTCTCTGGTGGGAGCAGGGAAGCCGCTTATCAGCCAGCAAGAAGACAAACGGGTGGCCAGAAAGAAGGACTAAATCCAGAAGGATCCATCTGTATGTGTGTAGTTCTTGAAAGATAGAACATTTCTATAAAAATTGTAAAAACCTTTGGGTTTCTGAATAAAGTCTGCCTATGTAAACCGCCTTGAGTTATAGTCATTAGAGAAATCTGGTGACCTAAGAAAGGCGGTATATAAATCCAAGTATTATTATTATTATTATTATTATTATTATTATTATTATTATTATTATTATTATTATTATTATTATTATTATTA
>JAJKFI010000085.1:1134526-1147094 GCA_029204185.1 Lerista edwardsae
AAACAAACAAACAAACAAACAAACAAACAAACAAACAAACAAACAAACAAACAAACAAACAAACACCAACCATGTGAAATTAGATGTATTTCAATCTAATTGAAATAGGGGGTGCCAGGAACCAGTGGGGGGTGGGAGGGGTGCAGACTACACTGGGTGATACCCTCAGGGGATCTACTACTATTGAACAAAATTTGAAAAAAAATGTATTTATGAATAATACCATCATGTTATATATCACTGGAAAAGTAATTTTATGCAGAATATAATAAAAGAATTTTGAATTACCTGCATTCCATCAAAGGTTATGGCCAATGAACCAGCAAAAGGAAACACCTTATGAAAGCCTTATGAAACAAAAAGTGGACTTCCTTAACTCAAAACTGACCAATGAGACTGTTGGTTCTGAGAGCCAATGAGGTGTTGTTGACACAGCAGGGAGTCAATAAGGTGTTATTAAAAAGTTAGCTTTCATTTCCATGTATCAGAGCCAATACTAGAACTCTTATTCAGTTGTGTGAGTGTCATCACGTTGGCCCCTAGTTTTTTGTTGGCTACTGATTTGTTGAGTGACCTATACTGTTCTATCTATATATATGAAGAAGAGCATATGCGTGTATGTATGTATGTATGTGTGTGTGTGTGTGTGTGTGTGTGTGTGTGTGTGTGTGTGTATGTGTGTGTGTGTGTGTGTGTGTGTATGCTCCACATAGGCTCCACAACGCCTGGACCGACTCATGCCAAACCCGGCACGCTGGTGCCTTGGCCCCCCCGAGACCGTTGCTGCGCAGTTTTGGAACGGCTCATGCCCCCACAGGCACGGGTACAAGTGAATTTGTGGTTCTCTATGGGTGGCTATGGGCTGAGCTGCAGCATTCCGAGGCTCTGATGATGTCATGATGAGATGCAAATGACATGCAAATGACATGCAGAATCTTCAGGCAGCAACTGAACTCTTTACAGTTGAAGACAAATAGCAGCAAATAGGTTTCCCGCAGGCAAACCGATACAGGGCCAGGGAAATGTGTTCTGTGGACATGTGGGCGGTCTCTGCTTGGCAGTGGACAGTTGGCACAAGGTGCTGTGGCTGTTGCTCTCACTCTGAAAGTTTACTTTCACTGTATAACGTAAGGCAATTGGGCAGGTGCAACCAAAGGCTACAAAGATGAAACAACAGCGTACACAGGAAACACCTGAGGAAAAAAAAAATGACTTGCAACCATGGAGTTATTATTTGACAGGAGGGAACATGACGTCACAGACTTGAAGCCGACTTACAAATATGGCTGGGGGCTCTCTCGCTCGCACAGCGCGTGTGTAAAAGTAAATCTCCCTGCCCGTGTGTAAATCTCCCTGCCCGTGTGTAAAAGTTAATTTCAATGTCTTTAAGCGTGCCTTCGTGTTCTGCATACGGGTGTGCGAATCGCTGGATGAAAAATGGGATTACTTTCCACAAGTACTTAAAATCATTGTGATTAATTGATACTGAAAAATATTACCTCATAAAGTATGCAGCCCTTCACAAACTGAAGCAGATATGAAGAATAAAAATAAAAATAAAAATAAAATATTACTTCATAAAGTATGCAGCCCTTCACAAACTGAAGTAGATATGAAGAAATAAAATAAAAATAAAAATATGTAATATTTTTGAAATTCTGAACATTAACAGAGTTTGTTTTATGGGGGGGGGTGAGTGTAGAAGTTAAAAAAAATACACTTAATAGCCTAGAAGTGAAAAAGAACTACTCTCCTATTGACAACTACTTGTGTTATACATTGAGAGATTTTAATGTAATTTTCCTACATATTTATCTGATTCCCGGGGGGGCGGGAAAGTGGCGGAACGCGGCGTGACGCAACAGGCGGACTGCCGCTCAAAGGTAAGTCCCGCCCAGTGTACCGGGTGAATGACGATGCTGATTATTGGTAACGAGACAACCCGACATCGATAAGACAGGAAACAATTGCTGCAGCTACCCTAACTCCCAGACCCGGAGGCCTGAAGGTAAGGCCGGCTTTGCGAGGCTGGAACAGGGTCTCGGGGTGGGTGGGTGGGAGGAGGAACAGGGCAGGGGGATGGGCAGAACGGGGTGGGGGAGGCGGGGAACGGGCAGCCCTTTGAGTGGCCTGGCCTGGGGAGGGAGGTGGAGAGAGAGGATCCGGTCTTTGAACCAGACCTTTAACCCCTGTGTCCTGGGCTGCTCCAGTTTGGCCACCCTGATGTTGGCGGTGCAGCTCTGAGAAACCCCATCTGGGCCAGTGCACTCTACCTGGGGGAAGAGGATTTTTTCCCCTTCCCCTGGGAGCACAGCAGCACCTCTGAGCCGCAGGCTGGATATGGGGCAGGCATTACAGCCTACCTACTCCAGCTGGGGTTAGGATTGCACCCTTAAAGGCATCTAGATCTTCACCTGGCGAGGAGCTTAACTGATGGATTACACGCCGGGAAAAGACACAAAGCGATCCACTGGACAGCGCAGAGAAGTGCACCAATCTGCTCTGGATTCTAGGAACGGCCTTGTAAGTTTTGCCTTCTGCTTGTTTGCTAAAAGAATTCAGTCCACAGTTTCCCTAGTCTGTTTTGAAGAGCATTTTCTCTTTCCCCTCTCCCACAAGGACGGTGGCAGCAATGCATAATCCAATTCCATTTACATACCTTCACTGTCTCGAGCTTCTGTTCAGCTGTGTTTGGTCACAGAAATTTTAATGCTGTTAGGAAAGAGTCTGAGTAGCAGTGCAGGAATATCGAACTTTTAATAATTAAATATATGCGTACACCGAGATGGGAGGTTTGTGGAGAGCCAGGACGACGCTGAGTATTTATTAGCAGAAACTCCCGAAAGGATCGGCAGCATCATTGCCTTCCTCATTGTTGGTCAACGTCCTGGCTCCGGAGGGAATTGCTACTGATGCACTCGCCATTCATTACCGTAGAATGCCTTCGCTCCGTGCTAGGTTTTACGGCATCTGCGGCTCCAGGGAATTTTGATTGACAGCTTGGCTACTTCACTGGAAAGCCCTGTTTACTTCAAGCTGTGCAGTGGAGTGAGTTAGAGCTGCTTTTCATATTCATGTGCAGATTTAAATTATTATTCTTAAAATAATTAGCGACACCTTGCATTTTCTTCGGGGAGAACTGGCACACTTCATGGCTCCCCTGATGTGCAGATCCCTTTCCTTTTTTTTGCCACAGTGCTGTGGCGGGTCTTTTCCACACACATCGACGCATGCAGTTCTGAGTGGATGGCACAGTGGTGTCATCTACATGATTTAAGAACAGGTACTCACTTTTGATTGGCACGTGTCGGGACCCGCCCACCGGAAGTGACGTCATAAGCCAGAAGTGATGTTGTGGCAGGAAGTGACATGAAAAAGCCCTTTTTGAGGCCTCAGACGATTTTAAACTGACCCAACAGTTGCAACAGTATTCCACAGCACCCCCAGAACATGTTCAGGAGGCCTGGCATCATGTTAAAACCCCAGAGCAACTCATTTTTCAGTGGCAAGGAAAGGAAAGGCTCCGCTTGCTGCCTGCCTGCCTGCCTGCCTGGCTCTGAGAACATGCAGGCAACTCAAACATGCAGGAAATTCAAACGTTGCAGAGGGCGGAGTCGACGAGTGGGCGGGCGAATGGGCGGGGCCAGCTGTAATCCTAGAAACCGGTACTCGCGTACTCCCACGTACCCCCTGCATGACATCACTGGGATGGCAAAATGGAAGGTTGGGCCATGAGGGAAGAGCATGGGCTGCCTACCTCGCAAAGCCAGCAGTGTGCATCATTCTCAGCAAGATCAGATCAAGAAGCACCATTTAGAACAATGGAGGGTGCCAATTCAATAGAGATGGTGGTTGCAGACAACCTGCCGAACGGACAGCCCGGTCCAATCCGGGCCGCCAGCATGGCTCAATCTGTGAGCCAACCAGGCCCTTTGGGAGGGTGGATTGGGCCAATGTCATGCAATGAGTGCCCCCCCACAGAGACACTGAGAAACACTTGGAGCGCCGCAGACTGGGCGTGCACCCCTACCACTGCTTGCCGCCATGGTAGGTCTGTGGCTGGTGCCCCCTTTAAATGGTGCCTGGGGCAAATGTCCCATCTTGCCACATTTCTGACTGTAGAACACTTTTGTAAAATGGCTGCCAATCTCGGACATTTTGGGAGGACTGCTACGTCTGGCTCACTTCCTCCCCATCCACAGTAATGGGGCACAGAAAAATACTGTTCGTCTTGGAAGTATTGAACATTCAAGCAACATAATTCACAACTTGTATAAGACCCCACCCCCCAACACAACCCTAATCACAAGTATGTCAAAATCAGATAGCACAGCACACTTGAGAAGGTCAACCAAACCTTGGACCACATGTCACGAACCACATGTCATGCATATGGTTAAGCATACTGAATAATTCTGGGACAGCCTTACATTTTTAGAATCATAGAATCATAGAGTTGGAAGGGACCTCCAAGGTCATCTAGTCCAACCTAAAGGAAAACCTCCTAAAGCAGTGATGGAGAACCTATGACATGTGTGTCAAAGGTGACATGCCACAATGTTTGGGGTGACACAGACCACACCATGCAGAGCAAATCATTCAAGAAAGAGCGTCACAATGTACAAATGAAACACACACACTCCCCAACACAACTGATCCCCTGCTGCAGTGGTGTCATTCAAATGATTTAGGAACAGGAACTCACTTTTGATTGGCACTTGTTGGGAACCTGGAACCAGTCACGGAGCCCGTTAGGATCCGGAATGCCTGTTCTGGTCCGTTCCCCCTGAATGACATCACTGGTTGGAAGGGACCTCCAAGGTCATCTAGTCCAACCCCCTGCCTTTAGCAGGAAAACCTCCTAAAGCAGTGATGGAGAACCTATGACATGTGTGTCAAAGGTGACATGCCACAATGTTTGGGGTGACACACCAGTATTCACCAACGCCTGACAAAAACTGACTCTGTCTTAAATCATTTTTCATTTTTGTAATTATTTGGGGTTTCTTTATATAATACATAGCACCACACATGATTGGACTGTAATTTTTGTTTAAATAAATGAATATAACAAATTGATTGTGTTTTGTTTGGAAGGGGGGGTTGACACACCACCAGAGTCAAGTTAAGCATTTTCCAAAGTTTTGACACACCAAGCTCAAAAGGTTCGCCATCACTGTCCTAGATCATCTCCAGCAGGTGCCTGTCGAGACTCGGCTTGAAGGTCTCCAGTGAGGGAGAAACCACCACCTCCCTTGGCTATCTGTTCCACTGTTGAACCACCTTTATTATCAAGAAATTCTTCTTGATGTCCAGCAGGAATCTCCTCTCTTGCAGTTTGTACCCTTTGGACCCAGTTCTACTGTCAAAGGCAGATGAGAACAGATTTGTCCCTCCTTCCTTATGACAGCCCTTCAGATATTTGAAGAGTGCTCTCATATCCCCTCTCGGCCTTCTCTTCTCCAAGCTAAACATACCCAGTTCCCTCAACCTTTCCTCACAGGCCTTGTTTTCGAGCCCCCTGATCATCTCTGTTGCTCTTCTCTGAACCTGCCTAGAATTTTTGTACTTGGGAAACACTAAGGGGAGGGATGAAATCCAAAGGACAATCAATGAATCCAAAGATGGCAATGAATTCAGAATAGACACAGACCACACCATGCAGAGCAAGTCATTCAAGAAAGAGCGTCACAATGTACAGATGAAACACACACACTCCCCAACACAACTGATCCCCTGCTGCTCCCTTGGTGGTAATTGGCTCCCTTGGAGCTGCAGAGTCCCCCTGAACACCAGCTGCCTTATACAATGCACAGGACTGCAGCCCTAATGGGGTGTCGTGGCCAATGGCTCAGTAGGCAGTGGTGTCATTCAGCCGGAACGCTGGGCGGGAGGAACAGGTGAGCAGCAGCCCACCTGTTGCATACTGCTCCGTTTCGCCATCTTCCCCGCCCCCAGAACGGGTGAGCGGCAGCCTGCCCATTGTGTACCGCTCCGTTTCGCCGTCTTCCCCGAAGATGGCAAAACGGAGCGGTACGCAACAGGCGGGCTGCCGCTCACCTGTTCCTCCTGCCCAGCGTTCCGGCTGAATGACGCCGCTGCCAGTAGGTCCAGGGAGCTGCCTGTTGAAAAAGTTTGGGAGCCACTGCCCTGCTGGGTAGGAGGGAAAGACCCACAGGAGTACACAAGAAAAAAAAAAACTCCCACTGTTTTCTGGGTGCCTCCATCAGCACAGGTCTGGTCAGTGAGGAAAGACCAAGGACGAGGCCTTCTCGGTGGTGGCTCCCAAGCGCTGGAATCTTTTCCGCAGGGACGCTTATCCTGATGCCAATTTTAATGGATGTAGACAATAAGCAAATCCTTGTACAGGTTTTAAAACAAATAAAAATAGATGGACCTTTGAAAAGTCTTGTCTGCTGCTAGTGCATTTTTCTGTGTTTATCCTCTTATTCTATTTGTTCTGCTCCTTGTAAGTGTTCATATATTAGCATTTTTGTAATTCTTGTAATGTATTAAACTTAAATCAAACGAAACAATGTCTAATTCAATTGGCTACTGGGAGGCAGGATGACTTTTTTTTTAGGGGGGAGAACACCATTCATATTTGTTTTTGCTTATTTTAACTGTATTTTAATTGTTGGGCGAACTCCGGAAGCTAGTGGAGGACAGGGAGGCCTGGCGTGCTGTGGTCCAGGGGGTTGCAAAGAGTCGGACATGACTTAGCGACTGAACAACAACAAATTGTTGTGAGACCCTTTGGAATGTATGTTCCTGAAAGGCGAATGTTCCTGATGGATCCCTTCCTCCTTCATGACATCGCACCATTTTGTGCTGCCTTTGGCTGTATGGGCACAACACAGTGGTGGTTGAATGCGAAGTGTGTTATGCACACATAAATGCGTGCCTGTGTGTATGATCTCCATTCCAGATTATCAACTGTGGCTGAGAACAGGGACTAGACCGATGTATGGAGGAAATTTCCATCACAGGTTAAAAGCTGTGATGGGTATGTGTCACCTCCTGGTTTTAAAAATAAGGTAAAGGTAAAGGTTTCCCCACGACCAAACGGTCTAGTCATGACCGACTGTAGAGGGTGGTGCTCATCTCCGTTTCAAAGCCTGTAGAGCCGGCGTTTTGTCCGAGGACAAGCTTCCGTGGTCATGTGGCCGGCATGACTCTACGCCGTAGCGCACGGAACGCCGTTCCCTTCCCACCTAAGTGGTCCCTATTTATCTGCTTGCAGTTAGGTGCTTTCGAACTGCTAGGTTGGCAGGAGCTGGGACAAGCAACGGGAGCTCACTCTGTCATGTGGTCTTGAACTCCCAACCTTGCGGTTGAAAGCCCAGCAACAGCGGATTGACTCGCTGTGCCACCACGTCCCTCATAGGTTTTTAAAAAAATGTTTAAAAATAGGCTACAACAAAATGCCAGATGCAAGGGAGATGTTGCATTTGTGGTGGTGGTGGTTCCAGAGGCATCTGGTGAGTTGTTGTGAAGCTGGGCTAGATGGGCCTTTGGCCTGATCCAGTGGGGCTCTTCTTATGTTCAGTTATGGCGGGGGTGTGTGCATCTATTCCAGAAGGCCACTGTGAGAAAGAAGCTGCTGAACTAGACTGGCCCTGTGCTTTTCCCATGTTCTGATGAAGCATTGCTCCCCACTCAAGGAACATTTTGAAGATAACATGCAGCCAACACCGAAAAACATTTACTTGGGAGAATAAGTCATGTAGATAACAACGGGACATCCTCCCCAATAAATGTGCCTAAGATTGCCAGATTTAAGCGTCTTTCTGTCCTTGGAAACTGGAGTCTAAGAAGTGATAATTTGCCGTCTTTTTGCAATGTAGAGCAAGTTCAAGAAAGCGTGATTTTGTATACTTTGTGCTTTTTTATTTGCAATTCTGAGCTTACTCTTGATTGAGAAATCTGATGCTGTCTCACATTGGATGCTGCCCTTTAAAGAGCTTTAATGGGATGGGGGTGGGGAGAATCTAGTATTTTGGCACACTTTGGTGGTTTGAAAAGAGTGTGATTAAAGTGCATTAAGCACCGTTAAGCGCTTCACGCAAGACAGGAAAAAAAGTAGCAGACTTTCTTCTTAAAGAAATCCCTGTGGGATGAGGAGCCGTAATCAGCTGCAGCAAATGTGCCTGAAGGCAACTCGCTCTCTGCCACCGTCTCCTCTGCGTTTTCGCTCAGAAGGAAATCTCACCAAATGCAACAGGCCTTTTGATGTTGGAGTTATGCTTATGACCCCCAAAGGGGAGGAGGGGGTCATAATTTAGTGCATGCTCATTGACCATGTGCTGAAGAGAGGAAGGACTTCCATTCGGGATAGGGTCTATATAATCTGTAATTGTGTATTATTTGGGGAAGTGGTTTGGACTTCAGTTCTGCTACCCCCTTTACTGCAGTAAAGAATTCAGAACTCCAATCTCTCTCTCTCTCTCTCTCTCTCTCTCTCTCTCTCTCTCTCTCTCTGGTATTTGGTCAGGGGGATCAAATGTTCCTAACAGCTGGCACCAACTTGCGTTGGATACAGAGCAGGCCAGCTGGTCTACTTGCTCCAGCCCAAGTTAGAATTGGGCAGTTCCTCTTTTCTGAGAGAATTTTCTCTCTGCAGTAGCATAACCACCTATGGGATGTGGGGTGTCACCACTAGACCCCAAATTTTGAAAATCATGGTTTTAGGAAATAATACCATTATGTTATGTACTGTTCATAAGAACATAAGAAGAGCCCCGCTGGATCAGGCCGAAAGCCCACCTAGTGCAGTTTCCTGTATCTCACAGTGGCCCACGAGATGCATCAGGGAGCACACAAGACAACAAGGTGCATGCATCTTGTGGCCACTCCTCAGCATCTGGCATTCTGAAGTAGCCTACTACTAATGTAAGGAGGTTGCACAACCCATTATGGCCTATAGCCCACGATGGACTTTTCCTCCAGAAATCTGTCCTTTTAAAGGCACTTAGGCCAGACACCATCACCACCTCCTGTGGCCAGGAATTTCACAGCTTAATTACCCACTGGGTAAAAAAGTATTTCCTTTTATCAGTTCTCACCCTCCCAACAGTCAATTTTAGTGGATGTCCAATGTTTGATGCAGAATTTCGTGAGGAATTAAATGGGAAAAACAACTAGAGTTTTTTAATCTTCATTCGATCAAACGTTATGGCCAAAAAACAAGCAAAAACTGAAAATACAACTGTCTTATGCAATATTATGTATGGTGGCTACATTGAGCCTCCAGATGCAGGAGCAGTAAGGATGTCACTGAGTACTATGTGCAGAGGAGCAACAGCAAGGGAGGGCACTGATGTTCATCTGCTGCTTGTGGCTAAATATTTACTGTGTTTATTTTCTGACCGTTATTATTCATTTCTTGTCATGACGATTACTAAGTCTCACCTACCTCACAGGGTTGTTGTGGGGACAAAAGAAGTGGAGGAACCAGGCACACACCCCTCAGCTCCTTGGAGGAAGGGTGAATAAAATGTGAAAGAATAAATAGGGGGTGGCTTTTGGGGTGATATTTTTTCCAAAATTTCTTGGTTAAAATAGCAAATTGCAGTGTTATGTGTTTTTATCCAAATTTTTATTGCAAATTGTACAAACGACGTTCTTAATAAGGGTGAATGGCCCCACAAAAGCAAGCAATTACTGGCGCACACACAGAAATGAGAACTCCTACTGAAAATGTTAAATGAAACAAAATGTAGGTCTACCGCTTTTGCTTATTTTGGAAGAATCTGACACAAATTTAGATCAATTTCACAAAAATAACACCACTTTTGTTTATTTTTGATACAGTTTTGAGGAATCCACAAATGGTTTTCAGTAAAGGATCAGGAGGAGGAGTGGCAGAAACAGGACAAAGCTTGCTTAAAAATTGCATGAACATGCGTATTCATATTTCACAGTACATGCTGGGGTGACTTTAATGGAATGTGGAAGTAGTAAGTAGCAGTTTCTTGATGCTCCAAGCAGCTTGGGAATGTTTGAGCAGGTTATTTTGGGCTGGGGTGTGTGTGCATCTTGTTTTGTGTGCTCTCTGAGGCATCTGGTGGGCCACTGTGAGATACTGGAAGCTGGACTGGATGGGACTTGGGCCTGATCCAGCAGGGTTCTTCTTATAGTCTTATGTTCTTGGTATGTATGTAGCTGAATATTCTGTTTATCCAAACAATCTCAATGGTGAGTCATTTTATTTGTCATTGCTGTTGTGCCGTTGATGTTTCTTTTTAATTTGCAGAATAGAATTAAGGTCATTGCAAATGACATGGTGATAATTACAAAGGGATTCCTCTGGGAAATTTGGTTTCAACTGTTTCGCTTTCCCCCTCTTAAATACCTGGCAACCATATTAATTGGGCTGTTTTCCAGGAGCAAGCTGAAAAGGAGGTCTGGGCAGCTGCAGCAAATCTTGCCTTGCCAGGTCTGAGCTTTACGTGGCTCCTGGATGTTTTCATTCTGACATTCTGGCCACTCATTCAGGACAAGCCCAAACAAGCGAGCAAGAAACATGAAAGATTGAAAGAGAGAAAATCGAATGAGATTGGTCAGTATTGGACATTTAATTATTTTATAACTGGATAGAGACTATATGTTAAAGAAGACGCTTAACTGGATATATTTTAATTCTGCTTAAATGTATGGCTATAGAATTTAGTTTATAAGCGGGGGGGAAAAAAAGTCTACTTAACAATTGTTAAGAGTAAGATTTGATACTTTAAGTATTATCCTATGGTTTAAGACACCACGCAATGATTTACCTTATGTCCCTTGTTAATCCCTTTTCCCTTTATTTTCTGTATTCCTTACCCATATCTTTATTAATAAACTAAAAATGTTTATATATAAAAAAAAAGAAACATGGCAAGGACTGTTTGGTACGGGCTTTCAGAGCGTCTTATTTCAGTACAGACTGGAGGTAGCAGGGGACGCCAACTCTCTATTACGTTCAAAATGGCAGATTTAGAGGTCTGCTTTTTACCCCTCAATTCAGTGGGCATTGTGTTGCTTGACAAGCCCTTTTAGTTCTTTACTGAATGTGTGAAGCGTGACATGTGCGGGTTGGCCTCAGGATCTGTGGACAATCCATTCCCAGACCCCCCATGGATACTGAACCCGCCGATACTGAAATCCACGGGGAACCCACAGAGGATCTCCACATGCAGTCAGAAGCACTTCCGGTCACATCCAGCGCTCTGAGGGCTCCCCAGATGCGGGGGCAGAACTCGTGTTGGGTCCAATCGGAGGGTTCTGAATGTGTGGCTTTGGCAATGTACGTGGCAATGGGGACATCCCAGGAGAGCTCAGTCCAGGCCAGCCGTGTGACTTTGAAGCCGAAATGTGCTCCACCCACTCCCCACTCTGTGCTGGAGCCCCCAGGGCACAGGATGGGATTTACTTTAGCTCAAGGGAGAGGACCAGTGGTGTCATCTAAATGATTTAAGAACAGGTACTCACTTTTGATTGGCACGTGTCGGGACCCGCCCACCGGAAGTGACGTCATAAGCCAGAAGTGATGTCGTGGCAGGAAGGGACATGAAAAAAGCCCTTTTTGAGGCCTCAGGTGATTTTAAACTGACCCAACAGTTGCAACAGGATTCCACAGCACCCCCAGAACATGTTAAGGAGGCCTGGCATCATGTTAAATCCCCAGAGCAACTCATTTTTCAGTGGCAAGGAAAGGAAAGGCTCCGCTCGCTGCCTGTCTGCCTGCCTGGCTCTGAGAACATGCAGGCAACTCAAACATGCAGGAAATTCAAACGCTGCAGAGGGCGGAGTTGATGAGTGGGCGGGCAAATGGGCGAGGCCAGCTGTAATCCTAGAAACCGGTACTTGCGTACCCCCGCGTACCCCCTGCATGACATCACTGGAGAGGACGTTGTTCAGCTGGGATGGCTGTCGATGGAAGAACACACCCATGAACGAGAGTGTCTGCCCTTGTGGAAAAAGGGAGGTAGAGATGATGGAACATGCATGACTACACTGCTTGTCCTATGATGACATTTGATCAAGGTTCATCTTTCCCGACGAGAAGCTTTCTGGCCTTTCCAGATTAGACATTTCTAAGGAGCGCCTGATGGGTGCCATCTTTCAGATCACTTTCAAGAGTGGACATTTTTTCATGGCCGCTTGCAAAATCCGCCACAAAATGCTACGCGCTGAACAGTATTTTCAGTAATCTTCCCTTTCTTCCTTCCTGGAAATTGAGTAGAAAGGTGTAATGCTTGCTGAGTAAGGTGTATATATGTATATGATTATATATATGATTATATATGTTGACAGGCTGGCTGGCTGGTTTGTTACACTTTTATATCTTGATTATACCTTATGATCCACGGGGCTTGTTGTTTTTTAAATTGTATTGTTTTGTTTTAATTTTGTTTTATTGTATTGTTTTAATATTGTTTTTAAATTGCTTTTTCATGTTAAATTTTGTATTTTATTGTATTTTTGTATTGTAATGCCGCCTTGGGTGCCTTTGGGTAGAAAGGTGGGATAGAAATCCAATTATTATTATTATTATTATTATTATTATTATTATTATTATTATTAT
>JAJKFI010000085.1:1150694-1162839 GCA_029204185.1 Lerista edwardsae
TACTACTACTACTACTACTACTACTACTACTACTACTACTACTATTATTATTATTATTATTATTAAATGGATTTATACCCTCCACATCTTGGGATGCCAGACTCCTCCATGGCCTCGCACTCATGCAGCTTTGTGCTTGGGTGGAGCGTCTAGCTGGCGCCCATTGTTTGTGATTCTATGAAGGAACTATTAGCAGCCTGCAGAGGCCCAACACCCTGCCCTGGCCCCGGGGCAGTGACATCCGGGTTCGCTCTCAGGAAGGGAATGCTCTCTGCGGCAGCATCCTGCCCCCATTCCTTCTGTGGAGACTTTCCTTAGAAGAAGGAATGGAGGTGCAAAGCCTCTGGTGTCTCCCCCACAACTAGGGCAGAGCCTGAGGGGCAGTCATGCGTCACACCTTGGCACAGCACCAGGGCATGTGCCCCTCAGGTTCCACCCTGGTTCCACCTCTGATCATGCCGTCTACATGATCAAAGCTATCAGAATATGCATGTGTACCTTTTTCTGTTTCCTTCCTTGGTCTAAGCATCCTTCGGTACTGTACAATCGCACACCATTCAGAAGCCAATTCTAGTCTACGTCAAAGCTTCCCAAACTCCATGCTTTGATTTGACCAATGACAGTTGGAGGGAACTTCATGTCTCAACTATTCTTTTGCTGATCATCCAGTCCAATGAGGAAGGTTCAAAAGCTTGCTCTATGACACCTCCTTCCTTTTAAAATTTGTTGTAATAATATTATTACTTTCTTTGGATTGTGAATTATGTGTGGGTCCACTATAGATGTGGTGGAGCTGAGCTTGTTGACCAGAAGGTTGGCAGTTCGAGACTGCGTGACCGAGTGAGCTCCCATTGCTTGTCCCAGCTCCTGCCAACTTAGCAGTTCGAAAGCACCTAAAAATGCCAGTAGATAAATAGGGACCACTTCGGTGGGAAGGTAACGAACAGTATTCCATGAGCTACGGCGTATAGTTACGCTGGCCACATGACCACGGAAGCTTGTCCTTGGACAGATGCCGGCTCTTTGGCTTAGAAACAGAGATGAGCACCGCTCGCTAGAGTTGGTCACGACTAGACCAGTCGGTTGTGGGGAAACCTTTACTTTTTTACCACCACAGATGCAATTTTGTTTTTATATATGAATGTGTAAAAAGGAGGAAAATACAGTGTTTTTTTTTCCTTTCTAAAAAATACCAAGTGCACTGTAAGTTGTAAATTCCCAATCTATTAAAAGCAGGATGTGTTGTTTACAGCTGTTCAGTTCTACTAAATATCAGGATTTGCTTCCTCAGCTAGAGGAGGAACTTGCGGGCTATAACTCCCTGCCTTGTTCAATAACTTCCAGTAATTATCAGGAAGAAAATGCAATAAATTTGTGTAATGGACTGCCCCTTTGCTATAATATACAATCAGAGGCAATCAATGCTTCTTACAATAAGGAGAAGAATTACTACTGAGTTTTATTTTATAGCGCCGGCAATGCAGCTCTGGAAGCCACAAGAGGGAGTCAAGCTAAACTCTGGTGGTCAAATTCCAGAACCATAAAGTATCGCCCAAGGCTGACAACCTGTGAAGGAACGACACCTTCAAACAAGATGTGCGTCTTTTCCTTGCTAACCCAGCCAGCCTCTCCCCAGTGCCCCCAGTGGCTGCACTTTCACTTTCTGAGCTTGGCACACAAACATAATTAATAATCAAGGTTAACCTTTGCCAAAAGAATTACAGGGAAGATAAAGGAAGTCGATAGCAAAGCAGTTCAGCGACCATCATTTTTTTTTTCCAAAAGAGCCTGGAAATTAGATCACTTTTCTATGGCATTGATATATGGTTTTATGATTACTGAAATCAAAGGGCATCTTTGAGGCTTGCCTCGTTATGCTTAAAGTATAATTACACGCTACATATCCTGGTACATAAATGAAAGCAGTTTCCTGGTTCCTTGTTATACGTTTCTTTTTTTCTTTTTCCCCCCCTTTCCCTTTTTTTGGCCTCTAGCTAAGTGAAGGCCAGGCCTCCA
Organism: Lerista edwardsae; assembly: GCA_029204185.1. NCBI lineage: Eukaryota > Metazoa > Chordata > Lepidosauria > Squamata > Scincidae > Lerista > Lerista edwardsae. The sequence continues at coordinate 1,152,711 of JAJKFI010000085.1, forward strand.
AAATATTTCAAGTATAGTGCAATGCGAACATAAAACAGTCAATTAATTGGGATAATCGGTCCCAGCATGTAATTGCATTGCTAAGGTACTATAGTTTCTGAGCTGAGCTGCAAAGGTATTTATTCAAGGTTGTTAGTTGCCCAGAGATAACTTTATTTGCCCACTGATGCCTAAATAAGTGCATCATCCATCACGGAGCTTATATATGGAAGAATCTGTAACAAAAATCATTATCATGTCTCAGTATTGGGAAAGAAAACAATCTATTTAAAAAAAAAAAAACCCTGACAAGCTGTATGTACAAATATGTGAAATGATGCAGGTTTTCATGGGTGTGGACAGTGAAATACTGTTGAAGAGCACAATGTGGCAAGAACCTTCCCAAGGTGCACTTCGTTTTGAGATGCAGCAGCCTCACGTTGTGCTGAAACAGATTATAAGGTTGGCTAGTCAAGTGCAAATATTCAGCATCGAGTTCCACTGCTGAAATTTAGTGACCAACTTTACTGGTGGTTTTGAGAGACTCAACACTATTTGAGAATGAACTAATCCAGTGGTCTCAAACCTTTTTCATGCCACGACCCCAATATATAAGAACATAAGAACATAAGAAGAGCCCTGCTGGATCAGGCCAAAGGCCCATCTAGTCCAGCTTCCTGTATCTTACAGCGGCCCACCAGGTGCCCCAGGGAGGCATGAGACCACAAGATGCTTGCATCTTGTTGCCACTCCCTTGCACCCAGTACTTTGAAGTAGCCTGCTACTAATGTAAGGAGGCTACAACCCATCATACCATAAATAAAGTATGAGCCTGGGGACCCCAGAGCCGACCCCGCTCCTCCCCAGGACCCTCTCCATCCACCCACCCCATCAGCGCCCACTCCTTGCTCCCTAGAGAGGACAGAAAAGGCTACCCTGCAGCCTGGCAGTAGTGAAAGCTGTTTCAGCACAATTGCTAAGAACCTGAGCAGGACGAGGGCACCATCTCCTGCTACCTGAAGGGGTACACCGGATGCCTCCTCCTTTACCTGGTGGTGTTCTAGTCCAGGACCTTTACTGTCTTCAACCCAAGGCTGAAAAACACTGGCTTAAAACACAAATACACTGTATTTAGGTAAAACCATTACGTTAAAATGGTTTAATAAAAATGAGTGTTGTGGTTTTATCCATTCAGTGGTGTCCGGCGCTTAGCGATGTTATAGGCAACCGTACAAAAATGAGCATTACAAGACCATAACAATGGCACCCAGGCACCCAGTTCCTCTGATGCATGGAGAACCGTCCACACCTTATTTAAGGGGCCAGAGGGAAGAGGTTCGGAGGTTCGGAGGAAAAGCGGTTGCTGATTTTGGGCCTCCAGAACTGGCACCCAAAGTTGCCCAAAGGGGGAGAAGGGACGTTTTGTCTGTAAGCAGCCTCCTGCTTCACCCCTGCCAAGAGGGCCCAGCGGCTACAGGTGATAGCGGCAATCTTAAGTAAGACACCACCACATTCTCTGCAACAATCAAGAGCACAACCCAGCGAACCAGAATCAATATACTGTCGACTCAGGATGGGCTAGGAATGAAAAAGAAGCCAGGAGACATCTCCCCCACACAACATCTTCGCAGTTCACAGGCTCATCCTGACTCACTCTTAACCTCAGCTTTTTGGGTAGCCTGGCAAATCGGGTGAATCTGAAACATTTTTTTTTCTTAGTTTGCCAGTAGAGATGCGCTTTGATCTTGATTATTGGCTCTGGACAGGTGCTCTCCTTGTCCAAGTTCCAAAGAAGAACAAAGGAGGTTCAGAATATAGAGGACAACATAGCAAATATAGACAAATGCCTCCAACTATGAGTGCACCACAAAAACAGAACCCCGAACAAGTGGCCTTCCTCTGAACCAGCCCGTTTGCCTCTGCAGCTCAGTTCCACGGCTGGCACACACCGAAGCTTTTTCTTATCAATAAGGTTGCTGCAAAACTGCTCCAGCGCTGGCTTCCTAACCTGCCTTCCCAAACACCCCCTTGGCTGGTTGTTTTAGGGCACAAGCCTAGTCATGTCTACTCAGAAGTAAGTCCCATTATAGTCAATGGGACTTATTCCCAGGAATTGTGATAAGGCCTCAGTGTGTTTTGTCCGTTGGCAACAAGGCTTGTCCCTGCACAGTCTGCTCATGTCAACTGATCCTTTCCCCCCTAACAACGGAAGAGAGCCCTTCCAACGGAATAAGTGCAGTACACAACACTAGAGAAGAATTTCTGTTACTGAACAAGCTGTGGGTTTGCTTTGGATCTAATCTTGGCGCCCGAGGAGCAGGAGACACACTGCCATTGGATGCCACTCGGAAAACGTGACTTCCCCTCTGCATCCGTGAAGAGGTCCAAGCGTCCAGTCTCAGCCTCACACAGGGGACCCGTGGAGAGTGGTGAGCCAAGGCAATTGGAGTTCTAGGACCTTGGAGAGCTCCGAGGGAGCAACTTGGCCAGACGGCATCCCCGCTCCAAATGAGCTCTTTTGTGCTTCCCGCCCTGACTGCCTCTCGCATTGGCATAGAGTGAGACTCCTTATGTGTGGTAATGTGCAGCGGCGTCATGCTGCTGGAATGCTGGGCAGGAGGAACGGGTGAGTGGCAGCCAACCTGTTGCGTACCGCTCCATTTTGCCGTCTTCCCCACCCCTACTGGGGCAGGGAAGATGGCGAAATGGAGCGGTACGCAACGGGCGGGGGCAGGGAAGTCGGCGAAACGGAGCGTGACGCAATGGGCGGGGGCGGGGAAGACGGCGAAATGGAGTGGTACGCAACGGGCAGGCTGCCGCTCACCCGTTCCTCCTGCCCAGCGTTCCGGCAGCATGACGCCGCTGGTAATGTGTGAGCTTGAAGCCACACGTCCCACCCTCTCAGCTGATGCATTCCTTGCATTGGCTTGGCAAGCAGGCAGTGAAGGATGAGAGGCTCATGATGTATGAACGTTTCTAGCATGTCAGGGTCTAAATATTCGGGACCCTGACCAGAGTGTCCAGTTCCGGTTCCTCATTGCCCATTTTCTCATGAGCTGGGGCTGTGCCTCTGCAGTTCCTCCTCCTCTTCCTCCAAGTCTGGCCACTCAAGGCCGGGAGTTGCAGTATTGTAGTTTGAGTCTCATCCTCTGAGCGGCAGTAAGCAAAGCAGGAGCTCACATGACTGAACTGGTTTTCTACCGATCATAATGAGGCAGTCTGAGAGAACCTTGGGAGCGCTGCCCAAATTCCTGTCAGGGAAATGCAATAATTTGGGGAGTGTATTTTTGTGAATGCTCACATTAATTTACCTCCTGGATATGTGAGCCTTCCTTTCAGCAGGCTGAATATTTCAGCAGGCCTCATCAACATGCATTTGTCTCCTTGCCCCCGTTAACTAATGCCGTGTTAATGTGTCGTTATAACCCTGAGCTCCCTTGCAGTCCATATTCTGCTCCTGAGCTCTTTTCACAAATATGCCAGTGCTACAGTGAGACATAAAGCAACTGCATCCTTCCGAGCTTAACCTCCTTTCTGATTTTAGTAGCCACTGCAATATTTATCTACATCCTCTGTGCTTCTTGTTTAATCAAATCAATAATTAAAGTATTGAGGGGGTAATGGCTGCAAGATACAGAGAGTATGAACCACGCACATTTCTAACTGAAAACACATGACTGTTTCCTGCAAAGTGGTTCACCCATGTGCTCACGCTGAGAAAGCTCATGTCCTCATTTATTTACATGACCAGCCAATCCTACTGGACACTAGGGCTGGCAGAATGAGTGACCTTATGGCAGACACCCCTAACTCTCTGGCAGCACATGAAACCCAGCAGTCTCACATGTGGTGAAGGCCCAGCCTGCCAACTCAGGCACATTAGCATGAAAGGAAGGAGAGCACAGTGGGGGCATGGGTGGGGGCTGAGGGAATTTGGCCAGGAAGGAGTCACCGAAGGAAAAAAAACCCAACACCATAAGCCTATCAGGTGAAGAGCAAAAACTGCTACTTAATCCTTGAAAGGTGACTAGCTAATCCCAGTCCGTTCTCCTGGTGGGCAGGTGGACTACCTATTAGACAAAGGCATGCTGAAAAGCACCCACTTTGCAATCCTAATGGTCGGTCGGTCGGTCGGTCTTTATTCTCTTTAATTTCACTTTCCAATGAAATGGTTCTATTCCCCTCCTCGCCTTGTGCAAAAAGGCCCCCTTAACCAACTCCTTGCGGTAATCATATAGTAATCATGCATCTGTAAGGACTTGCCTGATGTACAAATGGATACATGCTGCACCACCTGTGTTTGCTCCCAGCAGCATTCCCTCCATTAGCATTCCCGGCTCTTGCATGCTGAGCGGACTGAAGTCGAAACAAGAAGGATGGCACAGAAACACCAACTTCTAGGAGGGAAGAATATGGCAGCAGCTCATCCATAAACAGTGCAAGCACAGACAGGCAGAAGTCCAGCAAAAAGCTGTCCAGACAACATTAGTAGCAAAAGGGTTCCACAATCTTTGCTAAAGCATCTGTTAAACAATGTGTAATGTAATACATGCTGTAACGATCTTCAACTAAGCTTCTCACAGTTCAAAAGCCAAAGGAACACGGCCTGACCACTGGACATGTCCACTAAACATTTGGAGAGAATTGGCCATTATACAGTATGAAGCTGGGATCCTGCTCCTTTTTATCATTTTCATTGTTCTGCTCCCAAGATCACTCGGCAGCCTCTGCCTGTCAAAAGACCGAACGCAGAGCAATATGGTTGCTTCAGCGTTACGATTGCCGAGGGAGAAATTTCATCAACAAGAAGAAACCGGTGCTGTTAGCCATTCTTGTTGTGGCCTTTGCTTTATTGTTCATTTCTCATGGGCATGACACTTGCTGTCATCATGGCTTGTGCAGGAAAAAATAACCAGTCTCGATAGCAGTTATTAAAAAAAAATATACTGATTAAAATGTTATGTTGCACAGGAGACAAGCGAATGCTGCCACCAGATAATCACTGAATTGTTGTTTTTCTTATTAAGCTGCAATCTTATTAGACTTGCAACGGACTCTGCCTTTTGGGTTATTGTCACAACAGTTCTCTAAGGCCAACAAGTATATTGCCCCCGTACTGCAGATTGGAAAGTCTGAGGATGTGTGGAAGCAGCTGTCAGGGTCATGTAGGGAATTCAAGGTGGGGGGGGGAAGAGTCGAAGGAAGGGAGTCCTCCTTCCCAGTTCAGTCGTTGACAACACAACTCGCGAATGGCCATTCAGAAGTATCGCCCATTGTATTCAGCAGGGGGGGGGGCTTCCTCCCAGGAGAGCTTATTGGGATAAATAAGTATGTAAAGACATTCACGAGGAAGCTGAGGGGAAGAAAAATGCCTAGCTATTCCATCACCACAGTGGGCCCACCTTATCTGTGGACTCAGCATCCATGGGTTGGAGTGTCTGCGGACACCAAGCCTGAGCTGGAGGGTCTCAGAAGGCCTTCCAGATGCAACTAGGAGTTGCTGGCCTAAACCGGAAGCGCCTTCTGGTCACATCTGGGAGGCCTTCTGTGCAGGCCCCACGCAACTTCTGGAGGGCAGGGCGCGGCCCCAGGTGTATAGCTACAGATTTCGTGTCTGTGGAATTCAATATCTGTGGGGTGGTGGAGGCACCCTGGAACAGACCCCTTGTGGATACAAAGTGCCTGCTCTATTCCACTTCTTTTATAGATATGAAATCAATTCTTAAACTCTTCAAAACACCATCTCAAGGATAAATATAAGGATAAATTCAAGGAGCTGAGTTGTGTTCAAATATACTGTTTCTTTCTGTATCACCAACCATGACAGGGGTGTAACCAGCGGCATCATGCAGCCAGAACGCTGGGTGGGAGGAACGGGTGAACAGCAGCCCGCCCATTGCGTACCGCTCCGTTTTGCCGTCTTCCCCGCCCCCGCGGGGGGGAGGAACGGGGAAGGGGAAGACGGCGAAATGGAGCGGTACGCAACGGGCGGGCTGCTGCTCACCCGTTCCTCCCGCCCAGCATTCCGGCTGCATGACACCGCTGGGTGTAACTAAAGAAGTGCAGGTGGGTGCAATTGTACCGGGTAACTAGCTTTGGGGGGCAATAAGCTGAGCTTGACGCTAGTGGTTGAAATTGTGAAAACTTGAATAATACCATCATGTTATATACGATTCAGTGTGGAATTTAATTTAGAATGCAATGAAACAAACCGGAATGTAATATCTTTATCAAATGTTATGACCAAAACACAAAACAAAAATATAACTGTCATGCAAAAACTGCCGTTTGTTGAAATCATGGTTTTGACAAATAATACTATCATACTTATATCATTCAATGTTGAATTTCATGCAGAATACAATGAAACAAATCAGAGTGTACTATGTTAATTCTATCAAAAGTTTTTTAAAAAAATAAAAAAATAAAAATACAATTGTGATGTCACCTCCTGTTGTGATGTCACTCCTAGGGCATCATTTTGCCCTCTGCACTGGGCTACACTTTCATTAGCTACGCTGGTGATGACTCACATTTAGCTGAATAGAGACTCTGTACATAACTGGTGTATTAGAACTGGAAACCTGCCAAGTTCTGTATTCAAGTGTGAGGTCACTCCAGCTGTTTCCATTTCGCATGCTCTCCTTTTCCTTTCCCCCTAGTTATGATTCAGCTTCGGAAGGCTGTGCTTTGAAGCACATTTGAAGAGTACTACAAAAATAAAGAATGTGATTTTCTGGAAGATTCCACATTGCTCGAGTATATGTATATAAAAAAGATTCAAAATACTTTAAACCTTTTTCATGCTTTCCAGGAGACTCTTTGTCAGGGAGCTTTATTTTTAAAGCAACAAGCCCAGATGTACTGCAAAAACTCAAGAAGAAAGTGTCCGTAGGAACTGCTTTAGATTTTGAACGGATCCATCTTTTTCCCAGCAAAGGGGAAACAAATTCATATAGCACAATGGAGAAAGACAGCATAGATCACAAACTGCTTGAAATTTCAGAGAGTTTTAAATCAGTGGTTCCCAAGCCTTTTAGTACTGGGACCCACTTTTTAAGATCACTTTATTGGGATCCACCTAGTTTTATGGGACTTTTAAAAAAAAGTAGTCTGATTTTTGAGTAAGGGCTTGAGGTAGTTAGTTATTGGGCAGCCCAATCCTAGCCTGTGTGGGAGCAGGCTGGCTGGCTGGCTGGCACTGTATCCCATGCAGGTTTGGCTGCCGCTGGAGCTCACCTCAGGGCAAGGGAATGTTTGTTCCCTCACCCCAGGGTAAGCCCCAGCCACCCGTGTGGACTCCTCAGATCTGCACCAGCAAAATCGCTAGTGCACGTTTGAGCAACCTGGATTGGGGTTGGCTGGCCCGGGGATGGGGGTTAGGATCTGGCCTAACGCAGTGGTGTTATTCTGCCGGAACGCTGGGCGGGACATCCGGGTGATTGACAGCCCGCCCGTCGCGTTCCGCAGTGTTACGCCGTTTGCGTAACCAATTACGCCGCTTGTGTACATTACACAAATGGCGGAACGCTGCGGAACGCGACAGGCGAGCTGTCGATCACCTGGATGTCCTGCCCAGCGTTCCGGCAGAATAACACCACTGGCCTAATGCCAGGTCCTGACTCCACCCCTCCCAGGTTGGCCTGCCCCTGGGGCCACCCTCCCCCTGCCCTGTTCCTAGACACTTAGCCAGCACGGGGGTGACTTGTGCTGCTTTGGCAGTGGCATTTCCAGGCTAGCGCTGCTCCCCATTCCTCAGCACAGACGTGCTTAACAGCATCTTTGCTACCACGCTAAGCAGGCACAGCTGACATGCGTTGCCTCTGGATTGCGCCCTGATCTTTCTATCACCTGTGTTTTCCTCTTTCTATCACCTGGCTCTCTGCAGGAGCCACCAGAAATTGGGTCACAACCACTGGTGGTATCTAAAGCGGGAGGAACCGGAACGCTGGGCAGGATGGTTGGTTGATTGGCAGCCCGTTCTACCGCCTACCCCCGGTTGGCGCACCCCACCGCTGCTCGCCCAGGCACCCAGCGCGCGCCCCACCTGTCCTCCCCGGTGAGCAGGCGCCCTCTCTGAGGCCAGGGCAGCCTGTGTGCAGGCAGGCAGGTGGCAGAACTGAATGGACGGACAGCCAATCACACGTAAGTCCCGCCTAGCCAGTGGTGTTATCCGCAAATGAACAACTGGAACGCTGGGCGGGACATACGCAGGGCTTCCGCATGATTGGCTGCCCGTCTGTAGTGTTCCGCAGCTGTACTGGCCTCGGGGGGGCTGCCCCCGGTTAGCGCGCCCCACTGCTGCTTGCCCAGGCACCCGGCATGACCCTCACCTGTCCCCTGTGGCGAGCAGGAGCCTCCCCCCGAGGCCAGGACAGCTGCGGAACGCTACAGACGGGCTGCCAATCATGCAGAAATCCCGCCTACGTCCCGCCCAGCGTTCCGGATGTTCATTTGCAGAAGACACCACTGCGCCCAGTGTACCAATTCCTCCCGCTTTAGATACCACCACTGGTCACAACCCACCAAGTTGGTTCCAACCCACAGCTTGAGAAAAGCTGGAGTAAAGGGAATAACAGCTGGCGATTAAACTGTTTGGCTAGAAAGTTCAGACAGACAAAAGAAAGGATTATTTTTTTTAACAACTGCTGCCTTGAGGAACTTCTGACTGGCTTCCTAGTCCCAAGGGATTCAGCAGCAGTCATTTTGGGCCCAACGTACCATGGCACAGGCAGCCCCATTAAGATGGAGTGGCCCGACTGTGCTAACACCCACACATTGGAAGTATCCTCCTATGTTAAAAGAGACAAGCTCACCTCCTTTACAAGTCAAAGACAAGGCACAAGAGAAAGGAATCGGGAGAGAAGATTGTGATAGCATGCCTTATGTTGGTAACTGGAAGAGGAGAAGCCCAGGAAGGTTCAGGAAATAAATCATAGAATCATAAAGTTGGAAGGGACCTACAAGGTCATCTAGTCCAACCCCCTGCCTGCAGCAGGAAATCCCCCTAGAGTGTCTCCAGCAGATGCCTGTCGAGACTCTGCTTGAATATCTCCAGTAAGGGAGAATCTACCACCTCCCTTGGCAATCTGTTCCACTGTCAAAACACCTCACAGGCAGGAATTTCTTCCTGATGTCCTAATGGACTCTCCTGTCTTGCGGGTTGTACCCATTGGACTTAGTACTACTGTCAGAGGCAGGTGAGAACAAATTTGTCCCTTCTTCCACATGAGACAGCCCTTCAGGTATTAGAAGAGTGCTATCATATCCCCTGCCTTTCCCATGCCAAAGCAAATGCCCAAGGCGGCTTACATGGGCAGGCTAGTCTAAACCACCATTTTTCAATGGGGTTTTTACAACTATACAGTATTCTGCGATTCACTGAATCCTCAGTCCCAGATGTAGCCTTCGCGGTGTGGTTCTCTCCTCTGGCCATCGAGCTTCAGCAGGCGATCGTAAGTCCAGCCTGGACAGGTCCTCAAGGTTGGACTCCATTCTTTTGCTGGCTGGCCTTCTCACAATATTCCGGCACTGGCTAATCAGCTCCACAGTGACCCCGTTCTGCCACAACAGGTACTGCAGCATGCCACAGCCTGGCGTTCTGTCTCCCATCCAAAAATAGACCACAGATTCTCCTGCTTAGCTTCAGGCAGTACCAGCAGCTCAACCGTCAGTCCACACCTCCTGCCCTAATTGAATTGAATTGAATTTGAATTTTGAGACTCGTGCACACACTGGAAAGAAGCAGGGTGGACAAAGTGAGAAGAAAGAAGACAAACCAAAATGTTTAAGACAGATATGAAAGGTGAGAGAAAGAGGAGTTTTGTTTATTATCTCCTCAGGATATGCTTTTACGGATCTGGGCAATCTCGCGGTGGAGAAGCTCAGTGAAAGTGTGCTGAGGGAGTCACAAGGTAAATTCAATATTGATTGGGAAAGAGAGGGAAGATAAAACTTCAGCAAGCAAAATGCCATTATACTGTCTGCTGCGTCTAGGAAGAGCTGAGAGGCTGAAGCCACCAGAGATACCAATAACATCAATGAGGAAGAAGGGAGAGTCCACGTAGCTCTTCTCCAGACTATCCAGGAAGTCCTCACTCTGTGGCTGCCTTCCTCTTTCAGCTTCCAGCACTAGAGGGCTGGTTTTTTT
>JAJKFI010000085.1:1172839-1190438 GCA_029204185.1 Lerista edwardsae
GATCACCCGGATGTCCCGCCCAGCGTTCCGGCAGAATAACACCACTGGGTAAGGGGATAGTTTCCTTGTGTCAAGCTCCTTTCAAGGGATGCTCTGGGCCTTCCACTTGCTGGGCTCAGCCTGGCAGTCCTGAGGGATGGTGTGCTAGCATTCTGCACATGCCTTGAAACTATGCCTCCAAGGGGAGTTTTAGCTTTGCTATTTTTTGCAGGCTGCTGTATTGTTCCTAAATTTTATTGTGACGTTTTGTGCTCTTTCTTTTCCCTTTTCATAATATAAAAATCTACTTCAGTAGTGTGTGAGTACTAAGCAGATGGCAGGAAGATTCCTCTTCATTCCTTGGTGCCATGTAACAATTCCCAGATGCCTCGTTCTCTGGCAGAGCATCAGGAGATGAGATGTCTGGGAGGTATAAATTGGCAAAGGGGGAAGAAAACGACTCTTCACTGCCAGTGGCGTATCTCGTGAAAATAACATCCATTGTACCCTATGAAATTATGCCCCTATCCTCCCGGAGACATGGGACATGGTGGCACAGCGAGTTAATCCGCTGCCGCTGGGCTTTCCGACCAGAAGGTTGGGAGTTCAAGTCCACGCGACGGAGTGAGCTCCCGTTGCTTGTCCCAGCTCCTGCCAACCTAGCAGTTCAAAAGAACCTAAAAAATGCAAGTAGATAAATAGGGACCACTTCGGTGGGAAGGGAACGGCGTTCCGTGCGCTACGGCATAGAGTCATGCCAGCCACATGACTGCGGAAGCTTGTCCATCGGACAAACACCGGCTCTACAGGCTTAGAAATGGAGATTAGCACCGCCCCCTACAGTTGGTCATGACTAGACCATTCGGTCATGGGGAAACCTTTACCTTTTACCTCCCAGAGAAGGGGCGATCATGGGTTGGAAAGCCAGCCTTGTCCTTCCCACCAAGTGAATTTATTCAACAGGCTACATGGAGAAAGTGAGATGAGGAACCACGTAGCATTGATGCAACGACGCTGTGTTGACGCTACACGTACTCTAGTATTGCGCTGCCCATTGATGCAAAAATCCGCAGAAATCCGAATTTTTTTTTCTTAAAAAAGAGAAATGAAAAATAGCATTCTGTACCTGTGGCTGGCCTGCTGCAGCATCAGGTGACAATGGCCGGTCCTGGAAGCTCCCTCCTGCTTGGAAGCAAGTTCCAGAATTTTTTTCTGCAGGCATTTACCTCTTTTTGGAGGTTCCCTGAAACTGGGTGCGAAAACGCACCATTGGTAGTACAGACCATCAGTAGAATATGGGTATGTTTGCACTTGGTGCCCAGGGCAGATTCCCCCACTCACCACACCCCAGATATGCCACTGTCCACTGCTGCCACTATTTCCCCAAATCTCCCGGAAAGCACCAGCTCTGACTTGCTAGTGGTGGTACGGCGCACTGCCCTCACTGCCTCAAATGCTGGCTACCACAGGTGTGGGTACCTGTTCCATGCCCCACCAGGTTCCACTTGCAGAGTCATCCATGCTTAGCAGCAAGCACCATCTAGTTTCCAAGAACTATTGTAGCGGAAGTAGCCATGCTACCCTAAAAAGGCCATGACCCTTCTCTCCAACTCAGCTCCTATCTCCAGGGCACACCCACCTCCCAGAGAGGCAGATGAAGTGGGCTGCGGTGGGGAGAAGGGAGGGCTTGCCCAAAACTAACTGAACGGACTTCGCTTTGAAGTGGGCAGCAGATAACATGCAGGGCCAGCTAGATAGTTGCAAACACTGCGTCATCTAGAGAACGCCTGAGAACGGCTAACGCAATTAGTATGTATGCTAGTAACAGATAATGAACAATAAAAGGGGGCTGGGAGAAGAGAAACTCTCAGAGAGACAAAGACTTCCACATCAGATCCTTGTTGTCAGTGTCTTTTCTCTCGCCTGCAACCCTACAACTATTCTTTGTTAAGGTGCACGACAAGCCAGAAATTAATAGGGAAATCCGACATGGAAAGAAATCAGCAGCCTGCAGGAAGAAAGAAGGTATATTTTGGGTGCACCTAAGTGTGTTGAAGTCTGTCAGACACTAAAAATGTTTAAAACACACCATTACAAATAATACACATGACAGACCCTTATGTTTAGATGCAATTTTCCTGTGAAATCTCCTACCACTTGTTCTGAGTTGAGTACATTATTCATTGCAATACTAACACCAGCACACATGATGTATCTACAAATAAATTCTGCCAACAGGTATAAACAATGGCCAAGAGAAGGTGTTGCAGTGCAGAATGGCCAGTTGTCTAGCGATAATTAGAGCTTGGAGTTCTCTGTGGCTTTATGAATAGGGAGTCTCAATTTAAAGAGCTCTAAGCTTATGCATTCTTCCTTGTAGAAAGCCTGCAACACTCCAACATCTGAAGGCAGCAACGGCAGGAAGATGGGCACCTGGGTCAGTCTGCAGCACCCTTGGTCAGTGATGTCAGCGATACACAGACACCAGTTGAGGACATTTCAAGCACTAAGTAAGTAAGCAAGCGATAGCCCGATCCTATGTGTGTCTACTCAGGAGGAGGTCCCATTGTGTTCAGTGGAAAGTGTGCATAGGATTGCAGCCCAAGTACGTGGGAATGCAATCCTAAGCGTGTGGCGAACGTGCGGTTTGTGTCGACTCGGGAGCAGGCCTCCCCGGCAGAAGGACACACATTGGTCTGCTGGTGCCAGTTCCTACTCCTGCACTGGCCAAGAAAGGTACATAAGAACCTAAGAAGAGCCCCTGTGCTGGATCAGGCCAAAGGCCCATCTAGTCCAGCTTCCTGTATCTCACAGCGGCCCACCAGAAGCCCCAGGGAGGCACGAGACCACAAGACGCCTGCATCCTGTTGCCACTCCCTTGCACCCAGTACTCTGAAGTAGCCCACCACCTTTGTAAGGAGGCTGCACAATCCATCATGGCCTATATAATAGCCCACAATGGACCTTTCCTCCAGAAATCCATCTAATCCCCTCTTAAAGGCATCCAGACCAGATGCCATCACCACCTCCTGTGGCAAAGAGTTCCACAGATTAACTACCCGCTGGGTAAAAAAGTACTTCCTTTTATCTGTTTTAACTCTCCCAACCCTCAGTTTTAGCGGATGCCCCCTGGTTCTGGTGTTTTGAGAGAGGGAAAAGAACATCCCTCTATCGACTTTATCCCTTCCGTGCATAATTTTGTATGTCTCAATCGTGTCCCACTCAGGTGCCTTTTTTCTAGAATGAAGAGCCCCAAACGCTGCAGTCTTTCTTCATAAGGGAGGTGCCCCAGCCCTGTAATCATTTTTGTTGCTTTCTTCTACCCCTTTTCCAGCTCCACTATGTCCTTTTTGAGATGCAGCGACCAGAACTGGACACAATATTCCAGGTGTGGCCTTACCATCGATTTGTACAATGGCATGATAATATTGGCTGTTTAATTCTCAATCCCTTTTTTAATTACCCCAAGCATGGAATTGGCCTTCTTAATTGCTGACGCACACTGGGTCGATACCTTCATTGAATTGTCCACCAGTACCCCAAGATCTTTCTCCTGAGCTGTCACAGACAGCTCAGAACCCATCAGCCTCTAGGTGAAGCTTTGGTTTTTTGCCCCAATGTGCATCACTTTACATTTGTCTGCATTGAAACGCACCTGCCATTTGGCTGCCCATTCCCCCAACTTGGAGAGATCCTTCTGGAGCTCTTCACAATCCTTTCTGGTTTTCACCACCCGGACATGTTTTGTTTCATCCGCAAACTTGGCCACCTCGCTGCTTATCCCTGTCTCCAGGTCATTTATGAACAAGTTGAAAAGCACGGGCCCCAAGACAGATCCCTGGGGCACTCCGCTTTCCACCTCTCTCCATTGTGAAAATACCTCTCTCCATTGTGAAAACAAGGTAGGTTTGCATCAGATGGTGTAGGGGGTAGGAGAGGATGGTAGGAGGGCAATTTGCAATGGGGAAGGGGTTTCTCAGGGCAGGGGGGAGGATCAGGCCTGGCAGCAGTGCACACCATATTCTCACCCCCCATCCCCCCCCAGGCAGCCTTACACAGGCTGCTCAGAGTCAGCTGCAGTTTTACCTTCCCTGATGTTCCTCTTTCTTATGCAGATCTTAGAAATCTAGCTGTAAACTGGTGTGAATTCATACTGAGATGGCAGAGAGCTGGAAAGGGAAAAAAAAGGCATCTCACTAAGGGGAGGTTTTGTCGAGTGCGGTAATGCTGCTCTTGGCTGTTCTGCTTAAAGAATGAAATTTTGGGAAATGTTTGCCTCTCGCTGTGTGCGGAGCTCACAGACGCTCCCACATCTGTGAAGAAAGACCAAAAGACCCGCATCACGCTACACTCTCTCCTCACAGCCAACTGCATTATTAATGCTCCTCAAATTAGGAAACCTACAATTGTGTTTGAGCTGAAACTTTTGGTAAAAGAAACCAGACTTCTGCAATACCCTCAAGCACCTTGGAATATTGCTGCTATCTATCACATTTCTGACAACTCATATATTAGTTGCATTCAGCATGCTTGAATCAACCTTTTGGGTACCAATGCCAACCCATTCTGAGAGCCGAGGGAAGCCAAGGGGTGCTTCAGTTTGGAAAGGCACAATCTAGGCCTGGATTGGCTCCTGGATCTGGAGCACGTGGCACCCAGCATTCTGTCTTTGCCCAGTGTCTGCTCTTACAGCCCTTCCGTGAGACTGCAGGTCTGGCCCCTTTGGTCCAAGTTTTGGGCACATCTTGATTGTATCACTGCAAATTACTCAAAAAGGACATAGTGGAGCTGGAAAAGGTGCAGAAGAGAGGGACAAAAATTATTACGGGACTGGGGCACCTCCCTTATGAAGAAAGACTGCAGCGTTTGGGGCTCTTCAGTCTAGAAAAAAGGCACCTGAGGGGGGACATGATTGAGGCATACAAAATTATGCATGGAAGGGATAGAGTTGATAGAAGGATGTTCTTTTCCCTCTCTCACAATACCAGAACCAGGGGGCATCCGCTAAAACTGAGGGTTGGGAGAGTTAAAACAAATAAAAGGAAGTACTTTTTTACCCAGCGGGTAGTTAATCTGTGGAACTCTTTGCCACAGGAGGAGGTGATGGCATCTGGTCTTGATGCCTTTAAGAGGGGATTGGACGGATTTCTGGAGGAAAGGTCCATCGTGGGCTATAGGCCATGATGGATTGTGCAACTTCCTTACAAAGGTGGTGGGCTACTTCAGAGTGCTGGGTGCAAGGGAGTGGCAACAGGATGCAAGCGTCTTGTTGTCTCGTGCCTCCCTGGGGCACCTGGTGGGCCGCTGTGAGATACAGGAAGCTGGACTAGATGGACCTTTGGCCTGATCCAGCGGGGCTCTTCTTATGTTCTTATGTACTCTACGTCAGTGTTCCCCAAACTTTGTAGCACCAGGACCCACTTTTAGAACGGCAGTCTATTGCAACCCACTGGCCCCCAAAAGAGAAAGAAATAGTATCTTATGTATAATAATAATAATAATAATAATAATAATAATAATAATAATAATAATAATAATAAAAATTAATAATAACTGGGGTCCTGTGCTCCCAAGACTGCTGGAGACTGTACATATAGTGTGTGTGTGTGGAGGCATTAGCTAAACTCTCCCCAGAGATGGCGTTCCAGGACTGTTTCCCCCTGCCCTCAAACCTTTACGGTCATTCCAGGGAAACCGGAAGCCTAAACTGGGGAACCAGATTTGCAGTTAGTGACTCCCAGGCCAGTCAAAAAGCTGAAACTGGGTTCACACGGGATCTACAGCACACCAATTACTAGAGAAAGATGGAAAATGTGACATTTTAATTTGAGGGTATGAAGATGGCCTCGTGCCACAAGTGAGCGTTCCAGCTAGACATTTTCATTGGTAAACTGAGCAAGGTGCTTGCGAAGTGTTTTTTGTGTGTCTCAAAAACTTTTTGCAACCCACCAGAACCAGGCTCATGACCCACTGGTGGGTCCTGACCCACAGTTTAGGAAACATGGCATTACATAGATCTGCCCTTGAAAAGTATGAGGAAACAGAGACTGCTCTGGGCCCTTATCCTCAGGCTCTGCCTTGAGTTCTCTAAAACACCAAATTCTCCCATCACCACATACATAAAAATGGCAGTGTGCGGAAGATTTTCTATCAACCAGAAACCGATTCTACATGAGGCAGAGCTTCATCTGAGTGAGACCCTCCAGAAATACCACTTGTGAGGCTCCACTTCACGGCTGTTGCTGACCTTGGCTTGCTCTAGGGCTCAGTGCAACATTTACTGAACTGTTCAATTTGGAATGTTAAAACATGGATGTATTTCCATTTGTCTCCTGCTTTTCACTAAATATTCCAAGGTTAAATACAACAAGATAGGAACAATTTAAAATGGATTAAAAACTAATTGGGCAGCCAAACAGCGTCGTCATCCGCAAATGAACTCCTGGAACGCTGGGAGGGACTTACGCGGGGCTTCGCCATGATTGGCTGCCCGCCCGTTCCGTTCCGCGGCTGCCCTGGCCTTGGGGGTGCCTGCTCGCTGGGGGAGACAGGTGGGGGTGCGCCGGGTGCTTGGGCAAGCAGCGGGGGGCCGTGCCAACCGGGGGGCAGCCCCCCCTCGAGGCCAGGGCAGCCGCAGAATGAAACGGGCGGGCTGCCAATCACGCAAAAGTCCCTCCCACGTCCCTCCCAGCGTTCCGGTAGTTCATTTGCGGATGACGATGCTGTAGCCAAACAACCAAAATTCCATCAGCCAGCATAAGCCAGCACAAACTTACGCCCTTAAGAGTGAGTCAAATGTTGGCCAGCCAAAGGCCAGATCTAGGCCTTACCACTGTGTTACGATTTTAACAAGACGAAAGTGGCAGTTTCAAGGCAACTGCAATCTGCCTTCTTGAAAATAAATACAAATGGTGAATACAAACAGAAATTTCTTAGTGAAACTTCAGTCAAGATGCATCCTGTGTTACAGGGAAAAAAACGTACTTAACCGTACGACTGGTTGTAGATTAATGCAAATTGCTCGACTAGTTAAAGTGATGTGCAGATGCCTCTGTCCAGCTGAAAAATATGGGCCTCCCCCAGATTATTGCTAGCTTGGAAAATCACTGGCAATGGAGGCATCTGTCTCCTTCTGTCGGAGAAGGTCTATTTATAATTATGGACTCATGGCCTTTAGTGGATGAAATATTCATGTAAACACAACTGCCAAGTCGCACTTAACAGCACTGTAAACTGCAAGCATTATCATATTAAAAGTGGTGCCGCAATGTGCCCCATGCCAACTTAATAAAAGTGTCATTTTAAATGTTGTTTAGGAACACTGATTTAACAACTGATTTAATAACACAAAGACCACCAACGCACATTTATTAGGCATGATATACTGGCAGAAGCAAAACTTTAACCAGGAAAGAAAAGGTTGAATCCAAGGATACCCTTTCCAAGTCATGAAACCCAGGAAGCAGAGGTGTGATATATATATATATATGTGTGTGTGTGTGTGTGTGTGTGTGTGTGTGTGTGTGTGTGTGTGTGTGTGTGTGAAGGGACGTGGTGGCGCAGCAAGTTAATCCACTGTTGCTGGGCTTTCCGACTGGAAGTTTGGGAGTTCAAGACCGTGCGACGGAATGAGCTCCTGTTGCTTGTCCCAGCTCCTGTCAACCGAGCAGTTCGAAAGCACCTAAATGCAAGTAGATCAATAGGGACCACTTCGGTGGGAAGGGAATGGTGTTCCGTGCGCTATGGCGTATAGTCATGCCAGCCACATGACCACGGAAGCTTGTCCTCGGACAAAACGCTGGCTCTACAGGCTTTGAAACGGAGATGAGCACCGCCCCCTACAGTCGGTCACGACTAGACCATTCGTTCACGACTAGACCATTCCGAATGGACCATTCGGACCATTATATATAAATTAATATATATAAATTTGCAAAAAAAATTAGAACGTTTAAGAGCACCTCTAGCAATAAGGAAAAAGATGGAGAAGTACAGTTTCTGTTCAATCGTCCCTCCAAGGGCAGCACCTAATTTTTGTAGGAGTTGCAGCTTATTTAGGTGCACTATTTGGGTGACACTGAATTGATGTCACCTTTATTTATACAGTAATAAGCATTTATAAACATGACCTGCACCCATGATCTGCTTCAATCCCCCACAAGTCATGAAACATGGGCCTGGCTTACGCCGAGGCTGGTGCATTAATTGCAATTCTCCTGCTACCCATGAGACACCCAGAGTGAGTAGAACTGATGAGGCAGAAGCAGTTCTGTCAGTCACTCAAGCAGGCAAGTGTGACATAGAAATCTACAGCGTAGCCGCATTTGGAATACCGTATCCCAGGGTTTCTCAAACTGTGGGTGGGGACCAGCGGCGTCATGCAGCCGGAACGCTGGGCGGGAGGAACGGGCGAGCGGCAGCCCGCGGGGGCAGGGAAGACGGTGAAATGGACCGGAACGCAACAGGCGGGCTGCCACTCACCCATTCCTCCCGCCCAGCATTCCGGCTGCATGACGCCGCTGGTGGGGACCCAGTTGGTCAGCAGCTAGAGCCTTGGGTCAGAATCACCAGTAATCTGGAGTCAGTTATCACCCCTGAATCTGCAGGGTCTCTTTAGCACGTCTCTGTCTCTAGCCATCCATGGACCTGTCCCTCTCTTGGCCTATTTAATTTTTGAGGCCCTTTTTGGGTCTGCTGGAGAGGCATTCTCGCTTGGACCAGGCATTCCCAAGCTGTGAGCAGTGGCTTCCCAGGGTGCCGCAGAATCCTCGTGAAAAAGCCACTGCCCTGTACAACGCGGACGCAGGATTGTAGCCCTGATGGGGACCCTCAGGTGCTGCTGCCAGTCAAAGCAGTTGGGAGCCACTGCCTGAGACCTGCTGATGTGTCCACCTCAGGCAGCAGCATGACTGGGGACACCAGCCTCGATCTGTTCACTTGCCTCTGCTGGATTGGAAAAAGAAGAAGCAGGGGTAGAAGAAGAGGGTTGGGCTAGAGCATCTCAACCCTTGGCCAGGGACACCATGGAGAAGGCTGCAGGGCACCTTTCCCACACCTCCTCTGGAGCTTCTGGAGTGCGTTCCCCTCGTTTTCACCATCGTCCCCTCTCCCCATTTGGGGTGCCCTGGAGTCCTGCGGGGGACCCCCACATTTCTCACAGAGACCAGAAAGAATCTTGGGGCACCTGAGACACTGACCTATACTGTGGCATGCTCTACTGAGGGTCAGAGCCCACTTTGTCAGAGACGTGAACACTTAAGTGGATGGGGGGGGTGTACACCTGTGAGCAGAGAGTGCCTCTAAGTACAGCAAAGTAGAGAGAAGAACAAGATGATAAAGTGAGGCTGTGGACTCAGCAGTGCAAGGTGATAGTGTTAGAGTGAGGAGCAAGACTCTTCCTAAGTTGCCATGCAACAGACTAACTTGACTGCCCCACTGAAATAAACCGTCGCCATCTAAATCTAACCACTACAGCAAGCTCCCTGGTGTTAACAGCTGTCTTGAATGCACTGAAGTTGACATTCATGTCTGTCTCTGATGGGCTAACCTCTGGAGCAAACTCCTTTACTTAAGCAACAATTCTATGCACGCTTTCCTATGAGTAAGCCCCACTGGACACCACATCTGAGTAGACATGCCTAGGATTGTGCTCTAATGGCAAAATCCGATTGAGCCTCTGTGCTGGCGGACAAAGCACTTTGCCAGGGAAGACTGCCACGGGGGTTGGGGGGGTTGGGGCATGGACAGATCAGTCCCAGGAGAGGGGCACGATCCGTAGCACTGCTGCGTGCCATATCCTCCCCTTCCTGGTCTGGATATGTGGACGCAGAGCCACTTGTGCCCACAATTTAGCAGGCACAAGTCCACGTAGATCTGTGGCTGCCTCTGGGACTTTCCCTGGAGCAAGGGGACAAATATTCCCTTCCCTTGAGTAGACCTCCAGACTGCAAATGCCCCCGCAGGAAACAGCCTGAGCTCCAGACCCAGTGTGGAGGACTATACTGTGGACCAAGTCCCATAGAATTTCTGTTGGTCTGACTGTAAATAAACAGCCAACATCAGCAAGCAACCATCTCAACCCTTGTCTGAAGTTGTGCAAACGCTTGCAGGGACCAGCCAGCTGCATCTCCATCGTACAAATAGATGCCTGTTCACTCAAACCAAGATGATTCAGCAAAACTGAGTGAGCCAGACTGCGGGCTGCATTCAGCAGCACGATCAGCAAGAAACAGCCTGTTCTGCCCTGTGCACTGGTGCCCTTCGCACATTGCTTGCTTGTTTATTCATTCATTCATTCCAGACTTATCTTTGCCTCGACCTTTCTGAACATGCTGCAGCTCAATTGGATTCTTCTGTCCTTCCTGACAGAGCAGTCTATGGCAGTGGTTCCCAAACTGTGGGTCACGACCAGTGGTGTCACTCATATGATTTAGGAACAGGAACTCATGTTTGATTGGCACTTGTCGGGAACCCGGAACCAGCCACGGAGCCCGTTAGGATCTGGAACGCCCGTTCTGGTCCGTTCCCCCTGAATGACATCACTGCCTTTGCCCCCCCCTAGGAATCTGGAGTTGCTCCCTTTAACCCTCTGAGTGCCGGCCAACCAAGAAGAAAAGCTCTTTGCAGAGGAATGGGGAGAGGGGGGAGTGAAGTGGGCGGAGTCAGCCCTAATTTTAACTAGTGGAACTTGAGTTCCCCCACATTCCCCCTGCATGACATCACTGGTCACGACCCACCAGTGGGTCACGACCCGATATTTAGTGGAATTTTGGCTGATTTTTGGCAAAACTGACAAGTGATGACTAACAAGGAAAATATTCTGATCTCCAGGGAAATAGAAACAGAACAGTTTGTGAATGTTTACTTAGGAGTAAGCAACCATGTCTCAGGGTTGCCATCCGAGGTGCCCTGTAGAGTGGACGCCTCCTTCTCTCTCTGTGAGTTGCAGCTCCCCAGACAGCTGCGGAAACCAGACAGAATCCTCATGAAAAACTGGCCAGCCTGGGTGGTGGACTTGATGGGGAGCCGTGGCCAGTGGCCCAGCAGGTCAAAGGAGCTGCCAGTCGAAAAGGGTTGGGATCCACTGCCTCAGGCCCTCCCTCAGAGCGCCATTGTGCTGGTAAAATGGAGGAGGAAGAGGGCCACAGGCATGCAGTGGAGCAGAAATGGAGAACCAGGACACTGTGGTCACGTCACTGGCAAAATCCATGCAGTTGAAGTAAGTCCTCACCTTGGAGGCTTTGCTATATGCAACGCATGTGCAGTCCATCCTCATTATCCTCCAGGCAGGGATGGGATTGACAAGGGGAACGCTGGGCGGGACTAACGCAGGGCTTCCGTGTGATTGGTCTGCAGCGTTCTGCAGCTGTCCTGCCCTCAGGGGGGCTGCCCCTGGTTAGCGCGCCCCACCGCTGCTTGCCTAGGCACACCACTGCTTGCCCAGGCACCCGGCGCGACCCTCACCTGTCCCCCACGGTGAGCGGGAGCCCCCCTGAGGCCAGGACAGCTGCGGATGGGCTGCCACTCAAGCAGAAGTCCCGCCTAAGTCCCGCCCAGCATTCCCCTTGTCAATTTGTGAATCCCAACGCTGCCTCCAGGGTGAGGTTCCTGGAAGTCCTCACAGATACTGAATTCGGAAATAATGAATCATTGATCCTATGGGATCAATGAGGTTAGGTGCAAGGAATACCTGATCTGCCATCAGAAGAATCCAGCAGAGGCCCTCAGGAAGCCAGCAGGGTTCAGCAGGAAGTGCCAAAAGATCGCTGGAGGCTGCAGAGACCTTCTGGAGACTGCAGGGACCAGAGCGGACCCCTTAAACATGGCCAGTGGATGCTTCTGCCAGCCATTTTAAAGGGGTCAGAGCTGGTCGCAGGTGCCATTCTGAAGATCCCTGCAGCCTCTGGGAGGTCTCTGCAGGGTGGATAACAAGGCGCAGATAATGAGGAAAGTAGCAATTCTGCCCCTCGCGGATGAGGGATCACGGATAGCCAGGTTGCATAGAAAGAGGATGCACATCCTCAGATTGCTTGGCACCAAGGGGGCAACACCTTGCGCTGGTCTCCCGTGGGACTGTCCACTCTCACCCACCTACTTATGGCAAGGTGGCTGCTGGCCACTGGCATTGTGGATTCAGGGGCTGGCCCTGTCTGGTCTAATGGGAATGGACCTCTGGCCACTACTCCATCTGGTTGACCTCTACCACCTGTCCTAAAGGCATGGCTTGGCTTTGTGGATCTCATTTTTGTTCCCTGAAGAGTAGCCATGGGAGGGTGGGTCTGGATTGGGACAATGGTATGGGGACTGTGGGCTGAACCCTTCCCCCCTCCCCCGGCCGTGATTCTGTTTTCAAACCATCACCGCCCACAACCTCATTAGTCCTGAAAGGGGAGTTTGTGTTGATGTCAGGCATTAACCTACCCTTGTGGTTCACGACATCTGCTGGAGGTGGATGCTATTTTCCTCTGGGACTTAAATAGCCCCTTGCCTGAGCTAAGCATCACAGTTCTCCCCTGATCTCCCCTGCAGCTGCCACTTAAGTGTAAACAACAACCAATGCAAAGGGCAAGCAATTGATACCCAATGCAGAGGTCCCCTAACCTTTTTGACTAGTGGCTCTCTTGACTAACTGGCCCATTGGCTGCCGATCCAGGAATCCAATCCTATACATTGTATAGGGCAGTGGGTTTTCTGCAAGGATTCCTGGCTGAATTCCGTGGCTTTCTGAGGAGCTCCACAGCCCAAGTTTGGGAACCACTGATGGTCTAGTTTGGCCCTCAGTCTTGTGGCCCAGTTGTGGTTATACGGCCAGAAATGTTTTCTTCTTTGGGGGCATTGCTCTGGTTTAGCCCTGATCCTCCCATGGAAATCTGTCAGCAGGGATTGTGCTTCAGTGTCGGGCTTTCGTTAGCCATCTGCTGCCAGCCAAATCATTCCCTCAAGTGTCATCATGACAGGAGCACAGCCATAGCACGGATTGATTTGGGTGGCAATTATTCATGTTCCCATCACTCAGCTGTTTGAGAGGCTCAGGAAGAGCCCTTCCTGGTGAGTGGCAGTGAAACAAAAGCTTGCTCTATTCCAAAACACCACATCCTGCCTCAGATGTTCCCATCTCGGCATAGTAGGCGTTGCTGAAGTTTTCCGCAGATGGCATGATGAGTTGCCAAGAAGTCACGACAATGAACAGGAATCCCCGTTCAATGTATTCAGTGAGCCCATGCCTGGCTAGCTGGGCCCCCAGAGCAGATTTGTTGTTGTTGTTCAGTCGCTAAGTCGTGTCCGACTCTTTACAACCCCATGGACCACAACACGCCAGGCCTCCCTGTCCTCCACTAGCTTCCTGAGTTCGCCCAATTTCATGTTCATTGCTTCGGCGACACTATCTAACCATCTCCTCCTCCGCCCCCTCCACCTTTTGCCTTCCATCTTTCCCAGCATGAGGGTCTTTTCTAAAGAGTCCTGTCTTCTCATCAGGTGGCCAAAGTACTTGAGCTTCAGCTTCAGGATTTCTCCTTCCAGGGAGCAATCAGGCTTGACTTCCTGGAGGATTGACCGATTGGATCTCCTTGCAGTCCAGGGGATGCTCAAGAGTCTTCTCCAACACCATAATTCGAAACCAGAGCAGATTAGCCTGTACAAATGGACTCAGAAGGCTCATAGGTGATGACATTTCCGTGGACGAGTCTTTTCTAGTGATGAAGAACCACTCTCCGTCTTCCACGATGGAAATGTCTACGCCAGTGTTTCTCAAAATGTGGGTCGGGGTCATCTTGGTGGGTCACAGTCTGATGTCAGGTGGGTTATGGAAAGCTGGGAGCAGCCATCTGGGAAGCTGCAGACATTACACTTGCTATATTCCTTTTGTGCGTGTTGACAGTTTGAATTTTCAACTGAGTGTTCTAATTTGTTTTTAGTGTAGTGCTTTTACATAGTATTCTGTCCTACTCTTGATTTCTGTCAGGGGCGTTTCATGGTTGTGAATTTCTGCTGTCCAAGTGTGCATCCTAGGAGTGTCATTTGATTACGTCACAATTATGGCACTTCCTGCTTGATGACGTAACATCGCTTCCAGTGGGTTCCGACAGTAGTGCCATTCTCAAGATCAGGTCCCAGTGCTAAAAACGTGGAGCATCGCTGGTCTATGTGAAATGTGATCCATTACAATTCTGGTCACCAAAGAAGAAAATGGAAATGCCTGGAAAGTGCTGTTTGTTATCATGAGCAGTTGGAAATATCTCTGCCAAGATTGGCTAAAGCTCTGAAAATCGACTGAGCAGAGAGAAGGTTTATGCAGAAATGGGAGAATTAGCAGAAGTAGCTATTAGACGCACAGAGTGGCTAGGGCTGATGCAGTTGTAACAGGATTATAGGTAAAGAGACAGGAGCAACTAATGCTATCATGCAGATTAAATTGGATTACAGCCTGTTACTTTCAGATGCCCAGAGCCTGCTTCAGGGCTGGCCCCCCCGCCCCCCCCTGTGCTTGAGATAGCACACAGACTGTCTCTCCTTCACCACCTCCTTTCTCCCTCTCCCTGGATTCAGTAAGGAAAATGGGACAGGTGGTCAGGGAGGTTTGGCAATAGAGCGATCGGATTGCCAAGGGAGGTGGTGGATTCTCCCCAACCCCTGGCCCTGCCTTAACAATTAATAGGCACGAATTGAAGCCATGGACGGAACAATATGGCTGACTCAGATCACCGCCGCGAAGGAAAATTACATTAAAATCTCTTCATGACACAAGTAGTTGTCAATATGAGAGTAATTTTTTTTTACTTCTAGACTATTAAGAGTATTTTTTTCACACACCCCCCAAAGAAAAAAAAAACAAATTCTGTTAATGTT
The DNA here is from genome assembly GCA_029204185.1 of Lerista edwardsae. Taxonomy (NCBI): domain Eukaryota; kingdom Metazoa; phylum Chordata; class Lepidosauria; order Squamata; family Scincidae; genus Lerista; species Lerista edwardsae. The sequence continues at coordinate 1,187,666 of JAJKFI010000085.1, forward strand.
CAGTACTCACTGAACGGTCGTTTTATTGAGCCAATGTAATGTGAATACATGAATCTTTCCGTGTCCCATTTTTCGTGCAATGATTCGCACACCCGTATGCAGAACACGCAGGCATGCTTAAAGAGGTTGAAATTAACTTTTACACGCGTGCAGGGAGATTTTTATTCGAGAATTTGCAGCAATCCTCCTCCTTCACGGCGATGATCTGAGTCAGCCATATTGTTCCGTCCATGGCTTCAAGAATGTGACGGCATGGCTTTTCCAGTGTATAATAACTCCATGATTCTCCCCACCGGAGCCCTTCTTCGGGTAGAGGCTCGACAGGCACCTGCTGGGGCTGTTCTAGGAGGATTTCCTGCTATAGACAGGGGGCTGGACTAGATGGCCTTGAAGGTCCCTTCCAACTCTATGATTATGTGTGTGGGGCTTCCTACTCAGAGGATTGACATTATACCTTGTCCTGGGCATTTGTGGTGTTGGGTACAGCACATGGACCATTTTTCAAACCACATGAACAAGGAATTCTCTCTCAGGTCCTTGAAGAAACTTGGGAGGGGGCACAAGCGTCGTTATCCTTTCTCTGATTTGTTTTCAGGGTCTGCTTGTCCATAGGCCAAGGAAGGTGGCCTCCTGCTTCCACCCAGTGCCACTGCAGGTCCCTTGCCCTTGGTGAAGTTCCTCAGGCACTGGACAGAATTGGGCCAGTCCTCTTTGCTCCCTCAAGGTTGACAATAGGAACCAGCTCTAGCCATTAAATTTCCATCCAATGAAATTTTGGGACTCTAGGAAAGGCGTTCATATTTCTTTCTTGCATTTGAGCACATAGAAAGCAATAACGTTCAACGAGCTTTATAACTGATCATAAAAAGGTAAAGGTTTCCCCATGACCGAATCATCTAGTCGTGACTGACTGTAGGGGGCGGTGCTCATCTCCGTTTCAAAGTAGAGCCGGCGTTTTGTCCGAGGACAAGCTTCCATGGTCATGTGGCCAGCATGACTCTACACCATAGTGCACAGAAAGCCGTTCCCTTCCCACCGAAGTGGTCCCTATTGATCTACTTGCATTTAGGTGCTTTCGAACTGCTAGGCTGGCAGGAGCTGGGACAAGCAACGGGAGCTCACTCCGTCGTGCAGTCTTGAACTCCCAACCTTCCAGTCGGAAAGCCCAGCAGCAGCGGTTTAACCCGCTGTGCTACCACGTCCCTCTATAATTGATCATATTAACTGATTAATTGATATTATTAATTGATATATTAATTAATTAATATGATCAATTAATCATTAATTGATTAATTGATAATTTTAATCGTGACAATTCCGGAAGTTGTCCCTAAGGCATCTGTCAATTCCACCACTATGGATCCTTTTCAGTTGCTTTGGCCTGAGGATGTGGAGAGGGTCCTCTGCAGCTTGGGACCATCTTCATGCCTGCTTGACCCTTGCCCAATGTGGCTAATATGATCTGCCAGGGCTGGTCTGGCTAATTGGATGGCACCTCATCCTTGCAGGAGGGAGTGATGCTTAGCATCCTGAAGACTGCAGTTGTGTGCCCCCTTCTGAAAAAAAATAAGTCTCTTGATTCCACCACCCTAAACAACTACCAGCCAGTATCTAATCTTCCTTTCTTGGATAAAGTAATTGAGCGGGTGGTAGGATCTCAACTCCAGGGGATCCCAGATTAGACGAATTATCTGGATCCATTCCAATCCGGCTTTAGGCTGGGCTTAGGGACAGAAACAGCCTTGGTTGCCCTGTTGGATGATCTTCGCCAAGGGCTAGACATGGAGAATGTCCCTCTGTTGGCCCTGCTGGACCTCTCAGCTGCTTTCAATACCATTGACCATGGTAACCTTCTGGATCGGCTGGTTGAGTGGGAACTGGAGTCACTGCTTTGCCATGGTTCTACTTCTCCTTGGCTCACAGATCCCAGATGGGTGATGCTGGGGGACACCTGTTTTGCACCTGGCCATTACAGTGCGGGGTGAGAGAGGGTTCTTGGTTGGCCCCCATGCTTTTTTATATCTATATGAAATGGCTGGCGGAGATCATCCAGGGATTTGGAGTGGGTGTCGCGAATATGCTGATAACGCCCAGCTCTCCCTCTCCTTGCCATCTAATTCCTAGGAGGTTGTGAAAGTCCTGGAGCACGGTCTGGAGGTGGTCGGGGTCTGGATGAGGGCCAATGTGTTGAGATGGAATCCAGAAAAGACAGAGGTCCTCCTGAACAGGAAATTCTCGATGCAGGTACCGAGTCTTCTCTCTGCAGGAGTGGGGGTGCAGGTTGGGGGTGCTCATGGATACACCTCCCCCTGGAGAGCTGAGTGGCAGCAGTGGCCAGGGGTGTGTTTGCCCAGCTTTGGCTGGTGTGCCAACTGCGGCCGTACTTGAGTCAATTGGACCTGACCACAGTGGTCCATGCCCTAGTGACATAAAGATTGGATCACTCTATAGGGGGCCACCCTTGAAGACAGTTTGGAAGCTGCCATTAGTGCAGAATGCAACTGCCAGGGTGGTGATGGGAGCCAGGCGGTTTGATTCTGTCGGACTGCTGCTTCAGCGGCTGCACTGGCTGCCCATTCGCTTCTAGGCCCAACTCAAGGTGCTGCTTTTGACTTTGAAAGCCCTTCACAGTTCAGGTCCAGGTTACCTGAGGGACTGAACAGGAAATTGTATGCCTTCACTCAGCGGCATCATGCAGCCGGAATGCTGGGCGGGAGGAACGGGTGAGCGGCAGCCCGCCCATTGCGTACCGCTCCGTTTCGCCGTCTTCCCC
>JAJKFI010000085.1:1190838-1219393 GCA_029204185.1 Lerista edwardsae
CGCGGGGGTGGGGAAGACGGCGAAACGGAGCGGTACGCAATGGGCGGGCTGCCGCTCACCCGTTCCTCCCGCCTAGTGTTCTGGCTGCATGACGCCACTGCCTTCACTCATACATTCCAGCCCACCCTCTTAGGCCATCTGAGGGGGCCTCCCTACAAGTGCCACCTTTCTCCCAAGTTAAGGGGCTGGCGGCACGGGGCAATCCTTCTCGGTAGTGGCACCACAATTTTGGAGCTCCCTACCGGGGGATCAAAGATCTTCCTCCTCCCTCATGGCATTTCAGTGAGGGCTAAAGACTTTTCTGTTTCATCTGGCATTTGGTGTTAACCTGTCTGCCTCTTGTGCCTCTGCAGCAGAACTTGCACTGTAAATAGTGTATCCTCCTCCAATGATTTTTTTAAACCCTCTTTTTATATATATTGTATTTTTATTGCTTATTTTATTGTTTTATTATTTTTATGAACTGTAATTTTCCCCCCCAACAATTGTGAGCCACCTTGGGCATCTGCTCTGGCTGAGGAAAGGTGGGGGGTAAATAAAAATATAATACCGTGGAATGACATGGATCTCCATCTCAGTCCAGAATAAGAAATATTTTACCCATTAAATATAATTATGTGTAGTAGTAGTGCAGATGGGGGAGGCAATATGTCATTGCAGGTGCCTCAATGTGCCATATAACTGGCCCCTCCCCCTCGCTGGCAGAACAATTCTGGACAGCAACAGCAAAGTTGCCTCTGTGTTGCTGGCACCACCCAGAATGGCTCCAATGGTGAGGGGGATGGGCCGCTTGCCTGACCCATTGAGGTGCCTGCAATACGTAGCTCATCACCCTCCTCTGGCTATGCTACTCTCCAGTAGAGTCATCTTACTGGCACGCTGGGCGGGTCTTCTGGGTGATTGGCAGCACGCTTGCTGCATTCCATTGTGTAATGGCTGTAGCGGGCGGGCTTTCGCCATTACGCAACGGAACGTAGCGAGCGCGCTGCCGATCACGCAGAAGACCCGCCCAGCGTACCGGTAAGATGACACTACTGCTACTCTCTCTCTCTCTCTCTCTCTCTCTCTCTCTCTCTCTCTCTTTGTGTGTGTGTGTGTGTGTGTGTGTGTGTGTGTGTGTGTGTCCCTCTGTCTGTTCGTGACAAAGTTTGAGAACTCGGCTCTTTTCATACCCAGCTGTCCAAAGTTGCCAATTAAATGAAGGGTAAAATAAATGAAGAGGAAAAAAAAGAGCTATAGCTACTTCTCAAGTTGGCGAAACAGATTCCATTTGTTGGAGTTCACCGGAGGGTGCTGAGTGTCGTTCAATAGCTCCACTGAAATGCCCTGTAAAATGGTCCCCGTCATCCCCTTGCATTACAGATTGTGAAATAGACTCCTAGATTTTCCTAAGCTACTCTGAAAATTGTTCCAATCTTCTTGGGGACGTATGTCAAATGGCATATTCAACCTCTACCAAGTGCTGTGGGAAATGGAACCCATTATGCACAGCGCTGCTCTGTCCTCTGATCCTTTAAGGTATTCATAAGCACATAGATCTTTCTTAAAGGATGTGTTTTTTTTTCTTTCTGATTCTCTTCTTTGATATCAGTTATATTATGTGGACTTCCACTGAACCAAGATGTTTGTTGTTTAATCTAACTGGCTAAAAAAAAAATACGGCAGTGATAGGACGTGGTGCTGAGTCATCTACTCAGCTCCCTGTTTCCCACAATGGTCCACAAGGTGTGTCTGAGAAGCCCATAAACAGGAGAGAGACAGCCCAGTCCAAAATAACTGCTGCTCACAGGTGTATTGGAAAAGGCAAGAGCTACCCCAAGGAGTGAGGGAATGGTATCAGCAATGGCCCCTTGTCCCAGATAAGCCAGGGATTACAGGGTTAACCCCCAAGGTCTTTGCAAACCTCGGGAGCACAGCTGCAGGCTGATAAGGGCTCTGGCTCTGAAGGGAGGTTAGCACAGGTGCAGATGGGCGTGGCTGATGAATTAAAGCCTGCCCACTGATTGGCTGGCCTCAGTATAAAGCTGGAGGCAGGAGCCGGAGAAAAAAGGCTGGATAGGTGCTGGAGGATGAGGACCTTGGTAAGGTGCAGGATGGACGGACTGCTGGATGGACTGCCTGCCTGTTGGACTGCCTGAAGGACTGATGGACAGATGGATGGATTGCTAGACTGGCTAAGACTGTTGTACGTCTGCCACGCCCCTGGGGCCACCAAGTAGAAGAGGCAGTTGAGGCTTGGGCAAGCTGACTGCCTATTGTTCGGTGGTGGGGTGTGTTTGGCGCTAAGCCGGTGATTAGGGCAGTCTGGAGGAGGCTGACCAGCCAGTGATCCCAAGCAAAGCTGCTGGAAAGAACCCCCTCCCTCTTGCCTATCTCTGAGGCCGCTCTGTGGGGAAACTAGTTAGCCTAGTGTGGGCATTGGGGCCCTTGGGGTGAGCCAGCAGGGAATTTGGCAGAACAACAGGTTGCATGAGTGCAGCCACACTGGCACCAGAGACCGTGCAGGGGTGGAGAGGGAAGTGAAATGATGTTATACTTACCCCCCTCCACCCCCAGATGGCACCCAGGGATTGACTCAAGCCTGTGCCAGGTATTTGGTCCTGGTTTTTTCCCCTCCAACCATTTCCCCCCCTTTCGTCCATCACTGCCCACTGTTCTTGGGGGGAAAAGCCTTCCCTCTTATCTATTTTTGTTGGCAGTAATTGTTCCTTCTGTAGTACATCCACACGACCGTCTCATGAGACCCGGTTCCACCTGGCGCTCACACCTGTGTTCGCTGCATTATTGCTTTCCATTGGTGCCCCATGTGCTCGACTTTCCACTTCCATTTTCTCCATTTGTTCTTTTCTCCCTTAAAAAATGGACATTCCCTTAACTGTGGCTGAGTGCAACACAACTAATTGGTTCCGACAACAGCCCCCATGAGGTTAGTAGCTACTCTTACCATTTGACAGATAAGTAAAACTAAGGAACAAAGATTATGCATTTTAACAAGGCCACGGAGGAATTCTTTGCTGGTAACTGGAATATAAGGCTGCTTAGAATCGTACAGCTCCTCTCTCACTGGTCGAGCTCCCTCATTACCTCGGCTTCAGAAGGGGAGAGGCGCACTAACAAGGCACAGGGAATGCTTTGTGGCATTCATGACAACAACTTCCTGCGGTTCTCAGAAAGCTGATGCATCTCTGGATTTCTGAAAGGGAAAAAAAATCATCCAATCTACTCTGAGAACAGATGAACCAGGAATTCTTTGAAATCAGCATGGAGAAAAAGAGGAACAGTGAATGATTTGCTTATTATGTTGAGGCAGACAGAAAAAGCAGCGAGAGAACCGAGATTGAGCAACCTGCTAATAGGGGTCAGAGCACAGTGAGTAACACGGAGACCACATTACAGCCTTAATGAGCTTCAAAAACTGGCTGTGCTGCCGCAGGTCGAATGTGATTTGCAAAGCCTTTCTGGACTATGCCCTTCGGAGAACTCCAGATCTGGGGGAAAAATTGATTCTCACCTGCCTAGTTCCTTAATCAAACCTTATTTTAAATAATCAGCATGAGTTTTTTCAATGGAACAATAACTAAGTAGGAGTTGCGAGGTATCATGAGGAAGAACACCTTAAGGCTTTGAAGGGAATACCTGTGGCTCAGAGGTAGAATTTTCCATGGTGAATGTCCCAGGTTCGATCCTCCACATTTCCAAAGTTATGACCATGGATAAATCTCAGACCGTTTCGATGGAGTCCAAATCAAGTGGGTTCAAGAAGTCAAATTCGTGGGATTGCTGGTACAGGAGGCAAAAAGTGGCATCCATCATTGAAGTCCACAGCAGAATTGGCCAGACCAAAGTAGCATTCACCGCACTCAGATGGTGCCTGTGGAAGGGGGTCAATCTCTCCATCAAGACCAAAATTTGCCTCTTCCAAATACTGATCCTGTCAATTCTCCTATGGACTCTGCTCAAATCAGACATAAGCAATCTCGAGTCCTTCCAAAAGCAATGGTTGAGATAGATCCTGGCCATCTCGCTTTGTGATCGCTATTGTAATTTGGATAAAGTGCCACCACCAACCATTGGTGAATGCATCCCAGTCATGTTGAGGGCATTGCAGCGTTGATGGGGATGCCCAGAGGACTGGCGAACAAGCCCTATGAGGAGAGGTTAAGGGAACCCGGCATGTTTAGCTTGAGAAGGCTGATGGTGCCTGATAGGGGCTAGCGCACACTTTTTGAAAGGACGAAGTGGGAATAGAAATAAGCTTCATGTAGTGGTGGGGGGAAGTGGGGGGGAGGCTATAAACTTGGCAAAGTGAGTTCTTAGCCTCCAGAGAGAGACTCGGATTCATTTACTCCGGCAGAGGAATGTTTATTAACGCTGTGATCCTTTCATGAATTTTCCTTGCTGGTGGAGGACTGAGAAACCCCATGCGATGAGCCCAGGATTCTCCCCAGGGTGTGTGCCCCTGTCGGCCCTGGTGCTCTTGTCTGCAGTGATGACCCATTAGAAGGTTGTTTGGAGTGGGAAAAATAATGTACGCACTGTTTTAATGGGGCATGTTTTCTCTCTGTTGTGAGCAAACTGCTCTTTGGCACAAGAATTTTGAAATCTTTGGCAATGATCGTTTCGAAACCCATCTGTTTTGGAAATCAGAGTCTTGGTAATGGGCACCTTATCTTTACATATTTGATTTAATTTCTCAATATCTCGTTTACTGACAAAATAGTCTCTTTGGCGTGCTACAAAAACTCGCAGTAGAGGTAAACATTCCGTCAGTCCAAGAGGCCAAGTAACTTGGCGCAGACCTTCCTCCCCCGAAGTCCACCTTCCTGGAGGTCATCGTTAAAAATGAACGTCTGTTACCAATTACTGTAAGAGAAACTGGAAAGCTGTTTCCAACCATCAGAGTTGCTCTCCAATTACGCTGGTGTGCCTTTGGCCTCGCCATGCTTGGGTATCACATTTCCACAGTCTCTCCTCACACCTCTGACTGGTTCTTGTTGCAAGAAGGGTAATAATGCACAACAAACACAACTTGATTAACAGTGCAGTCCTGAGTGTTCTACTTAGAACAGAACTAAGCACCACTGATGGTCCAATCCAGAGCCGCAACGTCCTACCCCAGCGCCCTGGAGGAGTGATGTCACGACTCTGCAGTTTGCGCCCCCCCTGCAGTGAAGTCTCCCTGAAGGCGGGGTGCTTGCAAACAGCAGCGCTTCCTCATTCAGGGAGAGCTTGGAGGAGACTGTCTTTGCACCACGAGTGCAAAGACAGTCACCGCAGTAAGTAGGGCGGAGCCTGGGGCCAATCCTGCGCCCCCTTTTAGCAGGCCGCTTGGAGCAGGTGCTCTATTTGCTCCACCCTAGTTACAGTTCCGGTCCAATCCTACTATGGGTCTTGTGCCGTTGGAACTCTCACTCAGGCAGCGCAAGGCCCATTGTGGCAGCATGAAAGCGGGAACACTGTTGTGAATTTCTGGGACTCTGCCACTAATGGGCAGAGGTGTGGCACACATGCTATAAGCTCCCAGGTTGCTGCTGGTGTTGGTACGTGGGCAGCAGGGGCTTGATGGGGGAGGTTCAGGGAATTCTGGGATGGGGAGGGTGGAGAGAAGAGGGCAGGAGTGGGCTGGAGGGGTGGATTTAAGTGGCCAAAGTGCACTCTGGACACCAGCTACATAGATGGCGTGGGTCTGAGGGGGCCTACAGGTGGCTAGGATGTTTACCCAGAGGCCAGTAAAAAGTGTTCTACGTCCTTCTGCTCAGTTGTAGGGCTTTTTCTAGGATTAGCAGATTTTAGGTTTTCAAGACTTTTGAGCAACCAGACTATAAGAACATAAGAAGAGCCCCCCTGGATCAGGCCAAAGGCCCATCTAGTCCAGCTTCCTGAATCTCACAGCGGCCCACCAGGTGCCCCAGGGAGGCAGGAGACAACAAGATGCTTGCATCCTGTTGCCACTCCCCTGCACCCGGTACTCTGATGTAGCCCACCACCAATGTAAGGAGGTTGCACAATCCATCATTGCCTATAGCCCACGATGGACCTTTGCATCCATCCTTTGCAACTATGCATCCAGTTGAAGTTTTTCACCCAAGTTTCATGTCCTGGAGGACCTGAGACGAATTCTGGAGGGCCACCTCCGCTGTCTCCCCTTACTCCCTGCAAAATTCAGTGCACTGGCAGACCGCTTCACCTCCTCCCATTGGCCTGGAAGGACCAAGACAATGAAGGAACTGTGCGCTAGCTGGAGTTTTGCAGCAGTATAATTGGCTATAACAGTGGTTCTCAAACATTTTAGCACTGGGACCCACTTTTGAGAATGGCAATCTGTTGTGACCCGCCAGAAGTGATGTCATGGCCTGAAGTGCTGTCATTGTGACACCTGAGCCTGCTGCTTTCCTGAGAATGCAGCAATAAGCATGGAAGCATTATGCACGGAAGGGATAGAGTCGATAGAGGGATGTTCTTTTCCCTCTCTCAAAACACCAGAACCAGGGGGCATCTGCTAAAACTGAGGGTTGGGAGAGTTAAAACAGATAAAAGGAAGTACTTTTTTACCCAGCGGGTGGTTAATCTGTGGAACTCTTTGCCACAGGAGGTGGTGATGGCGTCTGGTCTGGATGCCTTTAAGAGGGGATCGGACGGATTTCTGGAGGAAAGGTCCATCGTGGGCTATAGGCCATGATGGATTGTGCAACCTCCTTACAAAGGTGGTGGGCTACTGGTACCGGGTGCAAGATGCAAGCATCTTGTTGTCTCGTGCCTCCCTGGGGCACCTGGTGGACCACTGTGAGATACAGGAAGCTGGACTGGATGGGCCTTTGGCCTGATCCAGCAGGGCTCTTCTTATGTTCTTACGTTCTTAAGCAGGATGATTTCTCAGCCATTTTCCAATAGCAAAGTGAAACAGAAAGGGAAAAAAGCCTTTCTGCAACCTTGACGCAAGCAAAACAACCACACAACTCTTCCCCTTTCCAGCCTCCCATATTTTCAATATGGCTGCTCTAGGTGCATTGTGACCCACCTGAAATTGGCTCATGACCCACTGGTGGATCCCGACCCACAGTTTGGGAACCACTGGGCTACAACGTTATTTGAAAACACTAAATAATATTGTACAGTCTGAAAAAAAAAAGAAAATTTTGCCATTTTCCCACTGGGACATTAGAGACAATTCCTCCCCATAAATTAGGATTTGTTTTCCCTTGCTTTTTATACACTAACATTCATAATTTTCACTTTTACCAGGACTTTATATAAGAGCTGTTATTTGGATCTATGAAGTATTGGAGGGTACAGAGCTGGTAGTTGCAAAACCTGATGGATCAAATATAATTGGCAGCAACATGCCCTTTTGAGAATTAGATATATTTGTATTTATTTATTTTCTCAGAAACAATGCCCCAGGCAGCTTAAAACGGACAAAACGAATAATCAAACGGGACAGTGTGGGCAGTTAGAACCATCGACCCTGGAATTGTTATGGCAGACCAGTCAAATCTGCAAGCTGCAAGAGAAGAGTCGAGAACAAGCTGCAAGAGAATCTGATAGGACATCAGGAGGAACTTGCTGATGGTCAGGGCAGCTGTGGAGCAGGTGGCTGAGGTGAGGGAGGTGCGGGATTCTCCATCCTTGGAGGTCTTCTAGCAGAGGCTTGACAGGCACCTGCTGGAGATGCTTTAGGACAGCAGTTCCCAACCTTTATCACACTGGGACCCCCTTTTAGGTTGGGATGGTTTTCCCAGTAGCAATGTATGGCTGTGAGAGCTGGACCATACGAAAGGCAGAGCGCCGAAGAATAGATGCTTTCGAATTATGGTGCTGGAGAAGACTCTTGAGAGTCCCCTGGACTGCAAGGAGATCCAGTCGGTCAATCCTCCAGGAAGTCAAGCCTGATTGCTCCCTGGAAGGAGAAATCCTGAAGCTGAAGCTCCAGTACTTTGGCCACCTCATGAGAAGAGAGGACTCTTTAGAAAAGACCCTCATTCTGGGAAAGATGGAGGGCAAAAGGAGAAGGGGGCGGCAGAGGATGAGATGGTTAGAGAGTGTCACCGAAGCGACGAACATGAAATTGGGCGAACTCCGGAAGTTAGTGGAGGACAGGGAGGCCTGGCGTGCTGTGGTCCAGGGGGTCGCGAAGAGTCGGACACGACTTAGCGACTGAACAACAACAACAACAACCCCAAGGCCTAGGGCCGGAAGTGCTATCATTAAGCAGGAAATGAAGTAATTGTTTTTAATAACTCACATTTTTGAAAAGTCGAAATAACGCCACATCCTCCTTAGAAAATGTTTTGAATGCTTTGTATCTAAGTCATGTTTGAGTTCTGAGTTCAGTGATGGATTCAGCACTGAGAACAACATTGCACAGGATGCATTGTGGCTTCTCTACACCGTTGCTGATCAAGGGGGTAAAGCCAAATTTTAGATAGTCTTTCAGAGTATTCGTGTTCACCTCGGCATGCATATGGAAGGCGTGACATGCACGCTTAAAAAGGGCCCTGGGAGAGACTTCATCACATGCACACGCACACACACACACTCCAAGATGAGCCCATAGCCAGGCTAATTTCTGTCGCAGCCACAAGCATTGAGGAAGTGGCAATTTAATGGGGACACCTCTTTCCTGGCCCAAATGACACTTCCAAGATGGTGGTGTCCAGCTTCTTAAGACGGCTGCCCCAAGATCTTCATGACTTCTTGAAAATTGGCTTGCAAACCCCCTTGGGGGTTCCAACAGCCAGGTTGGGAACTACGGCTCTAAGAGAATGTCCTGGTACAGGCAGGGAGTTGGACTAGATGACCTTGTGGGTCCCTTCCGACTCTATGGTTCTATTACATTCTACTGAACGAGAAGATTCCTCAGCAACTGCAGAAAAATTTACTGCAAGGAAGACCTGCCACATTTCATAGGTCACACATTTCACAAGTAGGGTCATCGAGAAGGTCCTCTTGTGGATCATGCCAAGGAAGAGAAATCTCCAAAGAGGGCCTCCCTAAAATATAGGTGGAGGGTTTTTTGGTGATATTTTTTTCCAAAAATTCTTGATTAATAAAATAGCAAATTGTGGTGTGATGTGTTTTTATTGCACATTCTCAATCCAAGTTCTCATTTTTGTTAATTATAAATGCTTTAAAAGTGAACTAGGTCAATGATACGAGTAATATAAGCAGATGCAGCCACAGTATTATTTCAAATTGGAAAAGTCGTCTGTTTTCAGATCCCACGGCCAGGGTGGGTTGGGGAGGGTGTCTTGCTGATTTGTCTTGGGTTGAAACTTTCCTAAATTCTCTTTGATGTCATCTCAACTCGAGCAGATTCCATCCCTACTGGAAGTCCTTATAAAATGTGTCTTTTTTTCTGTCTCGGGATCCAGCGGGAGCTGTCCACCAGCTCTGCTCCTTCCCTTCTTTGGTACCCCGTAGAACTTCTCTGCCCTGAGACACTGTTGAACGGCTGCCGTCTCTCAGGCTTCTTTGCCAGCACATTAAAAATGCATCCAAGAAATTGGCATTGGGATTTTGCAGCTGGCAAATGTGCCCCTCATGGGAACTGGGCTTTTGGGTGGGGGGCAGTGAAAGCATTTGCAAAGGAAGCCCCAGAGACCGGATGGGGAATGAGGACCACCTATCTTGTGAAGACACTTCCTTACTGTAGGAGCAATTGCATTACCACGTTCCTCGCTAGAAAGAAAACTGCGATCAATATCTCACTGCTTTTGGAGGAATTTGCATTTAGAAAAAAAAGCACCCTAGTATGCAATAAACTATACAGAGCAAAATAAATATTTATCTTCATATTGCGCCATCCATATGCACTGCTTTTGACAATAGAGGAATATCTAGGTCTCTGCCCCTAGGGCCTCGCAATATAGAAAAAATGGAAACAAGGAGGAAGGGGAGGGGAGTTGTGCTCTAGTAACCGGGAGAAGAATATGTGATTATTTCATTACCGTGCTATTTTTATTTCATTATTTTATAATGAAATAAATATAAATAATATATTTCATTATTTGATTTTATAATGAAATAAATATAAATAATATATTTCATTATTTGATAATGATTATTTCATTACCGTGTGATTATTTCATGCACTATGTGGTCTCTCTACCACATGTGGGGAGGGAAAACTGGTAGTGGCATTTTAAGGCCTTCTGAAGGCCTCAGAACACCCCCTTGACACGTTCAGAGGGGAACCGGTCGGGGGGTGAAGAATTGGGTGGGGGCAGGGGTGGCGTTTCTGCCCCCAAACTGTACCGCCTTCCAAACCCCCCCCTGGCCACGCAAGTGATCAGGTCCAAAGTCTGCCTCCATCTCTCCCCCTCCCTTACCATTCTGCCTTACCTTTCCCATCCTACCTGTGGGGTGGGAAGTAGATTCCTCAGCTGCTTAGTCAGGGCACTGAAAGCGAAAGTGTACACCTGGTGGATCTTAACATAAGAACATAAGAAGAGCCCTGCTGGATCAGGCCAAAGGCCCATCTAGTCCAGCTTCCTGTATCTCCCAGCGGTCCCACCAGGTGCCCCAGGGAGGCATGAGACAACAAGATGCCTGCATCCTGTTGCCACTCCCTTGCACCCGGTACTCTGAAGTAGCCTACTAAATAATGTAAGGAGGTTACAACCCATCATTGCCTATAGCCCACGATGGACTTTTCCTCCAGAAATCCGTCCAATCCCCTCTGAAAGGCATCCAGACCAGATGCCATCACCACCTCCTGTGGCAAAGAGTTCCACAGATTAACTACTCGCTGGGTAAAAAAGTACTTCCTTTCATCTGTTTCAACTCTCCCAACCCTCAGTTTTAGCGGATGCCCCCTGGTGCTGGTGTTATCTGAAGCGCACAAAGTGTTGCAGGATCCCCTCACTGGAAGGAGGCAGCAGGAACCCCTGGCGACCTTCCTGGAGGCTGCTGGGGAAGGGCCAGGGGAGACTGCAACCGCCATCTGCAGCTGAGCAGGGGCAGGGAGGGGGGCAGCAGGTGGCCTCGGTGTGGAGCTACACTTTGGGCAGGCTGGATGTGGCTCTGCGCCGCCTTCCTCCTCGTCACCACAAGCATCACTCGTTGGGACCCAGCCTCAGAGATCCTTGCCTGTGGCACCTCCGTTCACAAATCTCGGAGTGCCTTGCATCAAAAGGGCGGGTATTCCACGCTTCTGCACACATGAAACCTGTTTATCCCATCTCAGCTGTCCCAGGCCTGTCTTATCACTCTGGCAAATTCAGAGCAGGTAATAAATATGTGGAAGTGTCTGTTTCTGCATTATTCATCACGGCTCACCGCAGTATCAGCTCACAGCTCCTTTTATCTTCCAATGTGATTGTCAATAATTTGATGCCTTTTGATTTGGGGGTTTGTTTGTGCGTTTGGCGCCCTTTCCCCAGAAACGGCTTTTTCTTGCCGCTCATCAAATCTCGTCCCTGCCATTGCTCTGGATGCTTTTTCTCACTCTGCTTTCCTTCTGTTGACCCGACTCTTCGGCTGCAACAGATTCCCCTTTCCAGGACACAGGTGGCCTCTTATCTACACTCTACTTGCAGACAGAGGAGAGCTCCATCAGTGGCCTGGACTCCGTGTTCAGAGACAATCTCTTTCTAGACCAGTTGCTGAGTAGCAAGCACAGGGGAGGGCTATTGCTTTAATCATTGTTCATGGGAATTCCAGAGGAATCTGACTGGCCAGGGGTTCTCAAGCTGCCCAACTCCCGCCCTGCAGCAGAGGGCACTGCAATCCACCTCCTTCTCGAGCATTGGGCTTTCACAGGCCTCTCAAAACAACCGGAAGCCAGGCATGACTTTGCAGCTGCTTCTGAGGGCTTCAGAGGCCTTCTGAGGCCTGTGGAGGTCTGGTGCTGCCTCCAGTTGCATTTGGAGGGCTACAATTTGATTGTACAGTAGCACAACCTACCCACTAAAAAGAGAAGCAGTTCCTATTCACAAGCTCTATTAGAAACCAATTGAAGTGCACAAGAAGTCTTGGATCACAATCTCTAGCCAACAAGAGTTTTAACTACAAACCAAATCCATCCTTCAAACAACACACAGAATAAGCCCTTCCTGGGCCAAGCAAAAGCAGGTGGAATGGAACACCTCCAGAGAGACCAGGATAAGATACTCCACATTCCTAACAGGAACAAACATTAAGTTTTTAAAGCCAATTGGCACATTCCTTTCCCCCCACAAAGAGCTCCACAAGCCATTCCCACCAGTGATGTCATGCAGGGGGTACGCGGGGGTACTCGAGTACCGGTTTCTAGGATTACAGCTGGCCCCGCCCATTCACCCGCCCACTCATCGACTCCGCCCTCTGCAACATTTGAATTTCCTGCACGTTTGAGTTGCCTGCACGTTCTCAGAGCCAGGCAGGGAGGCAGGCAGCGAGCGGAGCCTTGCCTTGCCTTGCCTTGCCACTGAAAAATGAGCTGCTGTGGGGTTTTGGAACTGTTGGGTCACTTTAACATGATGCCAGTCCTCCTTAACATGTTCTGGGGGTGCTGTGGAATACTGTTGCAACTGTTGGGTCAGTTTAAAATCGTCTGAGGCCTCAAAAAGGGCTTTTTTCATGTCCCTTCCTGCCACGACCTCACTTCCGGCTTATGACGTCACTTCCGGTGGGCGGGTCCCGACACGTGCCAATCAAAAGTGAGTACCTGTTGTTAAATCATTTAGATGGCACCACTGATTCCCACCGTCTCAAAGCACTTCAGTGCTGCAGTCCTGCACATGCTCAGTTGAGAGTCGTGCCCCGTTGAAAGCAGCCCCTTCCACGGAAGCCCCCTTCCCTGCAGCGCTTCACTGCTGTCAAAGCAGAGCTCCTTTAAAACCAAGAACGCTCAGCCTGCAGCTGCTGTTGGGTTCTTTTTGCGTGCATTTGAATGTAACAAGTCATAAGGACCGTATTCCGCAGCTCCACGTCACAATATGCACCATGCTCCTATATGCAATTAGAGCCCTGTCATACTGCCAAACTTAATAGGAATTTAAACATTCTATTGAAAAGTTAAAAATAGACCTGCCTTGATTGACAGCGATTCAGCATTTATAAAAATTGATATCTCTCTCTCTTCCCCCCCCCCCCAGGGCGCAATTCTAACTTGAAGTTATGAAGTTAGGCCGGCACAGTTAGGCCAGCAAAATTTGGCCAGCCAAGGGCCACCGTAAAGTGCGTTTGGACCACTCGCAGACGATGGCGCACAACTGTGCGCTGGCCTCTCTGACTCCGAGAATGGTCCAGACACACTTTATGATGTTCCTTGTGCCAGCCAAACTTTGCTGGCCTAACTGTGCCGGCCTAACTCCAGGTTAGGATTCCGCTCGCAATCATTGAAGCTCCATATCAGACAAAAGAAAAAAAAAGGAATGTGAAAAAGACGGCCGCATGGAGGGATCAGAAGCAAGTAAGAGTGACAGCCAAGATTAAGATAAAATAAATGGATGATACGGGTGAATTATGCCTAACGCTGGCCATGCTTCTTGCCCTGGACAGGCGCAGTCCTGAAGATTAGCTGCCAAGCAGAGGCGGATCTAAGTGGGGGCAAATCTGTAAGTTTTGCAAGAAGCCTTACCTTGCAGTGGAAATCACTCCTCTCCTGCACTGTTCTAGCCAATCCTCACAGGGAACAGCAACATCTTGGCGTTGCTTACTGGCTACAGCAGCAAGGGAGAGGAGGGATTTACATGACAGGGTGAGGCTTCTTGCAAAACTTACAGATTTGCCCCCCCTTAGATCCGCCTCTGCTGCCAAGCAAACGGGTTCCACTTCCTCTTCTCTCTTGTAACTGTTTGGGGTTAAAAGGTTGGACACACTTTGAGAGTGAGAAGAGTGCACTGAATTGATTCCTCCTGCAGAAGTGGAATCTTTGCGGATGGCCTTTCTTTGCGCGATTCCTGAAGGGTTACAATTGCGGTAACAAAGAAAGGCGGAAGGCCGGAAGGCTGACCACGCCCATTAGGCAGGCAGGGCCGGCCAGTCCAGGAGGCCAACTGAGGCAGTTGCCTCGGGTGGCAGACTGGCAGGAAGCCCCCTCCGCTCAGTCGCATCACTGGGCGAGGGGTTGCAAGTTCGGACCACACACGGTGCCATCCTTAGAGGAAGTGACAACACTGGTGGCCTAAACTAGGGAAACCTTTCGGCAGATTTGTGTTCATTAATAACATCATTTTGTTATGTATAATGGGAAAGGCAATTTCTTGCAGAATGGAATGGAACGATCCTTCCTAATACCAGAACTAGAACTCGGCGGGCCCAATCCTGAAGCTGCTACCATCGGCTCCAGGGTCACCAACGTGCCGTATAGCACATTCGCGGCCCCCCCCCACCGGCACTGGGCCTGAGACCGTGGGTCTGCAGCGTGGCCTTTGGGGTGGGCGGAGGACAGGGGAACGGTGTGGGACTGTGGGACTGGGCAGGGGAGGGGAGAAGCGGCCCTGGGAGGGTGTGGGACTGGCGGTGGTTCTCGGCCCCCATACCCTGAACCCCTGTGCTTGGCTTGCACACCCAATATGGGGCTGCTCCAGTCTCCACTGGCAAAACAGCCCCCCTTTTAAGTGGCCTGGGACTTCCCCCAAGGAGACCCTCACAGCCGCTGTGGCCCCCTGATGCAGCAGTAGCCACTTACCGCTGCAGACACCGCTGTTCCTCGGGGCGGGGGGCAGGCAGCTCAGGATTGGGCTGTTGTTCACTTGTGTGTGTGTCATCCAGTTGGCCCCTGGTTTTTGGTTATTGAATTGTTGTGTCACCCGCACTGTTATCCACTTAAGAAACCAACTGAATAATGTGGATGGGCATTAAACCAGCCCTAATCATGCCACTGCATTTAGGCTGTGCACATTATATTTTATTCTGTCTGGTCTGGTGTGGGAGGGGGTCCATCATGGGGATGATGCAATGGTTATATACTGGGTTATATACTGGGATTGGGGATCCAGCCAAGATCCTGGGAATCACAGAGATAGTGCTGAAGGGTTCTTTGTGTTCCGAACGACGACATTTTCTGGAGTTGAGCTGGTGCCATTTGCTCAAGGCCAGGAATGCCGAGGGGTTTCCTCACTTCCAGGTGCTGGAGGGAGCAGCAGCAGCAAGGGAGAGGACACCCAGATGAGCTGGCAGTGGCACACCAAGGTCATTTGGTACCTGGAGCCCATGCATTTTTGGAAGACCCCCCCCCCAAAGAAAAAAAAATCAGTAATAGTCATTACATGAAATGAATAGTAAAGGTCAGAGTGAGAATGCACAGTGAGCATTCTCTCTCTCTCTCTCTCTCTCTCTCTCTCTCTCTCTCTCTCTCTCTCTCTCTCTCTCTCTGGGCAAAATCCTAACCCACTTTCCAGCCACGGGGTCAGGGCAATGCAGCTCTGAGGGAAGGGAACAAACATTCTCTTACCTGGAGGAGGCCTCCGTGAATGCCCCCCAACTGCAGGATGCAGCACATGCCCGATTGGCACAGCTAGGTCAGTGCTGGAAAGTGGGTTAGGATTGTGCCCTGTGTGTGTGTGTGTGTGTGTGTGTGTGTGTGAGAGAGAGAGAGAGAGAGAGAGAGAGAGAGAGAGAGAGAGAGAGAGAGAGATTGTATCAATAAACAGAAAAATAAGTTAAAAAGAAATAAGTTTTCTTCTTGAAAAACAAGTTCAAAGATCTCGGGACAACCTATTGATACCCCCCTGCAGCCTGGCACCTAGGCTGCCCCCCAGCCCCTCTCTTTGCACCCCACTGAGCACAGTTCCTACCTATACGGGCACTCAAGCCTCTCATTATTCTCAGCTTCCTCCTCACCCCACACCATTATGAGCCCTCCAGGCTTCTATTTCTGAGCCAGGAAATGCATGTTTTGGTGACTCTATGCATTATGGACCGACTCTTCCTCTCGCTGCATGATTTTGCATGTATGCAATGATTTTATTATCTTTTGAGGTTATGAGTATGATGAGAGATTATGATCCCAGTTCTCCACCTGAATTACTCAAGGAGACGTTTGTTTATCCCTAGAGAGAACCAGTTGTAAGACACATAGAAGCCCGTAAAGCTGTGCCTTTGTTACTTTGCAAGATGCACCTGGACTTTTAGATCAAATATTATGGCTTTAGGTTCATGTTGGATTGGCACCACTACAGACATTTCAGCCGAAGTTGAACACAGATTCCCCATTTCATTGCGAGCCAGAGGAATTTAATGACAGTCTTTGCAGACGCTCAACCTATAAACTCCTCCGGTGCCCCAAGGAATTGCTTCTTGGATGAGCCAGATGTTCTGCTGGCACCTACTATGAGCTGTGTGAGCCACACTGTGACTATCGCTTTGCCAGTTGCTGAGCGTGCTCTTGATAAGCACTAGGATTTTAAAAGGCATGCTGGCCGCAACTGATTTCAGCTCTTACTGTTTTTCATAGTATCATAGTCTAGGAAGTCACATTTGCAACAATGTTCAGCCACAGTTCAGAATATAAGGAGGAGCTGTGTGTGTGTGTGTGTGTGCGCGCGCGTGTGCGCGTGTGCGTGTGCGTGTTGCATATACAACATGTGCATGTAAATGTCAGGCTGCTCCATCAGGTTGTAACAGAAGGGAGCAGGAGAGAATGACGCTCAGAGGCTGCCTTTGAAATGTTATGCCTTAGAGGCAAAGAAGCATCAGGTCAGAAGGAGGCAAGCTGAGAAATGTGCCTGAGGGCATGCATTAAGGTCTAGGCCATCAACTTTTGCAAGGGCTGCTGGAAAGACAGTACAGTTGCTCCCCCCATCTGTGGACTTTATTTCCATGGTTTCAGGTATCCACATCCACAGATTCCCCCCCCCATCGAGCCCTTCTCATCTGTTTTTGTTTTGTTTGCTCATTTGCAGTCCTTCAAGCTGCTGCTTGTGTGCTCTGGCCCTCCCAACGGCTTCCTCTTCGCATCTGCTGGTTAGCGCTGCTTGTGTTGAGCAGACATTTCATGCTTGCCCTCCGAGTGCGCTTTGGAGGGCTTGCATGGAGCAGCAGGAACTGCAGGGTTCCCTCCTATCCACGGTTTCAGGAATCCGCGATAGCAGCAGGAACACCTGAGCAAAAGAGGAGCCCAGGTGCGCCTTCCTCATCCGCAGGTTCAGGATCCGCAGATCTGACTCGATGCAGCTCCTTGACCTGGAGGGCCGCACCTGACTTGCCAGATGCAACAGGAAGTACCTTCCACTTCCACCTGGGAGGTGACCTGAGATGTGGGGAGGGCATGTGTGGCCTCCTTGCATCTCAGAAGATGGGGGCTTCTAAGGGGCACTTCTGGAAAAGAACCTGGAAATGCCTCTCAGAGACCTCTGGCAGGCCTTCTGGGGCATGAGGAGACGGTGCAGGCCCTCTCCATGGTTCAGAAGGCCTCTGAAAGGCACTCCGGTTCTTGGAAAAACCTCCCGGAGGCCGGCAGCAGACCTTCCGAAGAGGCACTTCACAGATTTCAATATCTGCAGATTTCGGAATATTCAGGGGTGGTGGTGGTGGTCCAGGAACAGATTCCCGAGGTCTGCCTGCAGTATCCATGCGGGCTATTTTAGGGAGGGCACTGCAATGCCAACAGGCTCCTCACCTGGGAAATGCATTGGTAGTGCAGGGAATAGGGTAGCCAGTTTGAGCCCCCACTGCCTCTCAAGGGCTCAAACTGGAACTCTGGAACTCTGCAAGCCCTGTTGCCACAGGATGGGCTCCCGCTCAGCTTGCCGACTCGCTTCGTGCAACACACGGCTGTGCCCAACCTGCAGCCAGTCACCGCTCTTAAGGGAGGGTCCGTCCCAGATTCTGACATTAGGGCTTGTTTATGGTCTATTATCCCAAGATGACAAAAGAGCTGAGGGCGCATCTTCCAGTCACCGGCTTTTAACTCACATCAGCTCAGAATTTATGGCCCTGATTGTGGAGATAAATCAGCTGCTGATGGGAAAAGAAGCCTCCCCCCCTCCTCATGATAGCAATGTCAAAAGCAATGTAAATGAAGTTAATTTTCAAAGATGTGCAAACATAACGCTGCCAGAACTGGGTGTCTGCTTGAACGTGTTGTCCCAAGGACGGCAGCGGTGGGGATGCCTTTCCCACTGGATGCTCACTTCCAGGAGCCGTCTTCACAGGCAGCAGAAGACTTGTGGGGGCAGCCGCCACCCCCTGACCACCCATGCAGGGCAGTGGTGTTATTCTACCGGAACACTGGGCGGGAACCTGTCACGTTCCGCAGCGTTCCGCCGTTTGCGTATCGTACGCAAGTGGCGTAATTGGTTACACAAACAGCATAACGCTCCGGAACACGACGGGCGGGCTGTCAATCACCCGGATGTTCCGATAGAATAACACCACTGATGGAGGGATGAGCCCACTGCTGCTGCTGCTCCCGCTCTCTGGATCGGAGGAGGAGGAGGAGGGGGGCAGAATGGAAGCGGAGGCATGGAGGAGAAGAGAGTGATCAGAGATGTTCCGCTTCCTCACTCCTTCACCCTTGCGCATTTGTCAAGACCCCAACTGAGATGCCACCTGCCTTTCCAAGACCCCACCCTCCAGAGAGGAGCAGAGGCTGCTGCCTCATCCGGCACAAGTGGCGGCACTTGGCCGCCTCGTGCACCGAGAGGCCTGGGGCCAGCCTGGTCCACTTCCGTGTTTACTGTTTTAAGACATGGTAGGGCAGTGGTCCATCTGGGCAAGAGCTGGGTCACCAACCTATAGAGCCACCTTCAACTGTGGGTAAGAGGGATGGGCAAGTGAGGAGGCGTGGCTACTTCTCTTTGCCACCCGCTGGTAGCCAATCACAATGTGCTGCGGTGCTGCCATTCTGCTCCGGCAGTCTTTTCAAGCCAACTGGAAGGAGCAGCAGAGCCAAGTGTGAGGGCAACACCCTGGCCAGCCTTCCTGGTGAAAGGGAGACTGAGAGGAAGGCGAACCGATGCAGAGGGAGGTGAGAGAGCAGTGTCCTGGCAGGGGAAATTCGGGGCTAAATCCTATCCAACTTTCTAGCCCTGATGCAGCCGTCCCAATGGGGTATGTGCTGCATTCTGTGGTGGGGGGACAGTCAAGGAGGCTCCCCCCATCATAAGGGAACATTGGTTCCCTTGGGGCTGCATAGCTAGGAAAGTGCTAGAAAGTTGGATAGGATTGGGCACTAGGTGGCCTGGTGGGAGAAGGGCAGCCCAATCCTAAACTGGCAGGGCGCTATAGGTGCTGCGGCAGGTGCAGGAGGCTCCTCCCCTTCTCCCAGGTCAGGGCACAGGCCTGCCTATGGGTCTCCTCAAGTCTGTGCCAGTTATTTTGCCGGCGCAGACCTGAGGTCCTCTGTGCCAGGCCGTGTGGTCCGACACAGAGGTTAGGATCTGGCGGTGGAGGTCGCGGCCGGTCTGGCACCCGCTCTGCCCCTCCCTGACCCAGTTACGCTCTCCCCGCCCACCCCAAAGGAGCACACCACCATCAGTGGGGTTAGGGGCTGCCCATTGGCTCCGCAAGGCCTCCCACTATGCACAGCGCTGGGCCACTGCCATCACTAAAGTCTTCACACCAGGGAAGGGCTTACTGCTGGTGCTGACCCCAAGGCTGCAATCCTACCCACACTTACCTGAGAGTAAGCTCCATTGACTACAATGGGACTTGCTTCTGAGTAGCTATGACTAGGATTGGGTCATAAGAACATAAGAACATAAGAAGAGCCCTGCTGGATCAGGCCAAAGGCCCATCTAGTCCAGCTTCCTGTATCTCACAGCGGCCCACCAGGTGCCCCAGGGAGGCATGAAACAACAAGATGCTTGCATCCTGTTGCCACTCCCTTGCACCCGGTACCAGTAGCCCACCACCTTTGTAAGGAGGTTGCACAATCCATCATTGCCTATAGCCCACGATGGACCTTTCTTCCAGAAATCCGTCCAATCCCCTCTTAAAGGCATCAAGACCAGATGCCATCACCACCTCCTGTGGCAAAGAGTTCCACAGATTAACTACCCGCTGGGTAAAAAAGGTATTTCCTTTTATCTGTTTTAACTCTCCCGACCCTCAGTTTTAGCGGATGCCCCCTGGTTCTGGTGTTTTGAGAGAGGGAAAAGAACATCCCTCTATCCCTTCCGTGCATAATTTTGTATGTCTCAATCATGTCCCCCCTTAGGGGTCCTTAGGTTCCTTAGGGATTGGGCCAAGGCAACCATTCCAATGGTGGGGAGTGAAAGCAAAAGCCCCTCCACCTTCCCACAAGTGTCATCAACACAGGGGTATAACATCGGAATAGAGTGAATGTTCCTGTCATCCAACACCCCTCGGCCCAGACTTCATGGCCCCTTCCCTATTTAAACTCCTGAATGTTTTACTCCCATTGGCACACGTTGGTTTAGCGGGTGCACACTCAGTCCTTTGTGGACTTCTGACAATGTCAGAAGCAAAACGTGTGCTGGGCAGGTGGAAAGGAAAGGTGCACACGTGCTCCCCATCAAGTGTAGGGGGGGTGTCATATGGAGTGTATCATCTGGTCTGGCCAGATACTTTAGATAGAGGAAACAGAGGAAAGCTATAAGACAACTTCAGCTTGAAGTGGGAAAATAGTTAAGTAGATTTATGGGAGCTTTTGGGAAATTCCTTTGCAAGTCAGCAAAAAAAAAAAAAAAAAGCAAATGGAACTACATCCTCAGTCATTACAAACCTCTCTGTTTCGTTACAGAGACAACAATTTAAGATAATTCCTTCTTCACACAACAAGGATGTTACATAAATTCCTTTCCTCCTCCATTAGCTTTTTATTTACCTTGCTGCAAGGCAGCTCATTTTTCCACTGATTTCATTTGGAAAGCAAAGGAATTGTGTTTTTGGGGGGGGAGGGGAGAGATCTCAATATGGAGCTTGACGGTGCCTTAAATGATGCTTAAATGATATAACTTTAGAAAGAAAACTCCCAGCCTTTTGCAGCCCGACGATTGGCAAATGAGTGAAAAATAAGCACGCTATGGAAAGAGACATCCAGAGGCATTTGCTGGGAGCCACACTGCCCTTGAAGGTTCAGCTTAAAAAAGCAGGGAAATAGATTTGACATCACTTGGACTTGAAGCTCGGACATGCTGCATTAAACTGTTGAAAATTAATTTAATCTGAGCATGGAGAATAATAGCCTCTCAGTTCAAGGCTTCTGATAGCAGCAATTTGCACTGTAAAGTACTTCCAAAGGGAAAGAATAAATGAAGGACAACTCTCCAAAACGGAGGAGCAAACGTTTTCAACTGAACAAAAAGCCTCTTGGCCACCCTGAGAAAAAAGATCAGCCTTTGACATGTCATGTTGGGGCCTGGTGGTTGCAGGGCTGGACACGAGCCGAATAAAGGCCCCTCTAAATCAGTGATGTCATGCACCCACTACGCACCACTACGCAAGTACCGGTTCCTAGAAGTTGAGCTGACCCCGCCCACTTGAAGCTGGCCCCTGCTATTTAACCAGGGAACAGTTGAAGCAAAATATGTCTGTACACATCTCTAGAAAGCAATGGAAGTTAAATCAACACTAACCACAAGCTGAAGTTATTACAAATATGATCACATCCATGGCAACAATCATGACATCACTTCCGTCAGTTCTGGTGGGCGGACCCCGACAAGTGCCAATCAAAAGTGAGTACCTGTTCCTAAATCATTTGGATGACACCACTGCTCTAAATACAAGTGTCAAGTTTTACAGATAAGACCCCATTGAAAAATACTGGATACATGCTAATAGGCTGACAATGCATGTCTACTCAGAAGGACGTCCACTGCACACAACTCAGTGGGACTTACTTCTGAGTGGACATGCACAGGGGTACACTGTTAGTTCAAGGTGTTCATTTTATTTAAAATATTTATGTTTAATGAGTTTTTCAAGACACTATGAATCATGGGGAATCGGTCGTGGGGAAACCTTTACCTTTTTAAAGTAGGCTAAGCCATCAGAACTTACGTTCTGGTGGTGCAGTGTGCCCATAGGATTGGGCCGTTGCATGAGCCTAAAAGACATTTATGTTTAATTGAAAGGCAGGGTACAATAAGTAATTAATGAACGTTTGGTGTGTAAGGTAGAACAAAATGTGAACACACAGGTAGGCCCTCCTTATCTGCTGATTTGGGATTTGACAACACAGGTCCACTTCTGGACTTGCAGCACTTCTGGAGGGTCTCACCTTAGCTCTCAGTTGTGACTGGAGATACCTTTTGGTCACATCTGGGAGTTGTTCTGTGGTTCAGGAAGGCCTTTTGAAGGCATTTCCAGAGGTCCTGTGAGCCTAAAGGAATAGGTTTCTCAGGAATGCTCCATCCTTCCATCTGTGGGGAGCCCTTAATGGTGGGCAGACTCTGAAGAGCCACTTGGTCCCTCCAAGAAGGGGGGGCCCTTCAGAGTGCGCCTGGTTGCTCTGACAAGCAGCTTCATGGCCACTTCTGGGAGCGACCAGTGAAGTTGCTTGTCCAAGTGGCCAGACATGCTTCCAAGGGCCATTTGCAGCGGCGTCATGCAGCCGGAACGCTGGGCGGGAGGAACGGGTGAGCGGCAGCCCACCTGTTGCGTACCGCTCCATTTCGCCGTCTTCCCCGCCCCCACGCTGCCACTCACCCATTCCTCTCGCTGGGGGCGGGGAAGATGGCGAAACGGAGCGGTACGCAATGGGCGGGCTGCCGCTCACCTGTTCCTCCCGCCCAGCGTTCCGGCTGCATGACGCCGCTGGCCATCTGCCACTACTGAAAGAAACGGCCAGCCCTTTGGAGCTGCACAAAGCTGTAAGAGGAGGCACCTGCGGGGGACACACCTCTGGAGTTGGGCCCCTGGGTGCCGCCCCCCCCAGGATCACTCCTGGATCAAAGTGAATCTGAATAAATGCCCAGAATAAATTTGGCTAACTCATATGAGTAATGTATTTGCATTACGGTTTCATTTCCTAGCCCATTGTTGCCTTTCCTTTTGCAAACTTGCAAGGAGCTAATGCAAAAGGTCTTTTAAAGTCTCCAACGCCACATAATTTCTTCTGAATTGCCTGCCACTTGCTGTTTGTTCTTTAATAATTCAAAGACGACAGGTTGTGCCAGAAGCCTAAGAAAATGTGACTTCGTAACGTATTAACAAGTTGAAAGAAATGGAAAGACTCTGTTGTAGAGAGATAACCAAGTATGATTGCAATATTTCCTGCTAGACCCAACCTGCTGGTTTCGTGCTCGTTATGTTGGAACCCGTTTGCACATGACAGGAAGCCCAGATCTACCCATTAGAAACAGCCGCGGGGGAGCACACTTCTATTGGGTGCCCCAGGCGCCATTTTGACTTGGTCCGCCCCTGGGCTGGATACAGAGCAGGCCCACTAGCCTGCCTGCTCCAGCGCAGCTTAGGACTGGGCTGCCCGATAGCATCTGGCGCATGTCTGGTGCACCCTCCCAACCTGCCATTCCTCCTGCCCTCTCCCCATTCCTGCTTCCTGCCCACATTCCAGGAGTCTCCAGGCTGGTTGAATATTCCTTGTTGAGCAAGAAGCCCCCCGTGTTCCCAGTGCTACTAGGTGAATGGGTGCGGGAGGGAGCCTGCAGGTCTGCTACCAACATAGGGCTCCCCCATATCCACTGTTCCTGCACCTGTGGGGGGAGGGGCAGGAATGGAACCCCAGGGAAAAGGATTCACCTGTAATTATTTTTATATATCTAAAAAAAGTACACGTGATTGGACTCTTCGTCTACACATTTAGCTGTGAATGGGATGCTGAATAAAAATGCTGCCATCTTGCGCACCGTGCATTGGTTGGTTAAATCCCTCGACATTACTGGGATTTAAGTGGCCCAGCTGTATGTCGAATGGAAACCAAAGGCTTGAAATAAATTGTGCCGGTCTAAGATACCGCAGCATAACAATCTGAGTTGCATTCGGAAACGTGAAATTAGAAGTGGCTTTTTATAGGTCCTGAAACATCCCTCTGCCACAGCGTTACCTTAAGTATTTATGGTTTAGAGAGGTGAAATAAGTATGCACCCAGAGCGCAGGATGACACCTTAATTTTGTTATGCTATAAAATTTGATGGCCCTTGTACATTTGGGAACTAAAAGCCGCAACACTCTTGTCAAGGATTAAATGGTTTAAAAGAGTTTAGTCTAAACATCATATCTCAGCCCTAAAAGATAAGTGGATGCAATTAACCCATTCAGTGACCTATGACTGCAACATCTAACACAGTAGCTCCCTTAGGAAGCCCTGTAACCCTCTCTCATTCTGTTCAGATTAGGGGCTACACAAAAAGAGAGCTCAAGACTCAGGATTCATCAAATATGGGAGTACTCAAGACATCCATACTTGCAACAGAGGTTTAATTCTTGTGATAGCTAAGTGCAAAAACAAAGTCTGGGATTCTCCTAGAGAACGATTTGTGAAATGATGACTACGTCTTCGCCCTTTGAGGGATCATGTTCTTGAGTGCATCAACAATGGAGGGAATTTGGATATACCGTATTTCCCCAAGTATAAGACACACCTTTTCCCCAAAAAACCGGGGGCTAAAAATGGGGTGTGTCTTATTCAAGGGGTGTGCCGGGCAGCGCTGCGTTCTTCGTGCTCCCGCTTGCCTTAAGAGCCAAGAGCTGGGGGGAGGCCGGCGGCTCTTAAGGCAATCGGAAGCACGGAGCAGCGTTCTCCGTGCTCCCAATTGCCTTAAAGAGCAGCTGGCCCCAAAAATGTATTTGTCAAATTTCTGGCCCCAACATTAAGGTGCGTCTTATACTTTCGTGCGCCTTATACTTGGGGAAATACGGTACTTTGCTGCTTTGATCCCACACGTGCAGGGAGTCCTCATCTGCGGATTCGATCCACCATGGGGTGGGAACCTGCGGCTGGAGGGCCCACGGAGGACCTCCAGGATCTGGCTGTGAGCACCTTCCACCCAGCCACTTCCGGGAGGCTTTCTGAGGCCCACAGAGGCGGCTGTGCACAGTTTTTATGAAAACTGGAAGTACCTTTCCTGCTCCTCCAGGAGACTTTCTGAGGCCTGGACAGGCTGCATGGGGCCTCTGGGGGCCTCAGGACACCTCTAAAAAAAGGTAAAGGTTTCCCCACGACCGGATGGTCTAGTCGTGACCGACTGTAGGGGGCGGTGCTCATCTCTGTTTCTAAGCCGAAGAGCCGGCGTTTGTCCGAGGACAAGCTTCCGTGGTCATGTGGCCGGCATGACTCTCCGCCATAGTGCACGGAACGCCGTTCCCTTCCCACCGAAGTGGTCCCTATTTATCTACTTGCATTTAGGTGCTTTCGAACTGCTACGTTGGCAGGAACTGGGACAAGCAACGGGAGCTCACTCCGTCACGCAGTCTCGAACTCCCAACCTTCCGGTCGAAAGCCCAGCAACAGCGGATTAACTCGCTGCGCCACCACATCCCCTTTCAGGACACCTCTGGACCCAGCCAAAAGGCGCTGCCAGTCGTGCTCCGAGGCCCCAGCACAGAGGTCACGATCTGCGGTTTTCAGCATCCACAAGGTCTCCAGGAATGGGGATGTCACTGCCTCACCCAGCCACCCCCCAGCTGTGCTACTGTCCCTTTCTAAGGTAAAAGGAAGGGACAGAAGATACTTGACAGGAAGGAAGAAGATTCTATTTCCATAGAAAAAGTGCTTCATCTCACATGCCAAAACTTTGTGTGTCCATACCGCCAGAAGCGCAGCCAGAATTCGTCCGGCCTTGAGCCAAGGAATGTGGGAATCTCAGAATAACTGCAAAATGGAAGTGCAGAATTCTGACCACCCTCATCGCCCACCTCCCCCCGAGACCCAGGACAGCATCGTGGTTCTGGAGTGGAGCGTCGACCTCAGGTTTAAGATCCAGGTCCAAATCCCTGCAAATCAGCCACGAGGCTTCTGGGGTGCCCTGGGGCCAGTCCCTTTCTCTTGGCCTCACCTGCCTTAGAGGGTTGTTGCAGGATGAAATGAGGGAAGGAATCATGTGCACTGCCCTGAGCTGCTGTGGAGGAAGAGTGTATGCCAACACTGACAACATTAAAAAAGCAAGACAAGAGGGATGAGCAGCCCAGTCCAGAAATGTTCTTGGAGCTGGTACACACATGCCACTGGCCAGGTTGTTGTTGTTGTTCAGTCACTAAGTCGTGCCCGACTCTTCGCGACCCCCCTGGACCGCAGCACGCCAGGCCTCCCTGTCCTCCACTAGCTTCCGGGGTTCACCCAATTTCATGCTCATTGCTTCGATGACACTGTCTCACCATCTCATCCTCTGCCTCCCCCTTCTCCTTTTGCCTTCCATCTTTCCCAGCATGAGGGTCTTTTCTAAAGAGTCCTCTCTCCTCATGAGGTGGCCAAAGTACTTGAGCTTCAGCTTCAGGATTTGTCCTTCCAGGGAGCAATCAGGCTTGACTTCCTGGAGGATTGACCGATTGGACCTCCTTGCAGTCCAGGGGACTCTCAAGCGTCTTCTCCAACACCATAACTCAAAAGCATCTATTTTTCGGCGCTCCGCCTTCCTTATGGTCCAGCTCTCATGGCTACTGGGAAAACCATCGCTTTGACTACGTGAACCTTGGTTGGCAGGGTGATGTCTTGGCTTTTGATTAAGTTGTCTAGGTTCGCCATAGCTTTCCTCCCAAGAAGTAAACGTCTTTTAATTTCATGGCTGCAGTCACCATCTGCGGTGATCTTGGAGCGCCACTGGCCACAGGACCTTCTGAATCGGGCCCTGGAGGCTTTATTCAGTTCCTCTTCCTCCTCTGCTGACCTGGTCTCAAATTAGCCTCTTATCCAAACAGGCAAATGTTAAAAAGGGCTGCCTCTGTAATGCCCAGCCGAGAGGCATTTTTACGAGCAGGAGAAATTAGAGAGCGTGCTTTGCATCATCAGCAGGGAGGACAGGCGATTGCGATGGTCGAGGAGAAGGGACTGGGGGGGGCAGTTTTAAGAAGTGGGAAATGCAAAAAGAAAAGCTTAATGCCGGGTTTTAGCCCAGGCTGAGAGAGGTTCTTGTTCTCACTGACGGCACCAGTAGACTGAACTGGCTTCTGGCCACTGGGAAATGCGGGCCACAGCCCCACAGCCAGGGAGGGTCTGCCGGCAGTTTCTGGGTCACGCGACACAACCTCACCACAGGCTGGGAGGAGGAGACGGATCACATCCATCTGCCGGCTGCACGTGCCTCACTGAGCCGGAAAGGGGCAGCTGTGACTCCGCAGCCAAAGCCCAGAAGTTAAACATTCGCTGTGTGCGAATCTTTCACTCAGAAGAAAGAGAACTCAGTTTTGACCCAACTAGCAAACTTCTTTTTCAAAAACGAAGACAGCATTCTGCGTCGCATCTGAAACTTTGACGTTTCAACAGTGGAACAGATTGCCACTGGAGGGAGGTGGTGGATTCTCCCTCACAGGAGACCTTCCAGCAGAACCTCAACAGGCACCTGCCAGAGATGCCCAAGGAGGATTTCCCCCTATAGGCTGGGGGTTGGACTGGATGGCCTCGTAGCTCTCTTCCAGTTCTGTGATTCTGTAAGTGGCTTACGGGGCCGGCGCTGGGAGGAGGGGCAGTCTGCCAAGAAACCTAATAGCCCTGCTCAGACATCGCTCAAGCTAGTTGCAGTCAGTGTGCCCAGGAGTGGAACAATTGGGGGTGCAGCAACCCAACCGTCTCCTTGTTCTGAGGCGCTCCACAGTCCCAGGCCCAGAATTTGACTTCGGGGGTAAGTCCTGCAGCTGGGGAGCCGGGCCAGTCGGAGAGCGGCCACCACCTGCCGTGGGATTCAGACCCCACCCGCCTTTGCAGCTCTGCTTACGTGTCTCCGCCCCACGGCTGCCCTCACCTGCATCTCCATCTCCACCCACAGGGCCTCTAATGTTATCAGGGGGTGCAAAGTTTCTCTTGGACTCCTTCCCAGCTCCACGGGATCCCCATTTCTATGAATTGTGACACATCAGCATTTCTCACACTGTGGGTTGGGACCCAATTTCTGGCGGGCCCCTCAGAGCCGCAAATGAAAACATGGGCGATCGGAAAACCGATTGACCCAAACGGCTGCTCCCTGCCCTGCAAACCATTGAGCTCCTGCCGCTTGCAAGCTGGTGTAACTGGAGGCAGAGACATGCTTGAGTGTCTTTCTTCTGGGGTGGTTTTTTTTTTTTTTTAAAGTTCAACAAGGACAGTTAGTGGGTTTTTCACATTCTTCTGGGCTCTTAGGGGCAGGTATCCTGCCAGCACTCAGATACTGGGCCCCGCTGGAGAGCATTTTCCCATTAAGGAGCCGCGCCCTAAATTGGGGGGCGGGCGGGGAGGCAGTCAGGACAGAACCAAAAGGAGGAGGAAGGACCAACTGGCTTCTTACCCCTGCTAAGTGGGCAAGAGGCACTTTTTCAAGTGGTGTCCTCTTATATTTAGCAGGGGGAGAGCAATTGTCTCTTTTCACCCCAGCACAGTGTCTTTCTCGTGGCTGTTGCTGGTGGTGTTCTCCATTCTTTTAGATTGTGAGCCCTTTTGGGACAGGGAGCCATTTAACTTTAATGTGATTATTTGTGTGTAAACCGCTTTGTGAACTTTATGTTGAAAAGCGGTATATAAATACAAGTGATTGATTGATTGATTGATTGATTGATTGATTGATTGATTGATTGA
>JAJKFI010000085.1:1263349-1280966 GCA_029204185.1 Lerista edwardsae
AAGATGGCGAAACGGAGCGGTACGCAACGGGCGGGCTGCCGCTCACCCGTTCCTGCCGCCCAGCGTACCGGTAGCATGCCGCCGCTGATGTTAACGCCTTTACCTCCAGTGTAAGCTTCTTGTCTTCCTCAAGTAAACAGCACAATGGATGTTCTTGAAAACCTTGAGAGAGCATCAATGCTCCCAGACGAGGCCAGTCGCCACTCATCTCTGCTTGGTGCCAAATCAAAGAGCCCCCTTCACAGCTCCCTCATTGGCTGCAGCGTCTGTCAGAAAAGTGTGCAGGCCTCGTCCGTTTTGCTCTAAATGTCAAAAGCATTGATTCTACTTGAAGAGGTTCACTGAGTAGGCTGTGACTCTCCTCCCCCCCCCATGAAGCCACTACCCAGGGCAGAGAAAGGCCCAGGACTCAGTGAGGAAAAGCACAGGAGAGGTAGAGAAACTCAAAGCCGGCTTATGGAAAGCCTCTCATTGCTACTAGTATTAAAAAGGCAGTTCGAGTACCGGAATTCCAAAATGTAGACTATTTTTTTGAGTGCCAACATGACTTTTTTTTTTTGCCTGTATATCACTTCTCTACACAACAAGTTCACAAAGTGGTTGACAGAAACAGTGGTGTTGCCAATGAAGGTACTACCTGGGGTGTGTGTCATCCCCACACTACATGACACCCCCATACTTGCCGGAATTGTGACACTCAGAAGTGGTTCAACAGGGACGTGATGATGAAATTGCATCATGGCGCCACCGCCAAAGACCTTCCAGGGGTTACAGCCGTTTGATTCCTCAGGGGCAGGAGGGCCCTTCCAACCAAGGGGTGGGGCTACGAGAATCCACCAGCATTTTTAAGGCGACTGATTTTTATTTGTCTTACTTCAGAATGTGCACATTGTGCATAATTTTTTCTTACTGAACCAAAACAGTGCTGATCTGATTTTTTTTGGAAGGGAAACTAAGCTCCACTGAGGACATGTGATCAACAAATTTAAAAAAAAAAGCCTTGTTTCCCATTGAATAACTACAATTCTAGAAATTGTCCAGCTGTGTAATTAAATATTTGGGGATACTAAAGGAAGCTGCAATGAGAAGCAATCAGGAACCACAAGAAGCTCATCCAAACACTGTTAGCTCAATAGGAAGCTGTTTTGAGACAGATGCTTCTCCAGGCAGTTCAGTATTTCTTCTGCACAACTGACAGGGGTTCCCCAGGGGTTCAGAGAGGTCTTTTCGGAAATGCCAGTGACTCAAGTAGGGCTCCTTCGCATACAAAGTAAGAGTCTCAACTCTGTGTACTCAGTGCAACCATGCAAACTACTTTGGAATTCAACACTTGTTTTTCTTCCTTAAAACACACACACACACACACACACACACACACACACACACACACAACCTGCCATAAACTTTAGGGGTGAGGAAAAACACATAAAAATATGTCTCTTGTAAAAATAGCTCTTTTGTTATTTCTGTAACAGACTGTTTGAAGTGTACTGATGGCACTGTATCTGTGGGCTTGGTTCGTCAAATGGTGGGATAATTAATACCGTCGCAGTGCGATCTGTCTTCTCCAACCACCATTCCCTTTCTGCAGCATAAATAAACAAAATAACACACTACACATGTTAAGTCGATTATGATTTCAGACATCTAAAAGATTCCAGCCTATTGTCTGATGATAAATGCATACATCTTCAGGACCAATCTGACGACGAAAAAAGAACATTTTAAAAGAACTTGTCTGTTGACCTAAATTAAATACCACTTTGTCAAATGGAGAAAAATAGAAGTGAACTAAAAGTTATGTTCAGTGACCTATCTCTGATTCAGGGCACAATCCTAACCTGGAATTAGGCCAGCACAGTTTGGCCAGCACAAGGGAATTGTGAAGTATGTTTGGACCACTCTCAGAGTCAGAGAGGTCAGCACACAGATGCACAGTCGTGCTCCAAGCTCCCTGACTCCAAGGGTGGTTCAAACATGCTTTACGATGGCGTTTGGGTTGGCCAAGTTGGCCTACCTGTTGCTGGCCTAAGCCTAACTATGCCGGCCTGATTATTCACCCCAATGTGCATTATTTTACACTTGATAAAACTGAAGTGCATCTGCCATTTTGCTGCCCATTCCCCCAGTTGGGAGAGATCCTCTTGGAGTGCTTCACAGACCTTTTTGGTTTTCACCACTTGGAAAAGTTTAGTGTCATCTGCAAACTTGGCCACCTGGCTTCTTATCCCTGTCTCCAGGTCATTTATGAACAAGTTCATATGTTGAACAAGACCTCGAGGAATCCAGGTGTTGCAAGATGTAGTGCAATGCCATGTTGACAGTGTCACCTACTGACCTGTTAGACCGATATGCAAATTGAAAAGGGTCTAGCAAAGGGTCGGTGATGTCCTTCAGATAGGCCAGCACCAACCTCTCGAAGACTTTCATTACTACAGATGTTAAAGCAACAGGTCTGTAATCATTCAGCCCACTGATGGAAGATTTCTTAGGCACTGGGGTAATAATAGAAGCTTTAAAGCATGTGGGAACATTACACAACTCCAGTGAACTATTGAAAATCCGTGTTAGGATGGGGGCCAATTGTGCAGCACACACTTTCAAGCAGAGAGGAGTCACCCCATCTGCACCTGGAGCTTTTTTGACCTTCTGTGTTTGAAGAAGGTCTCGCACATCCTTTTCGCAAATCACCAAAGAAGTAGGTTCAGGGGGAGTAGAGATGGCAGTGGAGGAAACAGTGTTTGGTACCTCTAAACCCAAATGAGTAGCAGTTGATGGTAACAGTGGTATTTCAAATCTACAGTAAAACTCATTCAAGTCATCAGCCAATTTATGGCTCTCCAAAACAGGCTCTCCAAAATCTTGTGACCTGCTGCAACTCCAAGATCCCTTTAACATGTTGTGCTGCCAAGCCAGGTTTCTCCCATTCTGTACCTGCATCTTTATTTTGGTCTTGCTTTTTTTTTTTTTTTTTTTGCATTTTTTTCCATCTCTAGGCTATATGGAGACTATATGACTATATGGAGAGGGGTGTCAACCAGTGATGTCATGCAGGGGGAACGCGGGGGAACTCAGTTCCACTAGTTAAAATTAGGGCTGACTCCGCCCACTTCACTCTCCCCCCTCCCCCCTCCCAATATCTCTGCAAAGAGCTTTTCTTCTTGGTTGGCCAGCACTCAGAGGGTTAAAGGGAGCGACTCCAGATTCCTAGGGGGGCGAAGGCAGTGATGTCATTCAGGGGGAACGGACCAGAACGGGCGTTCTGGATCCTAACGGGCTCCGTGGCTGGTTCCGGGTTCCCAACAAGTGCCAATCAAAAGTGAGTTCCTGTTCCTAAATCATTTGAATGACACCACTGGTGTCAACCCTAAGGCCTTCAGGCCAGATGCATTCCCTAGAGGCAATTTACATGTCCCCTTCTTCTTGGAGAGAATTGGGCTCTCCAAGCTTGATAATTAGGCTGTCTGAAATCTTGAAATTATGAACAAGATTTGCATATTTTTTCTTCTGCCCTTTGCAGTTAATGAGTTTCTTTGTGAGAACAAAGAACTTTCTTCTCATCATCTGCTTGCAGATGTCTCTTTTGGCCCTCAGGAGATGCCACAAATGTTCTTCAGCCCACTGTAAAATGAGTTTGACACCCCTGATAGTCCACAGTTGGGGACAGTAGCCATTGAACGCCATGGAAGTAGGGGAGGCACTGTGTATCTTCACAGTTGGCTTCTGTGAGAAGCAGGATACTCTGGACTAAAGGAATGGCTGGCCCATAATACAAACATCACATATGCTAACATTAAATAAATAAAATCAAATCTCAAGCGTTATAACATTTGGCTCATTAAAAAAAAACCCAGCAAAAGCCCAAGGCTGCCTTTTTGAATATCAATGCAGTGCAACTTTGTTGTGTTGCCAGGCCATTATCAGCCACTAGCTGCAAAAGAAATAACAGTGTTTGGCATGTGTGCTTTCATTTCATTTTACATATAAAAGCAAGCAAGGAAAAAAAAATCTGGCTGAAGGCAGCTAGCAGAGGCTGCATTTGGATGCACCGAGGGGACTCTGCATCTCGGCTGGAAACAGGATTGGACAGTGAGTACCTGCGAGAGACTATTTCCTGGGGTGGAGGCAACGGAGGAGCATTCCAAGCAGCCGTTTCTCCAACACATTGCTCTGGCTTCATTTATCTGTTCAGTGAATAGGAAATCTGCTTAAGCCGGGGTGCCAAGATATGCTGCTTCTTGGGCTTCAAATGCATTTTTCACATTGCCATCATCGTAATGAAAAAAGTGCTATAAACAACAAGAGTGTCTCGTATTGCGCAGAATACTTAATCCACACAGCAGTGGGTTTTTTTCCCAAGCGGTGTCATAAAGAAGGTCTTGAATACATCAATACTTTCCGTCTGGCAGCACGAGGGCCATGAATTATGGGGCTGTTGGCCTTGCCGAACTCATTTGTTTCCAAAAGGACATGCAAATGATTGCATGCAAAGTATATCTTCATTCGCCCATCATCCATGCAGCACACAAACCCTTTCCACGTCTACAAACGGCACCTCTGCCACCGTGGTTTGCAGCAGCACCTGCAGAATGACTGAAGTCCACAGAACTGGATGCCATTATTGTGCTCACCCATTCCAGGACCACCTGCCTGTCATGGGCTTGGGGCTAACTCCCTCGCCTCTGTCATGATGCCTCTGTCAGTTCTTACTGTGCTACGGTATGTTTCACATTATTAAAAAAAAAATGCTTCCACAAACTGAACAGATAGTGTGTGTTAAGGCTTCCATCTCCATTGAAGAGTTACGTTCTTCTGTACTTCTAACACCTGTTCTTGTTGAGTCAGAAAATATCTACTCTTTATATGCAAAAGCCTTAATGAAGGAGGATATTGCCTTTTCTCCAAGCCCAGGGGAGGGGGCGCTGCCCCCTGCAGGGAAGAGCAAGACATGGCAGGAAGAGCTGCGCTGCCATTGGATGGAAGAACAGGGTGGGAGGAGTCTAAGGGCACGATCCTAACTGGGTGTTCGACTGGCACAGTTAGGCCAGCAAAGTTTGGGCAGCACCAGGGGTATCATAAAGCAAGCTTGGACCACTCTTGGAGTCAGGGACGATGGTGCACGTCTGAGTAATGGCCTTCCTGACTCTGAGAGTGGTCCAAACATACTTTATGGTGTCCCTGGTGCTGGTCAAACTTTGCTGGCCTAACTGTGTCAGTCGAACACCCGGTTAGGGATGTGCCCTTAGACTCCTCCCACCCTGATTGCCCCCCCCTGCATAATGGTAGAACTGCCACTGCTGTGCAGACATCCCCTTCCTTCGTGCAGGTGTGGGTCTGGCCCTGGCAGTGGTTCCACTTGCAGCCATCAGGGCAGGGCCCATTGCGCAATGCTTCAGTGCGCCAAAAGGCAGGTGCTGTCACCCACCAGTGAAGAGGGCAGAAAACCAAAATGGACCCAGCTACACGACTGGTGGTCGAGACACACTACTGAGTGTTTGGAGGGAATGAGGCCCCATGGCGAGATTTGCTAGGTGGGTAGGGAGTTAATTCCACTTCAGGGTGAACCTGCTAGGGGGCTATTCTCCCCACCCTGGGGCAGATATTTTTGGAGTTGTCCATCCCATCCAAGCAGAGCTTACGTTATCTGTGAGGTAGACCAGAGAACATAAGAACATAAGAAGAGCCCTTGTGCTGGATCAGGCCAAAGGCCCATCTAGTCCAGCTTCCTGCATCTCACAGCGGCCCACCAGGTGCCCCAGGGAGGCAGGAGACAACAAGATGCTTGCATCCTGTTGCCACTCCCTTGCACCTGGTACCAGTAGCCCACCACCTTTGTAAGGAGATTGCACAGTCCATCATTGCCTATAGCCCACGATGGACCTTTCCTCCAGAAATCCATCCAATCCCCTCTTGAAGGCATCCAGACCAGATGCCATCACCACCTCCTGTGGCAAAGAGTTCCACAGATTAACTACCCACTGGGTAAAAAAGTACTTCCATTTATCTGTTTTAACTCTCCCAACCCTCAGCTTTAGTGGATGCCCCCTGGTTCTGGTGTTTTGAGAGAGAACATCCCTCTATCGACTCTATCCCTTCCATGCATAATTTTGTATGTCTCAATCATGTCCCCCCTCAGGCGCCTTTTTTCTAGACTGAAGAGCCCCAAACGCTGCAGTCTTTCTTCATAAGGGAGGAGGTTGGTTCCACAGAGGCCAAGCCACATAGGAAGAGGTGGACACATCCAGGATCCTGGAGTCTTATCTTCTGGATACTGATCTTGCTAATTCTCCTGTATGGATTGGAAACATAGACTCTGCTCAGACCAGACATGAACCAGCTTGAGGTCTTCCAAATGTGATGCTTGAGCCAGATCCGGAGTCTCTCTCTCTCTCTTCATGATCACCATCGTTATGAGACCATTTGGACGTGCAATAACCAACCATCAAAGAACAAATCCTAAAATGCCAACTGTGACTGTTTGGCCACATCTACGGAATGAACATCAGCTGCCACACAAGCTGTTCTCCCTGATAGAGGGTTCGGTGGGCATCACCAAAGAAAACACAGCTCGAAGACACTGAGGAAGATCTGGGGAACATCACTAGAAATATAGGCAAGAAATGTAGCCAACGATCTCAAAGAAAGTGTGTCATGAACGACACACAGATCCCAGAAGCACTTACAGCAATATCTTGGTTGGGAGGACAGCCGGCTCCCCAAATGCCAGCTATTCCAGAGGAGGAGGAGGAGGAGGAGGAGGAGGAGGAATCTAAATCTGGAGGTCCTGAAGAAGGCTAATGGACCAAAACAGTTACCCATTCATTGCATGGCATAGCCAGAGTGGGTGGGAAGGCAGGGTAGGTATGGCAGGCATCACAATGGCAGGCACCACAGCTCCTCCCTCTCGCCATCACTGCTCTGAATGGCTCTGACAGCAAAAGGGAAGGGCGGCCTACATGGCACATTGCGACCACTGCCCCACTTACTGCAACCCCCTGATTTTTTTAAAAAAATACTTTTTTTTTAGTATTTAGGGCAGAAGATTTAGTCGAGAGGGTTAATGCCTCCGTTTGCCTAAAGATAAAAGCTGAAAATCTGAAGGTCGCCAGTTCGGGACAGCCGGAAGTCTCTGTGAGCGGGAGACCTCGTTAATTGCGGCTGATTAACAGCTGAGCTTCGGCTGCCTTGTGTGAGGGGGAGTTGTGCCGAAGTTCAGCCACTTCTCTGGTGAGAGCAGGGAAGCCGCTTATCAGCCAGCAAGAAGACAAACAGGTGGCCAGAAAGAAGGACTAAATCCAGAAAGATCCATCTGTATGTGTGTAGTTCTTGGAAGATAGAACATTTCTGTATAAATTGTAAAAACCTTTGGGTTTCTGAATAAAGTCTGCCCATGTAAACTGCCTTGAGCTATAGTCATTAGAGAAATCTGGTGGACTAAGAAAGGCGGTATATAAATCCAATTATTATTATTATTATTATTATTATTATTATTATTATTATTATTAGTATTATTATTAGTAGTAGTAGTAGTAGTATTATTAGTCACTTCTGGCCAAAAAAAGAAGAAGAAAAAACCCCAAAACAAACAAAAAAACAAACATGTTGCATTGTGGGATAAAAATACATTTCTCACAATTATTTTTGTATACTTCCAACTTTAATGTACAACGACTCCTGGCCACATCCAGCTGTGTGTGTGGCCCTACAGTGTGACAGAGGCCAATCCATTCCCGGCCTGCCATCGTCCTGGTGCGGCTTCTTTGCCGCTGGCTTCCCCCCATTACCCACAGGCCAAATAAGGCTCAATGCATTGTGGGCCGGCATCATAGTTGATTTATGGATTTTGCCTGGATAGAGGAAAAATGAAGTGAGTAAACAATACAGCTGCGTTTCTCCCCCTTTCTGTGTATTTTCCATAACATTTCCTGGTGTTAGAGAACAGAGAGCTTCAGTGGTAGTTAACAGAAAAAGGTATCAAGAAGTGTGTTACATTACCTGCCCCTTACATAAATCACACACAAAAGTCTTATTTTATGGCATTCCGTGCTTCAAAAGGCAGTCATGCTGAATGGGAAATAAAACAATTTAGTAGCTGGAGCTACTGAAGCTTCCTTCAATATTTCTCCAGAGAGGTTTGACTTTCAAAACTTTGTTGTGTGTTTTGATAAAGTAGGGGACAGTTCTGGAGAATACAAGAGAACACGAGAAATTGTTCAGCCTCCTCAATCTTTGCAGAGAATTTAGGATAAATTTGTTTACGTTTACCTTGTTTACGTTTCGGCGGGGGCTGAAGACCTTTTTATTCCAAAAAGCTTTTAACTGTTGATAGGTTGGCTGGTTATTATGATCCACGGGGCTTGTTGTTTTAAACTGTTTTTAAATTTGTTTTTAATTGTGTTCTTAATTTTTTGATTATATTGTTTAATACTGTTTTAAATTGTTTTTAATGTGAATTGTTATATTGTTTTTTATATATATATTGTAATGCCGCCTTGGGTGCCTT
This sequence comes from Lerista edwardsae, assembly GCA_029204185.1. Taxonomy (NCBI): domain Eukaryota; kingdom Metazoa; phylum Chordata; class Lepidosauria; order Squamata; family Scincidae; genus Lerista; species Lerista edwardsae. Next base: position 1,271,853 of record JAJKFI010000085.1, read on the forward strand.
CGGGCACAATAAGGCGGGGTAAAAATCCAATAATAAATAAATAAATAAATAAAAAATAAATTTAGGGCAGAAAAACTAGGGTTTTTGCAGTAGTGGGAGGTCAAGATGGGGAAAAAAAGAGTCAGGACTTGAGCCAGGACTCAAGTTTTCACGTTTTGACCTGACTCTAATGAGACTCAAGTCTTGCTTGTCCATGATTCTGTCTCTGACTCGCAACTCGGGTCACTGACTCAAGCAGCTCCTGGCTCGATTGCATTAATTTCCCTGCTCTCCAGCAGCTGAATTTTGCTCCCGGGCTCCAAGTGGCTGGCTCCCCAAAGACGTGTCTTAGGGGATTTCCAGGGGTGCCCCATGCATTTAGATTAGTTTTGCATTGTATCATTTAATTTTATTATTATTACTATTTGCCTGTAAACCGCTTTGTGAACTTCGTGTTGAAAAGCGGTATATAAGTACCTGTTGATTGATTGATTGATTGATTGATTGATTGATTGATTGATTGATTGATTGATTGATTGATCATGACTCCTGCCTGATGCAACCTGAATGGTCTCAACTAGAATTTCAAGACTCATTCCCAACACTGGTGCGAGGTAAGGGGGAGTAAAGACCAACCAGGGGAAAAGAAGAGAAAGGAGTTGGACAACTTCAAGCTTCCAGTCACAGTGAAAGACTATGGGAAATTTGCCGGTCTCTGTAGACTGAACTGGGGCTACTGGCAAGGAACATTGAGGGTCTGTAAATCACTTGACACACTTGCAGGTCGTCTCCCACCATCCGATTGTTTCTCAGAGGGCAAGCCAGAGCACTCTTTAGGATGGCACAAGTCTCTTCTGCTGGCTCAGGAGGGTTGCAAATGTGATGTAAGTAGCATTGTGACCACTCGGAGAGGCCGGCACACGGACATGCACTGGCCTCCCTACACTGGTTCCCAGACCTGCGCCATTCAGGTAAGGCCAGCCAAGGGAGGCCAGCAAGGGGGTTGGCAAAGGCAGGGGGCGGGTGGAATGTGGGTGGATCAGGGAGGGGAGAAGGCAAGGGGAGGGCGGACCCATGGGCAGACCACCCCAAGGAGGGTGTAAATTAAATTTAATGGGGCAATTAAAAAAGGAGTTGAGAATAAAACAGCCAACATTATTATGCCATTGTACAAATCAATGGTAAGGACACATCTGGAGTATTGCATACAGTTTTGGTCGCTGCACCTCAAAAAGGACATAGTAGAACTGGAAAAGGTGCAGAAGAGAGCGATGAAAATGATTACGGGGCTGGGACACCTCCCTTATGAAGAAAGACTGCAGCGTTTGGGGCTCTTCAGCCTAGAAAAAAGGCGCCTGAGGGGGGACACGATTGAGACATACAAAATTATGCACGGGAGGGATAGAGTCGATAGAGGGATGTTCTTTTCCCTCTCTCAAAACACCAGAACCAGGGGGCATCCGCTAAAGCTGAGGGTTGGGAGAGTTAAAGCAGATAAGAGGAAGTCCTTTTTTACCCACCGGGTAGTTAATCTGTGGAACTCCTTGCCACAGGAGGTGGTGATGGCATCTGGTCTGGATGCCTTTAAGAGGGGATTGGACAGATTTCCGGAGGATAGGTCCATCGTGGGCTATAGGCAATGATGGATTGTGCAACCTCCTTACAAAGGTGGTGGGCTACTTCAGAGTACTGGGTGCAAGGGCGTGGCAACAGGATGCAGGCATCTTGTTGTCTCATGCCTCCCTGGGGCACCTGGTGGGCCGCTGTGAGATGCAGGAAGCTGGACTAGATGGGCCTTTGGCCTGATCCAGCACAGGGGCTCTTCTTAGGTTCTTATGACCCGGCTGACATAGGCCAGATCCTAAATCCCGTCTCCAGCCCGATTGGCCTTACATAGGGCCCTCGGATCTGAACTAGGTATTTCGCTGAGGCAGATCTGAGTAGCCCTATTGGGATGGCCTCGGTGGCACCCGGGGTAAGGACAATTAATTCCACTTACCCTGGATTGTGCTGCAGCCAGCCTCAACCCCACACTGGATATGGGGCCTCCCTGTTCCAGCACTGGTTAGGATTGGTCTGCTTGTGACGTCCCAAACCTCCAGAAGGAGATGAGTTGGAAGCAGGGATCTCCTTTGTGCTTGGAGCTCTTGGTGGACTGGTTGGGTGTGTCCATTTGAGTGTCCATTTGAAGGTGTGAGGACAGCCCCCTCTCGCTGTGGTTTCTGGCGACATTAAAAAAACACACTTGTCTTGCTTGGCTTTCCTGGAGGGATGGGACCCCTTTTAATTAGTCTGCATATTGCGTTTGTGGGTTTGTTTGTTTTTTGAGTTAAGATGCTTTTATCAGTACTTTGTATCATAGTTTATTGTCTTGTATTTAGTTGTATACGCTGCTTTAAATTATTTTTTACTGTTTTATATTCCATTTTATGCCACTTTGAGGGTTCCTTTTTATTTTTTGGAAAAGCACTCTATAAAGCTTTTAAATGCATACGTCTTCTGGGGAAAATGCTGTTTTCGCTTTCTTAATGCAACTATGACAAATGGCACTTTTTCAAGTCAATACGCGCTGCATTGGGCATACTCAGAAAGTGTCAGAATTTGAGAATGCATTTATTTATCGAAACATACATTCATATTTATCATTACCCTGGCCTTTGTAGCAGTGCCTAAGGAAAGGAACATGACAGCTTGCCCACCCCAAATGGGTAACACGATCAGGATAATTACAAAGTGATTTAGCCTTCTATAAATGCCTTTGCTAAATAGCACTATGAAAATCCAGCAAAAACAGCCATTTTGACCAACTTTTCTGAGCTCCTTGTACATTTCTACAATTGAAGAAAACTGACTGTAAAAGACAGTTCGTGCATGCTACAACTATCCCCTGTTTAATAAAAAGACCACGTTATTTTGGGGCATGTCTCCCAAGTCAACTCTGTTCAATTTCTGTCATTTGGGGGAATCTGCAAGGTGTTTTCCTTTTCTATAGCATCCAAGTCATGAGAAGTTGTGGTTCCACTTGACGCCACGTTGGTGCGACCTCACCTGGAGTCCTGTGTCCAATTCTGGACACCTCACTTTAAGGAAAGTGCAGCCAAACTGGAGCAGGTTCAGAGAATGGCCATAGGGATGATCAGCGAAATGGAGAACAAGCCCTGCGAGGAAAGGTTGAGGGAACTTGGTATGTTTAGCCTGGAGAACATAGTGGAGTTGGAAAAGGTGCAGAAGAGAGCGACAAAAATGATTACGGGGCTGGGGCACCTCCCTTATGAAGAAAGACTGCAGAGTTTGGGGCTCTTCAGTCTAGAAAAAAGGCGCCTGAGGGGGACATGATTGAGACATACAAAATTATGCACAGAAGGGATAGAGTCGATAGAGGGATGTTCTTTTCCCTCTCTCAAAACACCAGAACCAGGGGGCATCCACTAAAACTGAGGGTTGGGAGAGTTAAAACAGATAAAAGGAAGTACTTTTTTACCCAGCGGGTAGTTAATCTGTGGAACTCCTTGCCACAGGAGGTGGTGATGGCATCTGGTCTTGATGCCTTTAAGAGGGGATTGGACAGATTTCTGGAGGAAAGGTCCATCGTGGGCTACAGGCAATGATGGATTGTGCAACCTCCTTACAAAGGTGGTGGGCTACTGGTACCAGGTGCAACGGAGTGGCAACAGGATGCAACAGGATCTTGTTGTCTCATGCCTCCCTGGGGCACCTGGTGGGCCGCTGTGAGATGCAGGAAGCTGGACTAGATGGGCCTTTGGCCTGATCCAGCAGGGCTCTTCTTATGTTCTTATGTTCTTATGTAGAAGAGAAGCCTGAGAGGGGATATGATAGCGCTCTTCAAATGCCTGAAGGGCTGTTGGCTGTCACGTGGAACACATTTTTGTTCTCAGCTGCCTCTGAGAGTAGAACTAGATCCAATTGGTACAACCTGCAAGAGAGAAGATTCCAGTTGGGCATCAGGAATGTTCTTGACCGTCAGGGCGATTCAACAGTGGCACAGATTGCCGAGGGAGGTGGTAGATTCTCCCTCACTGGAGACCTTCAAGTCACCTGCCTTGACCTTCACTCTTGACAGGCACCTGCTGGAGACTTCCTGAAACTGGCAGGGTGTTGGACTACGTGATCTTGTGGGAACGCTCCTGCTCTATGTTTCTAATTGCACACAGCTTTAGCACCGTGCACTGACTGAGATCTCACCAAGTAATAATTTTGGAACAAAATGGTAACACCTTAGTCCCTGTTATGAACTGTAATTTAAAAGGAAATGGGAATTGGCCCAGAGAGGGGCTGGATAAACATGTCTCAAACAGTGGAAGTTAGACTTATGAGCTGATCTTTATGCATGCTGGTTAAGCATGCTGGTTCTAAATGTTTCCATGTGCAAAACCCTTTCGGCCATAACTTAAACTCATCTTTACAGTACAAAAAAAATGCAATACAAATGCATTCCCTCCTTGAATACACTGCTTAGGAAGGCAATATAATTTTCCAATACCAAATTAATAAAAGTCACCATAATTCATCTACCAATTATCCATTAATTATGGGCTGGAAAGTAGCATGCTGGAAATTAGTCTTTTATATTCTGGGCCAACTCTAAATTATAGATTACATTTAACCTGAGACAACAGAATTATCTCATTATTTTTGCTGTACACATCAAAGACATTTCAGCAGAATAAAATTGTGTGTGTGTGTGTGTGTGTGTGTGTGTGTGTGTGTGTGTGTGTGTTATGGGAAAGTCATCAATTATTGATAACCTCAACAAGGACGGGGCTGTCTTTGATTTCATAGGATAATGCAGGCATGTCAAACTCATTCCATACAGAGGGCCAAAGTTGCCTTGTGGGAGCCCTCATTTATGTTGCCTGGTGGGAGCCGGAAGTGACATCATTTGCCAGAAATAAGCACTTTGTTCTCTCACAGAGCTGCAGATGACAGTGGAGAAAATGTGCAAATCTTGTTCATATTTTTCAAGGTATGAGAGAGCCCAATGATCAAACTGGGAGAGCCCAGTTATAACTGGGGCTGGAGGAATGGCTTCTGGGGGCACATTCACATAAACGGGGTTTATGTTTCACCCCCCTGGGACAATGCAAGAGTTTTGAAAACATGGGAAAGAAAGAAACATGGGAAAGAAAGAAACATGGGAAAGAAAGACCACTCTTCTCTTGCACACGTATCACATGTGGAGAAGACCACTCTGCACGAGGAAGACGTTGCAAGGCTTTCCGGATGCTTCCCTGAGCAGCCTGTGTCCATTTGCCCAGGCTGAGGCCAGGAGTTCGGACAGTGATTTCAAACCTTCTGGGTTTGCTATGTCAAAAATGCTTAACTTGACTCGGCTGGTGTGTCACTCTCTACTTCCAACAAGAGAGAAATAATTATTTACATATTCATTTCTTTTAGAAAATGCAGTCCAATCATGTGTGCGGCTATTCACTGTATTAAAAAAAATAATTTAAAAGTATTACAAATCATTACAAAAATCAAGTGCATCCTTTCGAAAGAGAGTTTTGAAATGTGTCAGGCAATCTTCACGTACGAAATTGCTGCTTTTCAGGCTGTCCGGCTCCTCCGTTCTTTTTTGGTAGTGCTCCCCACGCTGGCCACCCCCTGAACTGCAAGCAGCTGCCACTCCAAGTCCGGCTTATTGACATGAGAAGGTCAGAAGCAACATTAGCCCTCCAGTCATGCATGCGGATGAGAGGGAACCTTGCCCACCCCCACCCCCCGCGTGATGTCCCAAGCAGTCATTGGTCGCTTCCTGGGGAGGGGCAGGGACTTTGCGCGCTGCTCAAAGGCAGACCGGGCGTTGTCCCTGGCCTCTTGGATCAGGGCCGGCCTGGCTTGACCCCGGACAGGAACCGGGATGCCCACTTTCGTGGTTACCCGGCTCAGGGTGGGCAGAGCAATTCAGCCTCCTTGACTCTGTTTCCCAGGGTTGGTTAACCGGGGGAGCCTGTTGGGGTGAAGCCGGGTTCTGAGCCAGGGTGGTTTGCCCAATGGAGGGCGCAGACAGGCAACCGTCTCCTCCTAGTTAGGTGCCCGCACTAAGGTGGGTTGGAGGCTAGTCAGGACCCGCTGTAGGTTTACCAATCTCTGCTCGGCTTGTATTCTAATAAATCATGGCCCTGTTTTCAACCAAAGACTTAAGAAGAGCCCCGCTGGATCAGGCCAAAGGCCCATCTCGTCCAGCTTCCTGTATCTCACAGTGGCCCACCAGGTGCCTCAGGGAGCCCAGTGGACAACAAGATGCTTGCATCCTGTTGCCACTCCCTTGCACCTGGCATTCTGAAGTAGCCTACTATGAATGTAAGGAGGTTGCACCACCCATCATGGCCTATAGCCCACGATGGATCTTTCCTCCAGAAATCCGTCCAGTCCCCCTTTAAAGGCATCTAGGCCAGATGGCATCACCACCTCCTGTGGCAAGGAGTTCCACAGCCCAATTTCCCGCTGGGTAAGAAAGCATTTGCTTTTATCTGTTTTAACTCTCCCAACCCTCAATTTCAGTGGATGTCCCCTGGTTCTGGTATAGTGAGAGAGGGAAAAGAACATCCCTCTATTGACTCTATCCCTTCCGTGCATAATTTTGTATGTCTGAATCATGCCCCCCCTCAGGCGCCTTTTTTCCAGACTGAAGAGCCCTAAACGCTGCAGTCTTTCTTCATAAGGGGGGTGCCCCAGCCCCATAATCATTCTTGTCGCTCTCTTCTTAATTGCGGCTGATTAACAGCTGAGCTTCGGCTGCCTTGTGTGAGGGGGAGTTGTGCCGAAGTTCAGCCGCTTCTCTGGTGGGAGCAGGGAAGCTGCTTATCAGCCAGCAAGAAGACAAATGGGTGGCCAGAATGAAGGACTAAATCCAGAAAGATCCATCTGTATGTGTGTAGTTCTTGAAAGTTCTTGAAATTTCTGTATAAATTGTAAAAACCTTCGGGTTTCTGAATAAAGTCTGCCCATGTAAACCGCCTTGAGTTACAGTCATTAGAGAAATCTGGTGACCTAAGAAAGGCGGTATATAAATCCAAGTATTATTATTCTGCACCTTTTCCAGCTCTGCTATGTCCTTTTCGAGGTGTGGTGACCAGAACTGTATGCAACACTCTACCTGGGCAATTCCTCTTTAGGCAATTTAAAAATTGCCCCTTAACAGGAAAAAGATGCAATGGGAAGGGAAGCGCACACCAAAATATAGGGAGAGATTTGCACCTTGCCATGCCTCAGCTGTCAGAGGATGGGAGTGGTCACACTGCAAGCTGCTTCCAAATGCCATGAAAACCTCCCACCCTTTGTTCACACTGATCCAGTGGTGGGGATCGTAGTGATCTTACATGCATCTCCAAGACTTCCACCAGCATCACTCAGCAAAAATGAAGGAATGGCACATGCATGGTCTGACTCAAGCTGGAATCCACTGCAGGCAAAGGAAACTTATTTGCATGATTTAGAAACATCTGACAGGCACTACAATTACTGGAGGTACTTATGACAAAGCAGCCTCATTTGTCAGTATTGCAAAACATCATTGCAGCTGAAGTAGTCCAAATAATTGTGATTAAACCACTTCCCAGATACTGTTTGGAAGAGGAGAGAATGAGAAAGACAACCACTCCAGAGATTGACATGTTAAACTCTTGGAAAGATTTCAACACACTTCTGGACTCACTGATGGAAAACATTTTCCATTTTGAGGTTGCAAAGGTGTTGTTGAAGTAAATCATTTTAAAACGAGAGAGCCTCTTGGGCTGGGAATTCTCCGGGTGAGTACAACGCATCATCTCTGCTTCCTTCTCATTTTCCCTTGAGAAGACATTCTTGGGCAAAAAATACCTTGCGGTGTTTCCTAGCACTAAACCTCTGCTTGGGAAGGTTATGAATTGCACAGAATAGGCTGAGTTCAGAGATGGATTTGGACTTGTTCAGGTTTTTGATACTTTCCTTTTCTTGGTCATGTCGATCTGTCAGCCCTCAAGTGCCCATACTCTGGGCCAGCCCCGTGGAAACACACTAAGGGCCCAATCCGACCTACCTTTCAGTGCTGATGCAGCGGTGCCAATGGGGCATGCAGTACATCCTGCCCGGGGAGGGGGGCAGTCACAGAGGTCTCCTCAAGGTAAGGGAATGTTGTCTCAGAGCTGCATGGCAGCTGCATCAGCACTGAAAAGTTGGATAGGATAGGGTCCTAAAGCTCACAGTGTTAAGATTTGGTAAGTGTAGCACTCCCAGACTTGAGGGCTTTGCCTGGCAACGCAAGAAGCCCAGGTCTGGCATCTATAACCAAAAGCAGCATAAGCAGCTCCCAGCAGTGATGACGGCTGTGCTTGCAGACATGAAGAAGCCACAACACACACTGTTGTGCTGAAGATAAGACTTGTATTTGTTACAGCTCACAGTCAAGGTCCAAGTAAAAGTAAACAGAGGTTGTTGTACATCAAGGCAGCAAAACAGGATACAGCAGTTGGTCCAGCAGAATAAACAGATAGTCAAATGGACAGCGTTTCACCCCTCCTCATGTTAAAGACCCACACAGGACCTGGGATGCAGTCCTCTCTTAAATACTTATCTGGCTGATCATGCTGCCCTATCAGGAGTCAGCTTGCAGCTCCATAACAGACGTGCAGCATTGCACGTCCGCACCTCAACACAGGTGTCTTCTATCAGGCCTTAATTATAGGCAAGACAGGTGCAATAGTTTGCTGGCCTGCTGCCATCAGCCATCCACGAGGGAACAGAGACTCTAGGCCTGGGTCAGACCTTGACCAGTCCTGACACACAGTCCCGTATGTGGTACTTACTCCGAGGTCAGTTTGAACAGCATCACCCTACCCTGACCCCCAGGATACAGGGGAGGGTTTGGCCACATATGGGTGCTTTCTCTGAGGCACACACTAGCATCCTTGTGAAGCCCAGGTGTGAAGATGTCATAGTGTCCCCTGATTGGATGAGGCAAAACCACTGGGCTTCTCCATCCCACCCTAAACGGACCCAGGTGGGCTTCACAATGGGCACACTGCAGGCTAAATAGGAAGAGCTATTTCCTCCAGCTGGTTCTGAAGACAGAGCAACCCTCATCTTGCATATAATAATAATAATAATAATAATAATAATAATAATAATAATAATAAT
>JAJKFI010000085.1:1280976-1303392 GCA_029204185.1 Lerista edwardsae
ATAATAATAATAATAATAATAATAATAATAATAATAATAATAATAATAATAATAATAATACATGTATTTATATACTGCCTTTCTTAAGATCACTAGATTTCTCTAATGACTGTAACTCAAGGCGGTTTACATAGGCAGACTTTTATTCACCAACCCGAAGGTTTTTACAATTTACAGAAACGTTCTATCTTTCAAGAACAACACTCATACAGATCTTTCTGTCTGGATTTAGCCTTCTTTCTTAGCCACACGTCTGTCTTCTGCTGGCTGATAAGAGGCTTCCCTGCTCCCACCAGAGACGCAGCTGACTTCAGCACACTCCTCCTCCCACGAGGCAGCTGGAACTCAGCCTTTTTAATCAGCCGCAGTTTTGCAAGGTCTGCGCTCAAAGAGACTTCTGGTAGTCTCGAGCTCACGACCTTCAGATCTTCAGCTGTTATCTTCGGGCAAACGGAGGCATTTACCCTCTTGGCTAAATCTTCTGCCCTTTTTGGATTTTTTTTTCTTTTTTCAGACCAAGAACCTCAGAGAGAAATCCTAGCGTAATGTCTTGTACATCCAGGAGCTCAGGCAGCCTCTTGGGAAGGCACAGCAACACCTGCTAACTGAGAAAATAGGCACCTTTTGTGTCCTCTTACATACAGCAGGAGGAAGCACCTGTCACTCTGCAGCCCAGAGTTGTGTCTTTTCCAGTGGTTGTTCTGGAGTCTCTTGTTTTCGATTCTGAGCCCTTTAGGGACAAAGAATTACTGCATGGGCAGCGCAATCCTACAGTTCGGGGTTGTGCTGACGCTATGCGCTTAGTGCTGATGCAGGGGTGGCGATTGGCTGCTGGCAGCGCCAACAACCCTGTAGCACCTGCGCTGCACCTCCCTTGCGTTGGCCAAAGCCGGCCGGCGCAAGGGAGATGCCATGACAGCGCACCTCGGGGATTGGCGGGAGGAGGGCGGAATGTGGGGGGGACGAGGGCGGGCTCATTTGAGAGGTAGTGCAGCCCCGATTCCCTTGCCGCGGGGAGGCTCCAGCCTCCCCCACCCAGCGTCGGATATGGCGCTGGCCGGCCTAACTTGCCATTCCGGCACTGGGTAGGATTGCACCTTTAGTTATGCAAACTGCTTTGTGAGTATCATGATAGATTCTCTATTATGGTTCAATGGAATTTTGCAAACAATACAATTTATCTTCTCATCAAAACTCGTGAGATTGTATACCTGAAAAAAATCATTGAAAGCAACCAAACAAAGATCCTTTGGGACTTCAGACAAATAAACATCCAGGACATAATCTGCCACACATAACATTAGTCGACAAAAAGAAAAATAAAGTTTGTACCAGTGACATTGCAACCCCTGGATCAGAGGCGGATCTACAGGGGGGGCAAAGCTCTAAGTGTTGCAAGAAGCCTTACCCTGTCATGTACATCCCTCCCCTCCCTTGCGGCTGTAGCCAGTAAGCAACGCCAAGATGTTGCTTTTCCCTGTGAGGATTGGCTAGAACAGTGCAGGAGAGGAGTGATTTCCACTGCAAGGTAAGGCTTCTTGCAAAACCTAGAGCTTTGCCCTCCCTTAGATCTGCCTCTGCCCAGGATACAGCAGAACTGAAGATAAAGAACACGAGGTGATGACAAAATATGAAGACCTGAGAGCAGACCTTGGTCATCTCTGGGAGAAGGTCACTATTGTGCAAGATCATTGGAGCCCTTGAAGCAGTGCCTAGAAATCTGAGGAAACACCTCGACATTCTTGGCCTTGGGTAGATCACCCCAGCTCAGCTCTAGAAAACGACGTTGCTTGGAAGAGCAGGAACCCGATGAAGTTATCTCTCGGATTGCCAAGGTTTTGGATCCAGGACTGGCCTAACGGCAATGTGACCAATTGGGCCAAATTGGGCCCTGCTCCTGGAGGGTCCCTGCACTGGGGCGGTGCGTGGCATGCCCACAGACACAGCTGGTGCCTCCATCATGGAATCCGGCGTGGGATCAGAGAGTGTGGTGAGCAAAGCAGAGCTCCTGGGCGCCCCCTCCAAGCACCTCCTGGGTTCAACGGGCGTGAACTCCTCCCCAAAGCAGTTGGTGGTGACACTGCTGTTGGGTGCCTCGCCACTGCCACTCATCATGCCTTGTGGGGGTGTAAAGGTAAAGGATTCCCCACGACCGAATGGTCTAGTCGTGACCGACTGCAGGGGGCGGTGCTCATCTCCGTTTCTAAGCCTGTAGAGCCGGCGTTTTGTCCGAGGACAAGCTTCTGTGGTCATGTGGCCGGCATGACTCTATGCCGTGGCGCATGGATCGCCGTTCCCTTCCCACCGAAGTGGTCCCTATTCATCTACTTGCATTTTTAGGTGCTTTCGAACTGCTAGGTTGGCAGGAGCTGGGACAAGCGACGGGAGCTCACTCCATCGTGCAGCCTTGAACCCCCAACCTTGCGGTCGAAAGCCCAGCAACAGCGGATTAACTCGCTGCGCCACCATGTCCCATTTGTGGCGCCCCCACAAAAACAACGTTTTGCATTAGGCCCTGCAGCTCCTAAGACAGGCCTTGGGATCTGCTTGGCTAGATCCCAAATTGCAGAATATAACCAGCCCAGTTAGGGCTGTGATGAAATATATCAACAACAACAACAATCCCAAAGTCCTCTGGGGAGGCAGAAATATCTGAAGACAGGCCAAAAGGAGGGGGGGGGCGGCACAGGACAAGCAACCCATTCCTTTTTGTCTCTGGAAACATGGGGACAGGCAGTAAGACCCATTCATACTTCCACTGTCATCCACGGCTACTCTGCAGTAGACAGAGCTAATTACAAGTTACTCTGGAGTTCAGGATACAACCTCAGCTGGTTGACTGCTACAGAAGGCTGGTCTGACCCAAAGTGATTTTGAAGCCAAGGTTTTCTTTAATGTTTCTGAAAAAGAATACACTTAGGTAGAGTTAAAAGGCGTGCCTCTCATCTATTTATAACCTGGGTGTGAATATGAGCTATAGGCAGTGGCAGATCTGGGGGGGGGGCAAGGGGGGCACGAGCCCTGGGTGCAATCTTGGGAGGGGGGCGCCGTAACCATGGTGCGCCCCACCCCCAAAATGGTGCCCGCGGCCCGCCCAGCCCCTGCGCTGCGTTCTCCTCGCTCCGGCTGGCCTTAAAGAGCCAGCTGGAGCGAGGAGAATGCGCTGCCACCTGGTGCCCCCTCCCGCCTCTTAGAGTGGGGGACGGGGCGCCGCACGGCGTTCTCCGCGCTCCGGCTGGCTCTTTAAGGCCAGCCGGAGCACGGAGAACGCGATGCCGCCTGGTGCCCCTCCTGCTTCTCAAGGCGGGGGGCAGGGCGCGGGGCAGCACCACGTTCTGTTCGCTCCCGGTGGCCTTAAAGGGCCAGTGGGAGCGAACAGAATGTGCTCCTTAGAGGGGGCGGGGCGCGACGTCATGACGTCACGATGTTGTGACGTCATGACGTGCGTGCCCCTAGGGTGCCTTTTCATTGGGCGCCATGGGCGCCATTTCAAGAAGATCCGCCCCTGGCTATAGGTGTTTTGTGGAAAAGGCAATGCCTGGAATGGCTCCAGCGGCGAGAGGGCGGGGCTGCTCAAACAGTGCATCGCTGCGCCTCCAGTACTTACTCTTCCTCCCCCTCAAGCTGCGCTGCAGGGAACAGGGACAGTGGTTGATTTTAGATGGCCCCAACACCGTTTCAGCTCCACGGCAAGCAGACACACAAAGCGCCGAGCAGAATACGTTTATTACCCTTTCCATTTCCTCCCGCCGTCCTCACCAACACCCACGTTCGAAGGGCAGCAGCAAATCACCGGTGTCAGAAAGGTGTGTGCCGTTTTAGCGCTAACCATCAGGCGGAGATTGTGTGAATCTGTGTCAAAGAACATTAGAAAAAGAAGCTGCAAAAGCTGCTCCCTTACATTACACTGGGCTCGGCCAGCCGCGAGTGCCTGCAATTTTTCAATAACGATGTTGCCTCCACACTCCGAGCGCGAGTCCCACTCAGAGGGAGATAATAGCGGAACCCGGATCACAGAGATAATGCTGGGTATTGAAAGCCATCCGACAGGAGGCTTTTCAACCCGCACAAGAACCTCTTACTATTAACTTTCCATTACACCTGATTTTTGCAGCTCCTGGCTATAGAGGTTAATGGGGAAACGCACACAAAAGGATGACAACCGCTACAAAAACCCCAGCACTGTCACGCTCTGTGTGTGTGTGTGTGTGTGTGTGTGTGTGTGTGTGTGTGTGTGTGGAGACTATCCTGCTGGATTGGTATCTATCTGCCTGCCTGTCTCAACTCACTGAGGGATGATTCATCGACTCCTTAAATGACAGGAGAATCACTTCTGTGGGCCTCTCAGGGTCTAAGCATTTTCTGAGGGGGGGGCAGTACAAAACGTGCCACCTGCTCCCTTGCACACAGAAGCCACAATCCCAACCCATGCACACCGTTTCATGAGGCATGACAGCAGGGCCGGCCTTAAGCCAATGTGACCAGTGGTGTCATTCAAATGATTTAGGAACAGGAACTCACTTTTGATTGGCACTTGTCGGGAACCCGGAACCAGCCACGGAGCCCGTTAGGATCCGGAACGCCCGTTCTGGTCCGTTCCCCCTGAATGACATCACTGCCTTCGCCCCCCTAGGAATCCGGAGTCTCTCCCTTTAACCCTCTGAGTGCCGGCCAGCCAAGAAGAAAAGCTCTTTGCAGAGGAATTGGGAGGGGGGAGGGGGGAGAGTGAAGTGGGCGGAGTCAGCCCTAATTTTAACTAGTGGAACTGAGTTCCCCCGCGTTCCCCCTGCATGACATCACTGAATGTGACCCATGTGAGCATTTTGCCTGCTGCCGCAGCCAGGACTTCTATGAACTATAACTCGGGGGGGGGCGAGCAGAGCAGCTTTACCTTGGCCCTCCCACCTGCCCTTGCCTCCAAACGGCCCCAAATGGGACTCCTGGAAGCAGCTGGGGGTGATGTCATCAGGCCACCCGCAACTATTTCCAGGTGCCACGTGTGGCACCGCAAACACTTTTCTTGGTGAGTGGGGGCCCCATGGGGAGGGAGGGGGTTCCCAGCGGAAGGCCCCACATTGGGCGTCAAGCATAAGGTTCAGGGGCCCAATGCGACCCATGGAGTCTCTTTATCCAGCTCTCGGCCCCTCCCAGCACCACCCGCAGCTGTTCCCAGCTGCCAGGCTGTGCGGAGCTAACACTGCTGAAAAGGCAGCTGGCACGAGGGCCTCTCTCACTGGGCATCGTCAGGCAGAGGCTCCACAGGCACTTGCTGGGGATGCTGTAGGGGGATTTCCTGCCACAGGTGGTGGTCAGACTAGATTACCTTGTGGGTTCCTTCCAACCCTATGGGTCTGTGCTAATCGGGCTCTCCCATATCATGTTCAAGATCTGCGTATTTTCAGTCCTGACATTTGCAGTTAATGAGTTCCTAAGTGAGAAAAAAAGTGCTGATTTCTGGCCATGACCAGCTTAGTGACATCACATCCAGCCCTCAGCAGGCGTCATGAATGTGATTTGTCTCCCGCTGCAGGAGACAAGTTTGACAACCCTACTTTAAACCCCCCTTTTTTTGCTGGCCTTTTGCATTGCAAAAACAAAACAAAAAATTCTTTAAGTCAATTTCTCTTGCGCGTTCACACTTAATTAGAAAATAGGATTAGCAGATGCAGCACCTGACAGATGGGGCCGAGGGCTCCCTGGCTACAGCTCCTGCAACAGTCCTCGGCAGTGTACACAGAGCAACTCCACAGGCGCAATGGGAGGCATGGCAGTGGAGGAGGGCAGGAGAGCGAGGGCTGGCCTTAGGCCGACGATCCCTCTTCCTGGTCCTTCCTCTGCCCTCGGGACTCCCGGTGGACCTGGCAGCAGGCCTGAGGCTGCTGCTGAACGTTCAGGTGGGTGAATGTCAAGACTGGCCTGGTCCGAGATTCCATCCTGGAGAAGGCGCTGATATGGCTGGATGAGGCTGGGGAATGTGGTCAGAGGCGGATCTAAGGGGGGGCAAATCTGTAAGTTTTGCAAGGAGCCTCACCTTGCAGTGGAAAACACTCCTCTCCTGCACCGTTCTAGCCAATCCTCACAGGGAACAGCAACATCTTGGCATTGCTTACTGGCTACAGCAGCAAGGGAGAGGAGGGAGTTACATGACAGGGTAAGGCTTCTTGCAAAACTTACAGGTTTGCCCCCCACCTTAGATCCGCCTCTGAATGTGGTCTCTCCCAGCTGCATCCACAGGGTCTCTCTGGGTGGCAGAATGGGTGGGTGGGGGTTTGTTGCACTAGTCTACAGGAGCCCATCCAGTGATGTCATGCAGGGGGCATGCGGGGGTACGCGAGTACCGGTTTCTAGGATTACAGCTGGCCCCGCCCATTCACCCGCCCACTCATCGACTCCGCCCCCTGCAACGTTTGAATTTCCTGCACGTTTGAGTTGTCTGCATGTTCTCAGAGCCAGCCAGGCAGGCAGGCAGCGAGCAGAACCTTTCCTTTCCTTGCCACTGAAAAATGAGTTGCTCTGGGGTTTTAACATGATGCCAGGCCTCCTTCACATGTTCCGGGGGTGCTGTGGAATACTGTTGCAACTGCTGGGTCAGTTTAAAACTGTCTGAGGCCTCAAAAAGGGCTTTTTTCATGTCCCTTCCTGCCACGACCTCACTTCCGGCTTATGACGCCACTTCCGGTGGGCGGGTCCCGACACGTGCCAATCAAAAGTGAGTACCTGTTCTTAAATCATTTAGATGACACCACTGAGCCCATCTCCCTCCCTCGTGCCCTGTGCAGCAGTGTGAATGCATTGTGCAAGATCATTGTGGACCACCTGGTTTGTCTTAACAGCAAAGAGGTTCTGAGTGTGCAGAGGCGGATCTAAGGGGGGGGCAAACCTGTAAGTGTTGCAAGAAGCCTTACCCTGTCATGTAAGTCCCCCCTCTCCCTTGCTGCTGTAGCCAGTAAGCAACGCCAAGATGTTGCTGTTCCCTGTGAGGATTGGCTAGAACAGTGCAGGAGAGGAGTGTTTTCCACTGCAAGGTAAGGCTTCTTGCAACACTTACAGATTTGCCCCCCCCCTTAGATCTTCCTCTGTGAGTGTGCCCTCTTGTTTAATACATTAAAAACAAATTGATGGGCCTTGGCAATTCTAATTTGAAAAGAAAAGAATAGACCATAGAAATCGGCCTCCCCCTGGCTATGGAACATGAAAATTCCCATTGTGTATTTCCAGGCCATGGACTAATGAGAGGTCGTGATTTACCTCCTGACGCCTCCCTCTACTGTTTTTACAACACATTGTGGATTTATACTGCAATCATATTAACAAAGGAGCCCATCACCCTATTTGCTTATTACACTCTATTACAGAGCCGCTGCTCCCTTGTTAAGGTGTTCATTAACCTTTTCTGAGCTCATAATAAGAAATCTGAACTACAGAGGTGATAAGCGGCATTCTGGAAATGAGAACAGTTGTCATGTTACAGAAGTTTAATGCGTTTACTAAATTGGCCAATTTTATTAAATGGAACAAGGTGGACGCCTTCTAAAGAGCGGTAGCTGTACAAAAACTGAAATGCCGTCTGTTGCCAGACTTCTGGAATAATGAAGTTTTCTGGAGCTAATGCTACAGAACATTTGAAATCTTTTCTAAGTAAAAGTGTGGCATTTCTTCTTTTTATGTCTCCAGTTTTTGGCTTTGCACCCAAAGAATGTGAACTGCATGATCCTGTGCATGATCCTTCCACTGCATGATCCTGTGCATATTTACTCAGAGGCTCCTCAGACCTACACCAGCATCTACCGTAGGTGCATTAGCGCAACACTTTTAATGAAGCATGTTGGCAACATTTTCCAGGAACCTCCATGCAGAGAAATACGTTTTTGGAAAAAAATGTCATGGTGTTTCCATATACCTGAAACAGCTGCGTTGCGAAAGGGCATCTAATGTAAGCATCTAATGTAAAGAAAGGGCATCTAATGTAAGATGCAGTCTTTTTTTGAGAACTGTCCACTATACTAACCTACAGATCCTTATCTAAATCATACTCAAAAAATTGGCCTCACACATGAAAATCCTCCCCCCCTTTTTTTACTGAACATACAGGCCTATCTCTTCCAGATCTTGCAAAGAGGGGGTTACTCTTTGACCCCTGAGAATTCTGCAAACATTGGCTTACACCAGTGGCATCACTAAGGGGGGGGCAGGGGTACATTCTCCCAGGTGCATTTGCACAACACTGCCACAGGTGCATTTTTATAACAGTTTAGAGGGACTTCTAAGATGGGAGAAATGCCTTCAGGATAAATTCAAGGTGTTTCCATTTACCTGAAGTAGCAAACATGCATCTATGGGAGACTTTGAAGATCCTGGACATGGGGGGGGAACCCTTATTCTATGAACTGCTTGCTGCAGAAGCTCAGGTAATTACTTCCGCCTATCTTGTGACAAGCTGGACCCTTATTCTTTCAAGCAGCACAGCTCAAGTTGGGATAGCCTGTTTGAAGGCCACGTGCACAGGAAAAACTTTGAAACCCCAATATGAGGAAGTTACGAGAAGCAATAATAATGTGAGAATAATGTAGTTTTGTTCACGTTCCTATGCTAGACACATCAGCACATTGCTTGTTCCACAGCTGATTACAAGTACTTACCTGTAACTGAAGGGCTGAAGACCAAGTGGATTCAAAAGTCTAGTCCCTTACCATAAAAAAAATATGCTGAAGTTTTGTTTTTTGTCAAAGTGGGAGGGGGAGTATCCTACAAACAACTCCAAGGATTAAATTTTTCTGAAATGTTGATCTTTGCCCTCTGGGGGCATGCAGTGGGATGATTCCAAGACTCAGGAAACTGTGCAGAACTATACTTTCATCTCTCCAATGTCAATAGAAGAAAATATCAGAAAAAATGGTGGGACAGTGTTTTTTGGGGGGGCATCTTTGACTCTGAGAGTGGTCCAAACATACTTAACTCAAGGGTCACCGTGAAGTATG
Organism: Lerista edwardsae; assembly: GCA_029204185.1. NCBI lineage: Eukaryota > Metazoa > Chordata > Lepidosauria > Squamata > Scincidae > Lerista > Lerista edwardsae. The sequence continues at coordinate 1,289,955 of JAJKFI010000085.1, forward strand.
TTTGGACTACTTTCGGAGTCAGAGATGCCAGCACATAGACATGCACCATCCCATGGCTCTGCTGCATTGTGTAAACTAGTGAGGGATAGGATTGGGGTCTACATTCAATAGAATTTTCTCCCAAGTAAGTGTGGACAGCCTTTAAACATTTTCATCAGAAATAAGAAACTCTGAGTTAAGTATGTTTGGACCACTCTCAGAGTCAGGGAGGATGATGCATGTCTGTGTGCTGGCATCTCTTGACTCCGAAAGTAGTCCAAACATACTTCACAAGGCTGACCCTTGTGTCAGCTAAACTTTGCTGAACCAGCTGTGCCGGACTAATTCCAGGTTAGGATTGCTCCCTGAGTGCAATTTTTAAAAGTGAGTACCAGTGCTAAAAAGAAGCTAAAACTGATTATAAAGAAGCACTTTCTTTTTTCTCTTCTTGAATCTACTCCCAAATCTACTCCCATTTGGAGTTCTAATATGGGGGGGGGAATATTCACTCTCTCCATTCAGGGCAAATTGTGTAACCCCTCATTATGCCTCCCCCAGTCCTAGTGTTAACTTTTCCTCCGGGGACGGTAGTCACCCCACACCAGTATTTGGGGTCCTCTTCCCTGCTTTATGAAGAGAAAAGGGAACAGTATCCCACCACTTTGGAAAATGAGAAATTGGCTTTGTAGCAACAGAACACTTTGCTCCAGTTCCCATCATCACCTTGGATGAAATCTGCATTCATGTGTGGTGCACTTGGGGGAAAGGGCAGAGAGAAGATGTCTTGAGACAGGGATGGGGGTTGCTGCAAGGTTAGCCCCTTGGCCACAAAGATGAGAAGGAGGCGGGGCCTGCAGTCAGATCCTAGTTGGTTGTTGTTGTTCAGTCACTAAGTCGTGTCCGACTCTTCGCGACCCCCTGGACCGCAGCACGCCAGGCCTCCCTGTCCTCCACTAGCTTCTGGAGTTCACCCAATTTCATGTTCGTCGCTTCAGTGATACTATCTAACCATCTCATCCTCTGCTGCCCCCTTCTCCTTTTGCCTTCAATCTTTCCCAGCATGAGGGTCTTTTCGAAAGAGTCCTCTCTTCTCATGAGGTGGCCAAAGTATTTGAGCTTCAGCTTCAGGATTTGTCCTTCCAGGGACCAATCAGGCTTGACTTCCTGGAGGATTGATCGATTGGATCTCCTTGAAGTCCAGGGGACTCTCAAGAGTCTTCCCCAACACCATAATTCAAATCCTAGTTGGTACAGAAAGGCAAATGTTGCTTGCAAGGAATGCAACCAACTAGGGCTCTATTTCCAAAAAGATTCCTGCTATTTGGTGCACATCCTACTAGCCATGAAATATTGCTGGATATGTGATGGTGATATTATCTTAGATCAAATCCCTAAGAGTGGCTTCCAAGAAGATAACAGCCAGTTAACCATTGCTAATTATTCAAGAGATTATCTCACATGCGTAATTACAGTTTTTTTGGTCGGCTGGTTCTGTGTAAAATATTGGCCTATAAAAGCCCCTGTTAACATGACCTTGCTGTAAAAGGCATTATGAAATGTCTAAAGCTATTAGTAGAGTCCAGTGGATGAAGTGAAAGCCCTGCATCTGAAAGACAAGAGCTCCTTCAATGTTAAAATATTCCCATTACTTGATGACAGTGCAGAAGAAACCAAGGTCAATTTCTGAGGGATCTTCTGGTCTCTACCACCAATTCCTTGCTGAAATTCTGGCCTGGTCTACACAATCGACATGTTGGTAACACGGGGGGGGGGCCAACATTTAATAATGATAACCTACCAACTGAAGAGGCACAATTCATTCTATCAGTTTGGGATTCTAACCTTATTCTACTGGACGGGCAGAACCAGTCGCAGTTCATAAGAGCTTCAAATTGGATGGACAGAAGACATTATGTTCATTGCCTATTAAACATGGGGAACGGAGGCTTGGGCCAAAATGGGCCACTGTATTGGAAGCAAATCAGAACACAAGACAGCAGCATGGTTAGACGGCAATTCACCATGCAAGCAACACTTCCCACGTGCCGTTTCTGGGCAGTGATGGCAAGGCGCAGGTGCTCCCCAAACCCAACGGTCTTTCCTGCATGGGGCCATCACTGCCTAGTACGGGCTCTGGAAGCCAAGTGAGATGGACAGGGAATCTTACCCCCGCCCCCAAGCACTTTGTCCCTGCCTTTTAACTTATTCCGAATAAGAGATAAACGGCTCCAGCCCTGTAAAAATTCTCATTTGAGTTACTTGTTCTTTCCCATAAATGCTTCAATGAAGTCACCTTATGCATAAGCATATTATTCTTACATCTTACACAGTGGTGTCATTCAAATGATTTAGGAACAGGAATTCACTTTTGAGTTCAAATTCAAATGTTGAAAAAAAAACCACAAAAAAAGCCACGGAGCCCGTTAGGATCCGGAACGCCCGTTCTGGTCCGTTCCCCCTGAATGACATCACTGATCTTACAGGAACTGGCAGCTGAGACGGCCTCTTTGCCTTAGCAACCGATAACATCCAATTTCCTATAGGTCAGCTGATAAGACTCTTAATGTTCAGATTTCACCTGATGGTGGGGAAAAAAAAATACCGTGAGACTCATAGCCAACAATCCCCTTCCCACGTAGCAGCACAATAGTTCTGAAGGGCGATGAATGGGCAAGAATTCTCAACAAAAGAGCCTTGATGTGCAAAATGGAAGGTGAATGGACGGCAGTGGCGTAGCACGCAGGGGCCAGGGTGTCGGGGGTCTGCCCCAGTATCAGGCCGGAAGGGGGTTCCTCGTGAGGCCAGCCAAGATGGCTGAGGCAGGAGAACCAGCAGCTCTGAGGAAACTCAGCCAAGCTCTGGCCCTCCCAGCTGCTTCCTGTTCTTGCAAATTATGCTTAAGTTCTCTTTAAATTTTACTCCCTCAACATACATATAAAAAAGTCTCTTGCAAAGAAAATCACCCCCCCCCCGCAGGTCACAAAGAAAATAGCAGAACATTCCTAACCCATTTTTGAAGACTCGGAAAATAGTGGAGAAATTGGCAGAGATTTTGGATCATCACTAATGCCATTTCCCTCTATTTTTAAGGCCTTTAAGAAATCGTGTTAGTCAATGCTTTATTGCTCCCTGGAAGCTCTTTTTTTTTTTTTTTGGTATGTTGTTCCTGGGTTTTGCTTTGTTTTTCTTTCCTTTTTTCTCTTTAAAAAGTAGAGAAGGTTTAAAAGGTTTAAAATGAAGCAATAAGAACACTAGTGAAAAAAAGAGGTAAATGTATAGCCCGACACGTATACCTAGGACCGACCCTTGGTCATTAGAGTGCCCTACATAGAGTGCTGAAAAGCTTCTATATAGGAAAGGACTAGCGCTATTCTTATCTAAGTAGAGGCACAGAGCTCTGAGCTTAACACCATTATTTCATTCTCGGTAATTCTTTGGGAGAGTAATGACCATGGGCACTTTTATGCCTGAAAAGGAGTGCCATTAAACTTGAAAGCTTGTGTCCTCCTGCCAATGGCTGCCTCAACAAAGCCATTTCCTTCTGTATAATATCAAATGTCTCAAAGCAGACGTCCTTGTCTCCTTTCCAACCAATGGAACGATATCTCTCTCCCCCCACCACCACCATATGTCTCTCTGTGAGCAATAACCCACTGTGTCCAAATTGGCAATATCCTCAGAAAGATGAGACTCTTCTGCCTTTCCAGTGTTTTCTATCTGCCGCCAAAAGTTTTTTTCCCCCCTTACCTAAATTGTTAATTCCATCTGCCAGTAGCCTCTCCAATTCATATTGCCATCTGTTAACGATTGACCTATTATTCCTTCTGGTTCTGATATCAGTCTCTCTTCTATCCCTGGCATTTCAAAAATGTTCCCTGCTGCCTAATTTTCCTCCTGGAAGAAAAGAGTGACAATGATATTTTTTAGGCATAAGGAAATCACAACAGTGCACTGTTTGGCCCTTCGGAGTATTTAGATAAGTTCAACATGTTTGTTGAGTGTTTCATATAAAGTTTAACTGTTTGGAAAATAATAACCTGTTTTACTGTTTTTAAGGTGTTGTTTTTTAAAAAAAATAATAAGAGGAACTTCAGGTGCTTCACAGTGTAGGAGGAAAAGCGAGTGTGACTGCAAAAATGTCCAGACTGGATGTCACTCTCCTTCCAGCTGAACAAGAAGCAGAAAAAGAGGAAGACTGGGCTGGAGTGGCTTAACGGAGGAGAAGTAGCGTCACGTAGCAACTGAGAGACTGGACCAGTGATGTCATGCAGGGGGTACGTGGGGGTACGCGAGTACCGGTTTCTAGGATTACAGCTGGCCCCGCCCATTCGCCCGCCCACTCGTCAACTCCGCCCTCTGCAACGTTTGAATTTCCTGCATGTTTGAGTTGCCTGCATGTTCTCAGAGCCAGGCAGGCAGGCAGCAAGCGGAGCCTTTCCTTTCCTTGCCACTGAAAAATGAGTGGCTCTGGGGTTTTAACATGATGCCAGGCCTCCTTCACATGTTCTGGGGGTGCTGTGGAATACTGTTGCAACTGTTGGGTCAGTTTAAAATCATCTGAGGCCTCAAAAAGGGCTTTTTCATGTCCCTTCCTGCCACGACCTCACTTCCGGCTTATGACGTCACTTCCGGTGGGCGGGTCCCGACACGTGCCAATCAAAAGTGAGTACCTGTTCTTAAATCATTTAGATGACACCACTGGACTGGACTGTCAGACAGGAAGCCCCTCGTACAACAGGCATTTCTGCCATGGACTTAGCACGTGGCCTTGGGCAACTCCCACCCTCAGTCTGCCCCAGGGGCAATGTGGGGATCAATAATGCTGATACACTACGTCGATAGACAGGTTGGGGAGCTAATGCATGCCCAACATATTTAACTCTTGCTTTTTCCATCCATGACCAGTAGTGGAGGCAGGTGAGGCTGAGTCACGTCCGGGGCGGGCGGGAAAGCGGCGGAACATGCCATTACGCAACGGGCGGACTGCCGGTCAAAGGTAAGTCCCGCCCAGCGTACCGGCTGAATGCCGCTGCTGGTCACGTCACGAAACCCCTCAAGCCTTGAGGCTCTTCATTAGGGCAGCCTTGAGAAATGGATCGGGTAATTTTTTTTGCAAATAAATATTACTTGTAAATAAAAAAAATTCATTCTAGCTCACACTGTCATGAAACTGTTCTTTCTTGTATTGATAGTAGAAACGGATAGAGCTCCTCATGTGTAAAGAGGCTCAGGTGGGGTGGTTGGCCTTGTTAGGGTTAAGATAAAACTCTTCCAGCGCAAGGTTAGGATTGCACTCACAGTGAGGGGGTAAACTGAGGTGTTAGAAATCTGGACTCTTCCACTTTATGTTGCCGGGGAAGCCATGCCCCCCCCCACACACACACATGCAGTGAAGTGTAACAAAAACAAACAAACCAGGGAGAGGTATGTGTTGAATCTTTCCTCCTATGTACTTATGTGTTACATACAGTGATAGGCGTGTATAGGCAAGGGAGAATGCTCTAAAATATGACCCAATGCCTGCCGTACCAAGTGCAATAGTCCAGAATTCAATGCACGACCTCATTGTGCCTCAGGTGCGGACTGGCTTAAGTCAGAACAAGTTATGCCACTATTATCCAAACTGAGTGTATGATACAGAAATATTTGAACTGCACTTCTCTGTATTACCCTCGATCAGTTCTGACTATGATTTCTGGTTCCACAACTTAAAATACACACCAAAACAAAATTAGTTAGAACAGAGAGTTAGAGACTCTAAGAGAGTTAGAACAGATGAAAGGAATTTTTTTTTTTTACCCAGCGGGTAATTAAGCTGTGGAACTCCTTGCCACAGGAGGTGGTGATGGCATCTGGCCTGGGGCCTTTAAAAGGGGATTGGACAGATTTCTGGAGGAAAAGTCCATCATGGACTTTAGGCCATGATGGGTAGTGCAACCTACTTACGTTAGTAGTAGACTACCAGCATGCCAGGTGCACGGGAGTGGCAACAGCATGCAAGCATCTTGTTGTCTTGTGTGCTCTTTGAGGCACCTGGTGGGCCGCCGAAAGCTGGACTAGGTGGGCCTTGACTGATCCAGCAGGGCTCTTCTTATGTAGTGTGCAGAGAGGTTTTTTTTTTATTTCTTTTTTAATGGAAATAATTACTGGAGTGATTTTAGACTTCAGATTTCTCCTGGCCTGATATGTGCTCAGACGGATAAAAAAGATTTCAACACTCAATGTAAATTTGGTAGAGGCCACTTCATAATCTGAACCACTAACAATTGAATAATTCCTCGTTTGTTTTCTCTGGGGTGTAGTAGCCCAGTTTATGAATGCGCTTGTACTTCATAAATCACTCTCAAGAGCAAAACGGGGAAAAATGGAAAATCCATTTTCCTTTGTCCCCTTGGGTCTTTATTTAATTTTTAATGAAATCCAGAGGATACTTCATCAATGGCTACAATAAAGTCATTTCAACACTCATCCTTGCAACAAGGAGTAAATGTTTCACGGGGAATGCAAAATAGTTCTCGGAGGATATGGAGCTCTTAAAAGGCAGAAATGCTTTGACACTTACTTAAATTACTGGCAGAAGGAACTATACCAGAACAATACAGGGCAAAATTACGGTGGTGCTGGATCGCCAAAGTGTTGTTTTAGCTGCTGTTGAAGAATAACTGGGGCTTGCACAAGCTGGTTGTGTGAGCCTCGTGGATGCACCCATCCCACAAAAGGACCGAGAGGAGCGGGACCTTGGGGCATGATTCGTCCCGGGGCTCTTACGGGAGCAGCTAGCAGGTCTTCCAAGAGGAAATTCTATCAGGGGGTACAAAGTTACTTTTGGGACCCTCCCAAAGGGGAGGAGAAAGGAAACAGAGCGGGGGAGGGGGTGACTTCTGGGAGAGTTTTGGAGCCCAGGTCTACTGGGCTTCCCAATGCAGACCCCAGGTCTACCCTCCCACGCAGGGTTGGCAGCTGGATACTGCAATTTGGAAAACCAAACACCCTCCTAAGTCCCTCAAAAATCTTTTAAGGAGAGAAAGTCATCGTATTCAGGCTCACACTAGAATGGAAATTGTCCTGTGTGCACCAAAACATCTTTGTGGAGCAGCTGTAGCCCAGCAGATGGCCTGTAAAAGCAAGTCCGTGTGAGAGCAGAACATGTAAAATCCCAGGACATTCCTGAGCCCCTTCTGGGCCCCCTTTTCACCCTGGGCCCAGGAACGAAGGCCCTCCCATACCCCCTCTCGTGGGCCCTGGTAGGTCGTGTCTACTGCACCTGCCAGTCCTCAGCTTGCACGGAGCCGACTCTCCCACCCCGTTCATCCCATTCCCCTGCCTGTTCCATCTCCTCAGCTTGTAGGGGAGTGGGCAGCTCTGCAATGTCCTGCGCCACCACGTCCCACTCCCATTGAGTTGTTGTTGTTCAGTCACTAAGTCGTGTCCGACTCTTCGCGACCCCCTGGACCGCAGCATGCCAGGCCTCCCTGTCCTCCACCAGCTTCCGGAGTTCACCCAATTTCATGTTCATCGCTTCGGTGACACTCTCTAACCATCTCATCCCCTGCCGCCCCCTCCTCCTTTGGCCTTCCATCTTTCCCAGCATGAGGGTCTTTTCTTCAGAGTCCTCTCTTCTCATGAGGTGGCCAAAGTACTTGAGCTTCAGCTTCAGGATTTGTCCTTCCAGGGATCAATCAGGCTTGACTTCCTGGAGGATGGACCGATTGGACCTCCTTGCAGTCCAGGGGACTCGCAAGAGTCTTCTCCAACACCATAATTCAAGAATTATGCCCATTGAGTAGCACCACGTAATAGAAACGTCCTGCCGCTAGAGTCAGGAGGGGGGGGTGGCCTGAGGCATTCTGTGGCTTCAGATCCCTACTATCCCTAGTTTCAAGTTCCTTCTAGGACACCAACCCCACCCCTTCCATAAAGAGCCCATTCAGAGCCCAACAACTGGTTCACTAAGTGGTGTAGCAATTAGTACTGATAAGTCTTCGATTCAAATTCCTTCTCAGTCACAGGCCTTACTGAAGGACCGTGATCACTCGGTAGGTTCTTCACCCAATGGCCTAGCCCTATACTGGTATGCACGTTTACAGCTGCCGTGCTGGCCCAGGGGGTCAAAATGTGCCATTTACAGCACATTCCCAGCAGCCGATGAGTAGGGCACGCGGCGGAACAGCAGCCTTCCTGCCGGCACTGAATTCTGGAGCTGCGCCTGACAGAACAGGTAAGCTCCTGCTGGGTGGCACAGGGATGGGGGCAGAATGGGCAGGGAGGGGCAATTGAGGCACAGTAGAGTGGTGGGACTGGCCTCTGCTGAATCCTGTTCCCCCTTTCGGGCTTGAAATCCCCAATTTTGCTGGTGCAGATCCAGTGGTGTCATTCAAATGATTTAGGAACAGGAACTCACTTTTGATTGGCACTTGTCAGGAACCCGGAACCAGCCACGGAGCCCGTTAGGATCCGGAACGCCCGTTCTGGTCCGTTCCTCCTGAATGACATCACCGCCTTCACCCCCCTAGGAATCCAGAGTCGCTCCCATTAACCCTCTCAGTGCCGGCCAACCTAGAAGAAAAGCTCTTTGCAGAGGAATTGGGAGGGGGGAGGAGGGAGAGTGAAGTGGGCGGAGTCAGCCCTCATTTTAACTAGTGGAACTGAGTTCCCCCGCGTTCCCCCTGCATGACATCACTGTGCAGGTCTGAGTAGCCCCATTGCGCAGTCTGGGGTCTCAGTGTGGGGCAAGAGAACACCTGTTCCCTTACCCTGAGGAAACCTCCAGCCTACTCAGTCCTAGTGCTGGATGTAGTGTGCAGCCCTGCACAGGGTGAGGATCGGGCTGCCCATCAGAATTCGCACTCGCCCCTGCTCCCAGAGAGCTCCCTGGCGGAGTCTGAATGAAAACTGGGTGGAAGGAATGGCATTGCCCTCTACCTTTCAATCTGATCAACCTCATATTGTGTGCAGGGGAAACAGCACCATTAAGACATTAATGCGCATCCCTTGCAGGCCATCCTGAGCTCTTTAGAGCAGGGGTCAGGGAACTTTTTTTCTCTTTTACCCCAAAAAATATTTTGATAAGCCGTTACCCCCTTGACGTTACCCCCCCTTGATGTTACCCCCCCTCCTTGGCCTCCCCACCCGGAGCTGTTTCAGGCTCTTCCCTGGTGTTGAGCACCACCGACTTCACGGCTGCCTGAGTGCCAGCTGGGAGCGGGTCTGCGCCGGCCTCGCTGCCCGGAATAGGCTTGGCCTCACCGGCTCCCCCATCACCCATCACCGCCGCAGTTGCAGCCACAGCCGCCATTTTCTCTGCTGTTGCTTCTTTCTCCCTCTACTGGCAGCGGGATCAATAACCACAGCCTTCTTCGCCGCCTGGGAAGGGAGGGGAACGCTGCCTATTGGTGGCCAAGTACCTTGCTGCTTCTAATCTCCTATTGGAAGCAAGGGAAATCCATCAAGCGTGAGAGGAACTTCCCATTGGTCAGAAGAGAGAACGTTGGTCATGAAGGAAGGATGAGGGAAAAGGGGGCGGGGCATACTCCTATCTGTCCATTACCCCCAGGAATTTCATTTTTACCCCATTTGGGGTAATTTACCCCTGTTCCCTGACCACTGCTTTAGAGGAAGGCTAAAATAAAAATGCAATGAATGCACTTTTCTTCCAACGAGGTCCTTCCACAAGCTTCTTTCTCGTTCGAGTGTTGCCTAGTGACCGCCATGTGGCCTTTTAGAATCAAAATCCTGTTGTGTTTATCCCCTTCTTTTTGTCCTTAGGCCCTAAATCATATATGGCATAAGCCATTGTCCCTCCAAACTGCAGATTACCTGAGCTTTTCCAGGTGAGTGCCAGCCTTTTACTTGTTTAGATGATATATGGAGGGAATGAACAATTAGATTAGACAGACAGACGGGGGCTTCCCGGCCTTCCAGCCAGAATCAGAACACACAATGAAAGCTCCCGAAGCATTAACTACAGTGTCACAATGTACACAATCAATCCCACTGTTTTATTTCTTGCTTGACCTTTCCTTTTATTCAATAACAACACGGTATTGATAAAGTATCACATACTGAATGTGGTTTTTCTTCCAGGTTTTCACATCTGGAGAGCTATTCTAATCCTCCAAGCATTAACAATAAGAGGATATTGACTTTTTCCCCAGGGTTCATTGAGATTTGTTGCTCCAGAGGTTACTTGTTACTGGTCAATATCAGCCTTAAAACAGCGGCTAGCAGTCTCTGCAGCGTGAGGAAAAAAAGGAAGAACCAACAAGTTGTTTAACTTGGGTTTCAAAAATGTCTCCTTTCAAAACATTGTGCAGGGGGCCCCACCGAAACTGCCACTGCAAGGACAAGCCAGAGTATCTTAGGACTTGAAAACAGAATCTGCGCCCCCAAATTAATACAGTGTACCCCCAGTGTCCACGGAACAGGCATCTATAGATTGGAGTTACTGCAGATGCCGTGGATACAGGGGGGAAACCAGCGGCGGCATTCAGCAGGTACACTGGGTGGGACTTACCTTTGAGCGGCAGTCCGCCCGTTGCATCACCGCATGTTCCGCTGCTTTCCCGCCCGCCGGGGTGGGCGGGAAAGCGGCGGAACGTGTGGTGATGAAACGGGCGGACTGCCACTCAAAGGTAAGTCCCACCCAGCATACCGGCTGAATGCTGCCGCTGGGGGAAACCCACTGTCTGTTTGCTGGTCCAACTGGAAGTGGCACACATTTGCATATCCCCAGATTTGTGGGGAGTCCTGGAACAGATCCCTTGCAGATCAAAAGGGCAGGCCATATTCTCTTATTCAGCCATTAAATCGTTCACTGTGGGATAAGCTCCGACCAAGTCTATTGCCTCCTATAAGGGTATTTCAGGGCTAGTTTGATGGCATCCCATTTGGTCTCCCCGTTTTAATGTTTCCTTTCAAAACAATTTTCAAGCCTTCATGGGCATTGCTGCATGATCAGTCGACAGGTATCGGGGCGCGAGGTTGCTATCCTGCTTCCAGTGCAGTGCCTCGTGCGTCCAAAAGGGACTGAAGAAAGACATTCAATGGATGGGGAAAGGAGCTTAAAAAGACGAGTCCCCTACACTCAATCAGGACGCCATTTTGTTGGTGGCTCTGGTGCACAGCCCTATGCTGGACTCCCCTTGGGGCCCTATGGATTCCTTGATGGTGAACTGGGCACAATGGCTATCACCAGTGGCGTCATTCACCCGGTACGCTGGCCGGGACTTACCTTTGAGCGGCAGTCCGCCCGTTGCGTCATGCCGCGTTCCGCCGCTTTCCCACCCGCCCCGGCGGAACGCGGCGGAATGTGGCGGAACGCGGTGTGATGCAACGGGCGGACTGCCGCTCAAAGGTAAGTCCCGCCCAGCGTACCGGGGTGAATAAAGCCTCTGGCTATCACCAATACTGAGCCTTTAAGGCACTGATTTCCAAACCTTTTCGACTGGTGCCCCCTGGGCCACTGGCCATGGCTCCCCATGAGGGCTACAGCCCTCTACATTCTATAGGGCGGCAGGTTTTTGCGAGGATTCCACGGCCTGCCCTGGCTTGGTTCCCATAGTTCCTTGGGGAGCCATGGCTCAAGTTCAGGGACCCCCGTTTTACGGCATGAGGGTCCAACCTTTTCAGTACGAGCCCACGTAATATATTTTACACATTTTCACAGGCCTAAAGAAGTCAGTTTTGTAAGTGGATGAGTAAGCTTTACTTGGATCTTTTTTTTGTAACCAGTATGATATGATTCAGAACAAAACAGAACCGCTGTGCTTAAACTGAGAAATGATATAGCAGGAATGAAAATGTCAAACATTAGCAAGTGCTCCGACCAAAAAGAAAAGTTGCTGCGGGCCAGATAAAATGCGGTGTGCCAGACATGACTCCTGGACCATCCCTTGGAGACACCTGGTCTAGGGGCTGGCCTCACAAAGCAGGTGCTCTGATGGGACCCCGAACTGGGTCTCATCCCTTTGTGGCACAGCCCCACAATAGTTCTGGTCGGCCAGGTGAGCCTTTCTCCATGCCAGGATTACACCCCACTCCCAAAGATGCACTGGAAACTCCCACGCCCACTGCGGGTTCAGGTATCCATGACCTGGCCTGGCCACGTGGGCTTCCGGTCCATGGCCACCCTGGCTGATCACTGATGTCAGAGGCGTAACCTGGGTGGAGTCAGAGGGGGCATACCCAGCGCCGGAATGGCAAGGCCGGCCAGCCAGCGCCATATCCAACACTGGGTCGGGTAGGCTGGAGCCTCCCTGCGGCAAGGGAACAAGCCTCCCCTATGCACTCCTTGGATCTGCGCCTGCTAAACAGCAGGTGCAGATCTGAGGAGACCGCGTGGCCCGAATCGGGGCCTCACAGCCTCCCAAACGGGTATAGCATTTCGCCTTATGGTCAAACCCTAGACCCGGCCATGTCCCACCTCCTACCCCCCTCTCCCTGCCAATCCCATGGGGCCAACGCAATGGAGGCACAGTGGGGGCACAACAGGACTGGCACTGCCTGCAGTATCGGTCCCGCTGCCTTAGCACCAACGCAGAGGTGCTAAGTGCACAGCGTCGACGCAACCCTGTTGCGTTGAAGCTGCACGGGCAGAGGCGTCATTCAGGCGGAACGGCCCGGTACTCCGTTCCACTAGTTCCGCGGAGCTCCCGGGCTGCGCCGCTGCTTCGGAGGACGGGCGAGCTGCTGCTGGGCCCGCCTGCCCTCCCTTGCGTCCGGAATCGCTCTAAAATGGAGCGATTCCGGTGCAGTGAGGCTTGGGGGGCCGTGGCAGCCCTCCGCCATAGGGGTGGAGGGCTGTCAATCATCCAAGCATTCCAGTAGTTGGCGCGCTCGGATGACATCACTGTGCACGGGTTATAGGATTGCGCTGTGAATGGCATATTCTGGGGAGGTGCACAACTCCTCCAACCTGAACATGCAAAGTCCTATGTGACGGTGGGCTATTCTAGACTTAACTTTTCATTCTCCTGCATGCTCAGTGCCAACTTCTACTTACATACAAACGCAAGAAATGGAAAAAGATTCTTTCCCCATTGCCGTGATGGCTTAAAATCGCAATGCAGCTTTTAGCGATGTAATAAAAACAGGCCACAAAGGAATAAAAGCTGGAATTGGGAAATAAAAGAAGATCCAAGTATACTGATCGCACCGTATTATTAATATAGGACCTGCACTGACCTCGTGTTGAATTATTTAAAGTAATAAACCTTTTTATTTATTAAGTGGGTGATATGCAACACCGAGGTGGAGAGCTGTAAATCAGGAATGCTTTATTTCTTTTTATTGTTATAATTTCATATTTCTGTTGGGGGGGGGAAGCGAACAAAAAACAAAACACCTGTAGGAATCAAGCTAGACAAGATGATGGAGTGGCAGCTCCAAGAAGCATTTGCAAATGTGTAGCAGACGTGTGTGTGTGTGTGTGTGTGTGTGTGTGTGTGTGTGTGTGTGTGTG